>VWPW01008852.1:7196-22698 GCA_013389825.1 Crypturellus undulatus | reverse complement strand
TTTAGCCTAACATTTCTTTTAAAAGCTGAGAATTTCTTTTTCTAAAATATTTATCTCCAATAAAACAATGTATATTCTAATAAAATCAAGGAAATTTTCACTAATTTTGCAGGTTAGTATAAAGTGAGTTAACAACAACTGGGAGTTTCACTGAATTAAAGCATTTTTAATCTACTATATATTGCTGTTGATTAAGTGTTGTAAATGTAGCCAGTAAAAAATGCATTTTCCCATAAAATGATTAAAATGTATTCACAAATGTAGCAAATAAGACATTCTGCAGGTCTTTTTAATTATTCTCCTTCATTATTTTCAGAAGTGACAGTAATGAAAATGGATGATGGCAATAAAACTGGAACTGTCACCTCAGAAAGCTTTGTATCTTGTGGAAAATAGTTCAAGGAAAATAGGAAAAAAAGATTTTGTAAGCATTTGCCAGTCTGCACACGCGTAAGTATAGCAGTCTACTACTAGGTACAATATTGGCAGAATAAAACATTGTTCCTAAGCGAGGAAGCCTCCCCAAGTTGCAGTTCAGAGGGAAAAAGCAGAGAGGAAATCTGAGCGAGCCATCAGGTCCACGTCTTCTGCTCCCACGTGGAAGCAGATTTGCAATCTGATGGCAGAACAGCCTCATTTAAAGTTTTGCCAGTACAAAAATATATAGCATCAAACAGGTATGTGCACCTCAGTGTGCTAGGATATGTATTTACCTCATTCACAGACAAATTATTTTGTATAGCTAAAATGAGTGTAATGTGGAAAAATGGTTGTCTATTGCTAGTAGAGCAATATTATATGGTCAGTGTCAGAGCAGGAAGTCTAAGAGGGCAGTGAGCTCTGTGTGTCTGTGAGTCTACACTGACACCTGCTTTCCATTGGATTAGGCTGTTAAGTTTCTTATTTTGGCTGATGTTTTTGTGTTATAACCATTTTGCTAAGGTCTAATGGAAACGTTGATAGTATTTTATACAGTTCATGATGTGCTGCTCCTCGCAAATACATGTCAAACTCAGGAGCATATCCGGAGTAAATTTTCTAGGACTTTGTGAGCAAAACAGTAGGCCACCTTGGAAAAAATGTTTGTCAGTACTGGAAATTCACCAGAATCTTTCTCTGCACAATCCATGTGTGATGGATTAACACATAGTCTCTTACCCTAGAAATCTTGATAGTTTATAAAATCTGGGTTAGTGAACAGATAAAATGAGACCATTAAGCTTGATGTCACTCTGGTAGAGTTATGCAAAATTTATAATCACAGTGTGATCCCACAACACTCCTGACAGACAAAAAAGATATATATATATAGCTACCAGGGAAATAGTACAGTATCCAAGCAACATCAATTTGTTGTCATAGGATGCTTACAGGTGTGGTAATTTGGAGCGAAAAAATGTAGTGTCATGTGTTCATTTCAATATTGAGAAGCAATGGAAGACTTGGGTAGCAGTATTTTAATTTCTGAAACTTTCTTTTTTTCAAATACATATAACTGAGGTTTTGATTGAAAATGAATTATCTTGGGAAAGAATGTGACACTACCATGATGAAGGAGATGAAGGATGCACTGCTTTTCAAAGAACTGCGGTGTCTCACTGAACATACAAAATGCTGGCTGACCTCAGATTTCCATTTGGCTAATGACTCCTTCAGCGTAGTGTATGACTAAAGATGTCACTGCAGCCACTATAGTAATACATCAATAAACAATATTTCTCTGTTTTTCTGCTAGCTTTATGAAGCAAAATGAAAAGATCAGTAGACTAACAAGCAGAGCTGCCATTGTGGAATGAAAATTCAGAAAATGTATACAATTGGAAAAAAAATTGAAATATTTTTAAGGGCACTTGAGGAAAGAGTACGTCTAACAAATATGTGCATACTCTGTAGTTCTCTAGAACTTTTGTGTGTAAACACAATGCAATTTCCACATATAATCATATAAACAATGCTTTAAGAGTTGATACCTAGAAGGCAACATATGAATCTCCCAGATCTTCACAAATGTGTAATGATTAGCTGAATGTTGCTGGGCCATGCCTATTTATAGCATCTGAGACTCCTGTTCAAATTATCTTTAAACTCCAGAAACTAGTAAATTATTAAGATTAAGCCTTTTTGCATACACCTCCAAGGATATTTTCTCTTAAGATTCAAAAATGAACTAAGTAATATATTCACTACTATTTTCTCTGAAGTACTTCCTACACAGGCTTTGACATGAATGATTTCTTAATTAAATAAGGGAAATTTGTTGGATGATCTAACACATGGGAAAACTAAATTACTTAGTAGTGATCTTTCATTGAAGAGCCTTTCATTGAAGAGCTCAGTTTTCAGTAGATGAGATGCTAGTCTTTCAGTTTTACTTGATCATTTAAAAATATTAAAATAAATTTTGTTACTGTAACATTCTAAGTTGCACTTCATTCAAAAAACGAACGTGAAGAGCAAATCAAATCTTTAAAATGTGTTTCTAATGACTAAAATTCATGAAAATGCTTCCTGTGTAGTAGATTGGTATATATGACTGTGAAAATGTACAAATACACTCTTAATCTGGAAGCTCCTATATCCTTCAAGCCTAGAAGTACACATTTTTTTATTTTCTAAATGTAAGATTTTTTTTATATATAATTACAGAAACCTGCCTAAATATAGACATGTATTTTGTAAAATCCTCATCCTTACTATCAGCAGGAATATTCTCTCAGCTGCCGACCTTTATAAATTGTTATTTCAGTAACTCACCAAGGAGCTCACCTCATATCACTGGTCTATTTTGTGTGTTCCCAGGAATCCATTCACAAGCTGTTAAAAAGGGATGATATTGGGTTTAGGAGTCTGAATAAAATAGGGCAGAGATTTCTGCTATGTAGGTAGAACAGCTGGAAACATGAGCACAAAAAGGATTTACCTGAGTTTACAAGTAGAAATTGCAAGCAATCAAAAAATAAGCATTTTTTTTCTAGGGAAAAAAAAAAGGAAAAAAAGAGAAAGGCTTTCTCCTGTTAGGAAACATAGGCGTGGACTATAACAGAATGAGACCTTCAATAGCCTCTTCTCTTCTCACACACTTGTCCATCTCATTCTGCTTTTCTGCCATATCCTTGAGTTTAATATGGTAATAGTTTCCTCATGTTTTTGAACACATGGACAATTCAATAGATAGAGAGAACTGAACATATTATTGCCCTCTTCCAGTCCATGGTGAGCTGGATGTTATGGCTGTTATAGCTGAAAAGGTACAGAAATGCAAAAACAGTTCCAATTTCCAGGGGGATCATTCTCTCCTTAATAGAACTCTCTCCTTCATAAAACTTACAGCACTTTCTGCACAATTAATGAGTTTCCCTAGGCCTCCTTTAAATTTAAGAATAGATTAAGCTTTGCATAAGGCTTACCCTATTCAAAAACATGCATCTTTTTCTTTTGAATTGTTTGAAACAACAAATGTATTGTTTACAAATGTTCTTTTTAATGTTTAACAATAGGAAAAATGATGACATATTGATGATATATTTTAAGTAGTGGAAAATGCTTATAATATGTTAGGGAGAAGAGCTTGGAAGTGCAAGATGTGTGTTTTTCAGAAGCTAACGCGGTCAAATGGACTACTTGAGTGTTCTCAGCTCCAGCATCAATCAGTTCTGGAAGGAATGTAATTTATTTGCAATTTAATTTCTCCATTTGGTTATGAAGAGAAGGTGACTTGCCTTTCTCAAAGAAATACAAAATTTATAGCTCACAGATGATAAATAAGAAGTCTGGAATTGATGTCACTTACTTTAAATTTTGCTTCTAAAGCTTCTAAAGATAGATAAAATTATTATCTATTTTATTTTTGGAACAAATATTCTTTCCTAAAAGGTTTCAAGAATTGAGCTATTTAATTGGGGGTNCAAATGGACTACTTGAGTGTTCTCAGCTCCAGCATCAATCAGTTCTGGAAGGAATGTAATTTATTTGCAATTTAATTTCTCCATTTGGTTATGAAGAGAAGGTGACTTGCCTTTCTCAAAGAAATACAAAATTTATAGCTCACAGATGATAAATAAGAAGTCTGGAATTGATGTCACTTACTTTAAATTTTGCTTCTAAAGCTTCTAAAGATAGATAAAATTATTATCTATTTTATTTTTGGAACAAATATTCTTTCCTAAAAGGTTTCAAGAATTGAGCTATTTAATTGGGGGTATGCATTGTAATTTTATTGTGTGTTTTTTTATTCCCCTGAACGTTTCTGAAAGGTTTCACACGTGCATATTCTATCATAATGTTATTTCATGTCCAGGTACTTACTGGCTTTTCTCCTGTTAATTAAGTAATTCAGCCTTTCCTCATGATTATTTCCAATACACATATGCTAGCTCAGTAGCTGATGGCACCTTTTGAACACACAGCAGCACTTTTCTAGTGACTGAGAAGTCGCAGTTATTATGCTGCTTACTTTTATTTGTGATTTGACAAAGCGATGCCACCTTTGCACCTTGTCTATTAGCAGCATGGCTGGTGGGGACTTGCCACAGCTACTTTTGCTATACCATTAATATTCATTTCTTGGGTACTAATTATATTAAGGCTTATAGTCCTGATGAATATTCATGAATGTTTTTTATGATGTCTACAACTTTAGATCTTTTTAGAAAAGCTTGATAACTGTGATAATATTGCTTGGTTAAACAGTGATTACAATTTTTCTCTTTAAGATGTTGTATTAGATTGATATTAACGAGTATTGCAGTTCAAATGTCTGATTCATCTTCCTTTTCAATCTTCTCAATCTTCTTTAAAAAAGTGTCTAACTAATGTACTATTCCCTCTACCCCCCCAAAAAAAATTAAATAAAATCCCACAAACCAACAAAAAAAACACCCTAGCACTTTCAATGGCTGTTGAGTAGGCTTTTTCAAAGTAACTACTCTAGAACTATATTTTAAGGACCCAACTATACTTTACTTCCTCTTAGGAATATCTTATTACCTGTAAAGACCCTTTTTATGAAGTTAAACTGCCTCTTGGCATGAATAAACATGACAAAAATCTTAGTTTCTGATACATATTAAATCTCACTACAGTTTATCAGTTCTCTCTGAATTTGAGGTTTAGGGTATAATGGAAAAGTAGAGAGAGGAGAGGAAAAGGAAAGAAGAACAAGAACAAAAAGAACAAGAAAGCACTGGGTCAAACAGAGCTAATTTCTTTCAGACTTTCTTTCTGCATGGGAGATTTGATAGCAAGTACTGTAGTTTAAAAGTCTGAGTAAATGCAAACGAAGGAGAACCTGGGACATCCGGGCATAAAAGTATATTATGTAGTTCCAAGAGATCTAGTGGCATTTGTGTTGTGTTTAATCAAGTCGAACAAAGTAGATATTAGAACCTGGCAGACTATTTTGCTTAGCATTCTACAAGTTATATTTAAATCTCAGTGACCTGAATACTAATTAATAGAACAAATTAATCTTTTTGACCCAAAGGAAATTTACAAGCATGTTCTTCTTACACTTGCAAGGTTTTTTATGTAGGCTTTCAATGGCTTCACTGCAAAGACTGAATAAGAGATGTGTAGCAGTCCCAAAACAAAATGAGGAGGAATCAGGTTTTAATCACTGAGGCTTTGCAGAATGTAATTGTTCAAGCAGCACAAGGTTGCCACACAATCCACTGTCAAAACATTTTGACAAATCAAAGAAGATTGTTTTCTCAGGAGGAACCTAAGTTTTTTCCATTAAAGCTTGTAAATCACCATTGTTTTCAAAAAGTATCCAGAGGTTTTCCTTAGGTGTTTTATTAATGTAGGAAAAGGAATAAAAATATGACAATAGATGCCCAGGATCTGAATGTGAAGAAAGGGAAAAATGAATTTGTGTTTTTGAGGAGTAGACTCAAAAAGAGAGGATGCCATGGGGCAGAACAAGCACTGAATGGAGAATTTCTGAAATATGGAAGAAAAGAGCAGCCCCAGGCTAGGTAATGGAAAATGTAAGAGAAGTCTCTTCAGATGCTGGGTGTTGGGTTGGTGGGGAATGTGGAGCAGGAAGGGGAAAGGAGACCTACTTTCATTGACAGAAGTCTATGGAAGAATATTATACTTCTGAGTAAGAAAGGCGTTTGGATCATTTTATGTTTAAATAAATATATAATGGTATGAGAAAAGTTTTCTAAAATAAATATTTACCTCATAAACACGTTGCTTTTAGATTTGAAGAACTGCTTTCCAGGCGCATTGCCTCTCCCTGGGACATGCTCTTGTGAAGCCTAACAATACAACACAGAAATTCTTAGTTTAACTTGAGTGTTTCTCCTTCTCTTTTGATGACTATGTATATTCATTCCTGCCGTGAAAGGGCTGGCCACACAATTGTTTGTTCAATCATTTCAGAAATAGCAACACAAGTCTCATGAGTGCTGCCAGCAAGCAGAAACCTGTGTGAACCCTCCGCTCCAAACAGACCACCAAGACAGGGCCTGGCAAAGCTAGCACAAGGAAGTTAGTTAATGCAGGATGGAACAAACATTTGGACCTGTTATTTTCCTTGCCCACTGTTCTGCTCTCACTAGCGACTACGTCAGGAGCTCCTGTAAACTTTGCTCAAGTTACATTTGCCTCTGCAATGACCAATAGAACTAGCCATTCATGAGACATCTTCTGGTCTGACAAATCTTATTTTTTGAGGATCTTTGATCACAAAGGCTGTGTTACAATTTTATAGAAACAGAACCTGGTAATATGCCAGCTTGTAAAGGCAAATGCCCTCAGCAATGAGCTGCCTTTCTTTACCATGCGTGTTCTGCTCTAGAGCCTTCTCCACCCCTAAACATGTAGGATTCTCATCTCTGAGGGCTATGATATGGTAAATCACAAAAAGTTATTACAGACCTACCACACAGAACAGCTTTATTTTAGCACCATTTGTGTTTCTGTCATGAATCTTGCATGTGAACTAAGATGTACCTGCATGCTGCCTAGCTACACTTAAGTTTATTCAGTTTTGGGGATCAGCAAGGAGCAGATTCATCACTCTAGCTTGGATGTCAAGAGACAGAAAATTCTCACATACATGATCAAGACATATTTTCAATCACAAACCTCTCATTTCTCACTGGAAAACAAAAACAGTTGATTAAAGACACATTGCTATCAATAGTGAATCTTTGAAAGCTAAAGATTAATAGCTTTTATCCAGCCAGACAGGATGTACAACTGACCAGGTTTCAAAAAAAAGCTGCAGTCTTTTTTGGTCTAAATAGATATGTACCAGTGACAGCGGGCATTTATAATTGCTACCTGAGTGCACTGCCTGCCCTAAGAGGAAATTTAGGATAGAAACAGCATACCTGAAGAGACTTCAGGTACATGGTGTATTTCTCTGGTGTTATGAACGTGTATCCAAAGTGTCAAGGGGTTTGTATTTACAGAAGTAAAAAAAAAAAAATTGGGAGCACAGCCCAACACAGATTAAGAAGAAAATGGAAAAGACCCATAAAAACTGTATTTTCCTACTAAATCTATTCTCATGTGAAAAACGCTAATGACTGTTGAATGCCATTTTTTGTGGACTGTTATGGCTGAAAGAAAAACAAGGACCTTTTTATTTTTCTAAGGCTGACTGGAACACCAGTGTGTTTGAACCCTCATGAAAAAGCCATGCCCCAAAGATACATTTCAGATTTCATTTCTATCAACCACACTGCCCCACCAAAGAGTCTACATATCAGGCATCATATGTTCTCTTCATTTTCCCTAGAAAATCACCCTTCTGATAGTTATGTCAGTTATGGTGAAAAAACACTGAGAACATCTTGGCCCCCCAAATCTCCTGAAACTCTAAAAGGTTCTACAGCATTAAAAGATCATCCCTTTCTCTTCAGGTTAGAGGTTCCAACCCACTTAATATTGTGGGTTATTTTTTGTTTCTTCCAAGGGAATCAATGAAGAAAGTCATGTATCCCAATAGTATTTAACCCTTTCTTTCACAGTAGCTAAGTGCCTGCCTGCATTATGAGAAGGAGTCCATGCAGGTCAATACAGAAGACATACCTGCAGCAAGGGCACAAGAACAGTCACTCATGATGCAGCTCCTCAGCCAAGCAAACACTTTTACAAATCTTTATCATAGATCAAGAATTGGCAAAGTACCAATGTAAAACTTAAAGGTCAGACAGGTTTCCTTCAAATAAGGAAAAATAGCCTGCACATGCACAAGAAAAGACAGAAAAAGATATTTCATGAAAAGACAGAAAAAGATATTTCATTTAAAACTGGTCATAGAGAGCAAGGATCCTTCTACTCTTCACACATGGAGCAATAGGTTGCTTTATCATGCTGCTAATTCTTTCAAGCATAATCACAAAGACAGCAAAAATAAGTTTGTTAATAAATTCTGGTGGCAGGTTGTAGGATAGGCTTTCATCTTTGTTGGGAGGATTATCTGATTTAAGAGAGAGCTGCAGTAAATATACAGCTACAGTTACTACTTTTATCAGAGACAGAATGGTAACCTCCTTTCCCTCTAAGTTCTCGAAATAGGCATTTCCCTTTTAGATGTCTTTTGATAGTATTAAGAAGCACCTGTTGAAGAATAAATTAAAAATAAACGAATAAATTAAACTACCAACTAGTGCAGGTAGACAAATGTTAGATAGAGATTAGAGATTACGTAGCAGACAGACAAACAAACCACCCTGGGTCCGTCTGGGCTGGCGTTCTGATCAGCCTCCCTGTTGCTTCCACTGTAACTATTCAAACAATTGCCATTTGCTCAAAACTTACAATTGCCTTGCATTGCCTTAAGGAGCCTAGCAGTATTCTGCTTGTTATTCACAGCTTTTTTCCTCCTGTAACTAAACCACCATTAGCTTCCCCAAACCCTCCTATATCCTCTAACATTTTTGCACCTACATATTCCAGCTCAACATTTAATCCCAGAGAAACATATGTATTCCTACACAGTCCTTCAGATTCGAAAGATAAGAAATACTATACTATTTTATTGTTCTGCTGTTACTAGTTTGACAATGCCAGGCTTCTGGATATATCTGCCACTAAGTGTAAAACAAAACAAACTATAAAATATTTCCCAAATTCTGCAGTGCATTTGTGTGATTTTTTAATTGGTTCATTGGTAATTTCACAACCTGAAGTGGCAGGTGCATAAATTCTCTTGCATAAAGGCGACAAAGACAGTTAAGCAGAACTGACCCTGAAGACTTGGCTCTGTTTTATAAAAAAATCTTGAATATATCCAGCGCACGTCCACATCCTACAATTACTGCACAATCCTTGTGATCCTTTTCTTTTAATTCTCTTCTCTCATCCCCATGCATTCTCAAATTGCATACCCCACCACTCCCAAATAGGACACCCTGTCATCTCTGGACAGAGGTAATTTCACTATTTACCACTTGGCTTAGCACGTATTCAGCAGATGTTACAGCTCAAGACCCAACTTCTCCAAACAGTCAAGACATTTTCCCTTGCCTTTGTTGTGGCTTGAGCTTTTAAGGATCTCCGGAGCTGCCTTCAACGCAGGCCAGAGACAAAAAGCTGAAGTAGCGTTAGTAAGCACTGTCATGAATTTCTGGGCCACTTTCAAAAACATACGCACACCAAATCAACTTTCCATACCATCCTTTGGACCACACAAGAAATATCAATTGGTCTTCTATGATTCACCTAAGAGTATTCTACAGCACAGCCTGATTTTCTCTTCTGCCTAAAACTTGTGTCATACTACTTATCCTGCTCCTAAAAAGAAAAAAAAAGAGAGAGAGAAAGAGAAAGAAATAAACTAAATTGTTCCTCCTAAAATTAGGCAAGTCACTAACTAAAAAAAGCCCTTGGGGAAGCCCCCATAGTAATACTCCACAAACAAAACAGTGTATATATAAAGAGGTCAAAGTTAACCCTAACAAATGATGCAGATGTATACCTAAGAACACACCAAAGAGCATCAGAAAGAAACAGATAACTCACAGAATTGATGCTAAGGAAAATTTCAGAGTACAGCACAAGTTTATGCATGTGAGTTACAGGAAAGTGGGAACTTTCCTGCAAGAAAAAGAATTCCTAAGGATTCCAACATGTCGATCATGAAGATGCAGGTAGATATTAAAAGGCCACGAGCTGATGCATGTGGGCTACAAACTTGCAAAGCATTCTCAGCAGAAGAAGATACGAAGGCACTTTACAGACTTAAAATGAAGCCATATGTAAACACTAAAGTAGCGTGAGTGAAGCAATGTCTCCATCTCAGCACGGGGCTGAAGGCTGCAGCTGGCGCTTTCAGGACTTGAGAGAAGGGACAGGCCATGGTGGCCAGGCCTGGCTCTGCCACCACCAGGAGTCCCCCCCAGCCCTTGGACATTGTGCAGCTCTACCTGGTTGTGACTGAGGTTACCTCGGGAGAAGACTTACTGCTTCCCATGTTCTCTACCACATTCCTGTACTGCTCAGCTGACAACACAATATATTCTTTCATCTCTGAGAGTTAATGTCTATATGACTGTAGCTTATTTGAAAATAAAAAAAAGGTTGGTGTACTTGAATGAAGCATTGGGCCTAGAGGAAAATTGTTTCTTTGTTAAAAAAAAAAAAAAAAAGATTTTAACTTTGAATTTGTGGGGGAAAAGTCCTTTCAGTCCACTCCAGAAGGCTGGTTATTTTTTCCATTAACAGTGGGATAATCAATTCTGAATCCTGCAATCTACTGAGAGTAGATTTCTGCAGCTACAGCTGTCTTTCTCCATTGATGAATCAGTGTTCATTTCATCACTATCATAGGTATCCTTTCAAAATGGCTCCGGTGAATTAAATTAAGAATAGTATTATGCATCAAACCTGCAGAATATTGATAAATAGCTGTGTTGTAAAAATGAATGTCAGCTTATACTGCTGTGTTTTACAACTTGGATGGAAAGCCTTCCCTGATAAAGTGGTCATATTGCTTGATCTTTTATATCTCACAGAACCAGTTCTTGCCTATCATTCACCTTGATTAGCAGCATAGGTTAAATGTAGCTATTTGGTCTTTATACCTAGAATTCACTGGATACTCAGGTTCTATTAATTTGTCCTTTTTTTTTCTCCTTATTCTCTTCTCTTATCCTCTTCTCTTATTTTCACCATTGAGTTAGTGAAGACTTAGGACATTCTGACAAAGGTACTGCAAACAAGTTCTTGCATTTTAAAATCCACCCTTATTAGTTAATAATATATCTGGATCTACATATCACATACTTACGAGTGGAGATTTAAGTCTTCCTATTTTTTTTAAGAAAACATAGCTAGTTGTGAAAAGAAATATTCTTCAAAATTTGTAATCATCTCTTGTAGATCACCTTTTTATTTTCTCCCTTTCCTAAAATAAAAAAGTAATTAAAACACCTTGATTTCTTAATGAAATGGCTTTTGGAGTAAAGATTTTTCATTTAAATTTGAAATAATTTGATATTTTAATTAGAAAGATTAGTTTCAGATTAAGAAAGAAAACTTGAAAAGAATCTTTAAAATATGCAGCTAAATCATCAACAGCCTTTTCACAAAGAGATCTACTTCAACACAAAAAGTGCTAGACAATTGTACATAGTAGAAAGGTAAAATATTGCATACTGCAACAGCCTATGCAAAGATATTTGAACACATTCCTCCATCACTACAACTACAGGGACAGCATGGTTGGGTAAGAGGAAGAAAAACAAGAAAGAACATGTGATGCTTTGAGTTAGTATTGCTGCTGACTGGTTTATATCATAAAACTATAGATAATATTCCATGAGTTCTTCTCAGCTTCCCTGTTTTTTTTTTTTTTTTTTCATCTTGCTACTTCTTATTGCTGTTTCTCTCCTCTCTTTGCATACAGACATGCAAAGCAAATGCAGCCATCTAACTTCTAGCTATTAACTTTCAGTCTCAGGGAGATCCTGTAGCTCCTGCAGCTGGACTTTTGATTTGCACTGCTTTACAGCTCTTTGGATATTTAGAGATCTTCCAAATCAAATACTTTGTGAAGTTAATGTTTTGGCAGTTGTCAGATTTCTTTCTTTTTTTTTTTTTTTTTTTTTTTTTTTTTTTTTTTTTTTTTTTTCTNTGTTTACCTAGCAAAGTCAATTAGGTATTAAACTCTCATTTCTTGTGGAAGAAACATTGTTCTTGGAAATATACCTTTGAAATATACCTTTCCAGTTGGTAGAGTCTCTCATCCTGAATGAATATATTTGCTATTTGCATTACTTTCATATTAGAAGAAGGGTCAAATCAGGACAATAATAGTTAATGAGAAGTCATTTGAGACAAAGGAAAAGAACAATGTTAAAAAGAGTCATATTTTTCTGCTGTTGTGTGCATAACTACAGCTTTTCTGAGGGCAATATAGATACAAGAATCTACATCAATGAAAATACACCAATTTTATGCCTTTTAATTTTCCATTTTCGTTACCAAAACTTTGATGCTTTGACTTTCTAAATTAGTGCTTCTCTACTGATTGATGAATACAGCATTTGAAAATTGTTGAGAGCTCTTAAAGTATCATTAGGAAAGATAATTTAGTTAGTATGACACTCTAAAGGTTAAAACTGATCCACACCGGATATTCTTTAATTTATATATTGTTTTTATACAGTAAAATAAGCTGTATATTTCTAGGTTCATAATGAACTCTAAAAGAAAATTAAAGTTTCAACATTGTGAGAAAATTAGTACTCTTAAAGCTACTGCGTAATGTCTGAATGGAGAAAATACAATCAAAATTTAGTCAGTCAGTCATTTGGAAGAAAACTTATAGACTGTGTGACCATGAGATGTGTAATAAAATACAAAACTTTTATTATTTATCATTGTAATTTTCTCAGGAACATTAAGATTGGAAAAAATTATAGCTTCACCTACTCAACTCAAGGTTAGCTAGAGCAGGTTGCCCAAGACCATGTCCAGTTAGTTAGGTTTTGAATATTTCCAAAGCCTCCGTGAGCAACCTATTGTATATCTGCACAGTTAAAAAAGTTATTCTCAGTAGATAACATCATCAGATGAGATAGTCATCTTAAAAAAGAGAAGTTAATGCTTGAAGAAACATCAGATAAGCCTTTAAATTCAGATATTTTAAAGTAAGCTAAATGCCTTGAAATAGCAGAAAAAAATAAAGTTAACATTATTATATTAATAATACTATTCTTTAACGGTTTCAATTTTAAGATGTCCTAAAAAATCTAGAGAGATCAATATTTAATTTTATCATGAACTCTTTAATCATTTTCAAGAATTTGGCTCAATAAACTGAATTTAAATGGATATTCCGGGAAACCAAGAAAGAATTAATTTACACTAGTTTTATTTAAAATTTTAGAAGCCCAGAAGAAATCAAATGTTTTGTGTTTGTACTCTAGATATCAGCAAATGTGAAATGAAATGAATTTTTGATGACGCTAAGAAAGTCAACCTTTTTACAAAAGCTATATTAGAACATTGCCCAATAGACTAATTACGCTCTATAGTCTGTCAGTATTTCTATTAGACACACAAATATTTCATATGCCATGTAAAATGGGTCTGATCCATGTTTTTTTTTTCTTAAAAAAAATTGAAACAATTTTCAATTTACAGGACTACAGAATTTTAACTGGATAGGAATTTTTATATATTCCTCTGGCTATGACAAGATTATTTTCTTTTTAAAAAGAAAATGAGATTATGGAATAAAAAGTGTGTAATGTGCATACGTACTGTGCAGAGAAGACTTTTTTAGGGCTTATTACACATTCTTAAATGGATCAAAAATAGAAAGAAAATATCTCATTTTCAACATTATTCATACATATATCTCTATTTTGTGTGGATCCCTTTAGTATGTTCATCAAAACAAAGCTTCTCAATTTTTTTCCTATATGTTTTATAAGCTATTGGAGTTTAAAGCTGCTTACAAGCATTCTAAAAAAAAAATCAAAAATGCATGTCTTTTCAAGCAATTTCGTGCGTGCACCACCTTCATAACACTCTCTCACAGAATTCCTCCTCTGAATGCCAGAAAGATCACCAGTCATTTTACAAATCTTTGAGCACAAATCCTCAAACAACACCTACAGCTATAGTAGTGTTTAAAAGAAACTAAAGTTTATGTTTTGTGCCTAAGTGGATTGCTCATATATGATCAAGCATTCATAAAGTAATTATTCCTTGCAATGGGAAGGATTTAAGTCAAGACAGACATTTAGGAAAATACAGCTATGAGATATTCAGAACCAGGAAAAAACTTTGAATAAAAATAGAAACTAATATTTGTAATTAAACTGTTACCTCATTACAAAAGGTATATCTTAGAATATTTGTAAATGTGAGAATAATCCAGATTAGAAGAAAGTGAGTAAAATTATTGGACTATTTTAGTCAGAATAGTTTGATAGGATCAGCTGCAGCATCTGCAATGATTTCTGTGATATGTTTTCAGGGCAATTTTTTTTCTTCATAAAGCAAAATTCACTCATGTGAGAATAGAGAGTATCTACTACCAGTTTCCACATGCACAGAGGTAAAATTACTTCTCTATTCTTATTCATTCATTGTATATGACATCAGCTTCCACTAGCTGATGCCAGAAAAAGGAAGTGCTCTTTGGATTGCTTGCTATGATTTGCTAACTCTTTGCAGTGACTACTTTCTGTAATATTGTTCTTTATATATGTATGTATGTATGTATTGATACATTCTTTGTATCTACATGCATCTCACTGTTTTTTATTTGTTTTATATCTCTTTTTGTTTGTTTTACCCAGATTCTAAAGTAATGCTCTTAAATAACGTCATCTATAGATCCTGCTTCATTTATTCAGACAGTAAAAGTAGCTTTCAGTTAAGATATAAGTCTGCATTGTAGGATATGTTTGACATTTTGGAAAAGGACACCACCTTCCAAATTTACAAGAATAGCAAGAATGAAAATGCTTATTTCACTATCAAGACAAAGACTGAAGGAAAGATGTGCTTCTGTAGACATTAACAAGGAAACCTAGCTGGACTAGGTTACATGAAAGATCCGAGAGTTATCAGCAAAATATATATTAAAGCCTGCTTTGTAATCACAGTGTGATATATATATATTCATATATATATAAAATATACAATATATAATAATATATAAAACATATTATATATATAAATATATACATATATACAAATATAATATATATAATATACTATATATATATAAATATATATATAGTTTTCTGTTTATCATATGGAATTATATGTGTAGAAGTAGAATCATGTTACATAATAAATTTAATTTAAAGTTCAATTTATTTTTTTTCTCCTCTATGCCAAAGGCAAAATGCTCACGGAAAAATGAGACATCTATTTTAAGTAATTATATAGCTTCCATTACATCGGTATCTGAACAATAGTATCTTGATTGTGTATTGGAACACTTTTGGAAGAGAAATGAAGCAATGAGACAACAAAGACCAAGGGAAAAAGATGAAGGAATTGTAATGATAGGCATTGT
>VWPW01008850.1:21251-43692 GCA_013389825.1 Crypturellus undulatus | reverse complement strand
GCGCCACGCTCTGTTTGCCCACTCTGTACTACGCGCTCCGGGTCGCTCGCGCTCCCCGGGGCAGCTTTTGAAACCCCGCCTGCCCTGCCGGCTCCGCCCCCGCTGAGTCAGAGCCGCCTCGGGGCCCGAGCTCAGCACTGTCCGCACGGGGGTCGCCGCCGGGGCTGCCTCTCGCGCTCTACGCTTGCTCGTTCGGCGGCTCTGGCCGCAACTGTTCGCCTCTAGACAAGGAGCTCCGGTGCGAGTGTCCGCTCCAGAGCCCTTCCCTTCGAGATCTGAGCCAAAAAGGCAGTTTCACAGCTTTTAAACTCCCGCCTGCCCTGCCGGCTCCGCCCCCGCTGAGTCAGAGCCGCCTCTGGACCCGAGCTCAGCACTGCCCGCACGGGGGTCACGGAATGGGCAAGGGTTTAACCATATTAGGGCAAAAAGTGATATCTGGAACCTAATTAGTACATAAGACAACTTCCACCTGGACAGAAATTATAAGAACCAGCAGCATATTTCAATAAACGTCATTTTGGCATATCATCTCATAGGTGTCAGTGCTTCTTGACCCTGAGGTGTATGGCCTCAGTATTCCCTCTATAACCACAGACAACCACCACGGGTTGATAATGAATCTGACATTG
The DNA here is from genome assembly GCA_013389825.1 of Crypturellus undulatus. Classification (NCBI taxonomy): domain Eukaryota; kingdom Metazoa; phylum Chordata; class Aves; order Tinamiformes; family Tinamidae; genus Crypturellus; species Crypturellus undulatus. Next base: position 43,063 of record VWPW01008850.1, on the reverse strand, counting down.
TAGCAGGGAATTTTATATCTCTCCAGAAAATACTGTCTTCTGCAAGACAAAATACAAAATCCTTCCTAGCTCTATTTGTACATGGAAATTTTATTTTTTGTTACTGTTTTAATTGGTCCTTCTAGAAGTGATAATGTCGCCTAACTTTAGCCACATAGTTTCTCACATCTAATTTGGCATCTAAAGTTCCTTGATCCAAAGAATGATCTGTGCGCTCTTAGACAGCTGTTTTGAGATGAATTGCCATTTAGATGGTTGAAGTTGGGTAAGATGAATGTGCTTAGTTTTGCTCTAATTTTGCACTACTTCAGTTCACTTTAGTTTCCATAGTGTAAGTGACAGCCTTTGATATGCTTGAAGGATCCTCCAGAAAGGAAATTTCTTTATAAATAAAGAGATCAGAATTTTGGAGAGAAAAACTATTTGAAGAGGAAATTCTCTGAAAATCAGCATGGATGTACTGAAGGCAATGATCCTATGCTTATTTACACCCCTTGATATTCAGCCATCATCTGCATGTTAGAGTGGACAGGAACCGTAATGATTAGTCACTTCTTTTTTTTTACATATTAAAAAAAGAAAAAGAAAAGGTTGTAAAAAGTCATTTCTTTGGGATTTCATCAGTCTGTATTTACAAGATTTCCATGCAATAGATAAAGCTTGAAACAATATGTTCAGGGTCTTGTCGAACAATCAAATGTAGCTGTTATTCACACTAGAAGGAATGTTCTGGGTATTAAATTATCCACAGGCTGCAGTTGAGCAATTCAATACTCAATCTGCTAAAAACCCAAGGAAATAAAAATCACATAAGGAATTCTGGACTGAAAGAATATTTTCTTTCTAATTTCTGACGTGTGATGACAGTTCATCTTACATCATGTCACATTAACTTAACACACTCAGAGAAACAAACCTGTTTTACCAAAGCAGAGAGAGACGAAGAGGAAAAAAAGAAGTGTTCAAAGGAATTCTTCTCCTCAGATTCTTATACTATCATTCTGGACAGTGAGCAGTCAATCCAAATTTAGCAGGCAGATGGAGACAGAGCAGATGAGTAAGAGGATCCTCTTTCTCTGAGGAGCTGGCAGACGCTGTGGTTCACCAAGCACCTGAGTTATGCTTTAAATAGGTTAGCATGTCTATAATTTACAAAGAGAAAATGCATTTAGCAGAACAAATGAGCTAAGCATCTGGTCTATGTCGCTAACTGGAGTTGTGTTTTCTTCAGGTATTCAAAAAGAAGAACCGCACCAAAAAAAAAAAAAAGTACACCACTGTTTAATAGACATATTCTTTCTCAGGATATTTCATTGACAGAACATCTCTGACTGAGATAAACTTAAAGCATATAGAGTTCAATCTTAACTTCATGACTACCAAAATTCTCTATTCATTTTGAGAGTAGCTATAAGTCAACTTCTGTGTAAGTCTCTATTGAAATTTGGGGGCCATGAGCACTCGGTCCTGGAGATATTAAAATGTATGGGATATTTCTTGACAATTCCTATTTTGTGCAAATTAAGTTGTAAATATCTTTAACTGGACATCCAACAACTATCAAAAGTCCTAGCAATAGGATATGCAGCATTCCTATCTTTTAAGAGATACTGGTATTTTTCAGCTAGTATCTCAATATATCTTAATAGTCTTAATTGAGTGCTCTGCCATAGAAAGTAAGGCTTTGTTTTTTTCTTTTTCCTGGATGAAAAATAAAACTGAACACCCAATTGTTTGTGCCGAATAAAAATCCCATAAAATTGCTTGAGTCTTTTAAAATTAGGCTTCTGTGTAGCCTGTTACTCTCTGTGCTTGCCAGCCTCCTAATCACTATTTCCTAGAGTTCTGCATTTGAATGAGTTATATTTCTAAGCCACACTTATACCACATGGAAGGAAAGTTGCTATTTGCATGGAAAGCTCTTCTTGCCCGGGTACATAGATGTGCTGAAAAGCTTTCTCTAGAATAAGAAAGTTTTCTCCTATAAACTGGAGATGAACAACTATCCATAGCTGAGTAAGTCTGAAAATTAATTCAGGGTAGAGGGGTATTGCTTCTGTTACTGTTTCTCAAACAGAGATAAAGATTTCATTAAAAAAAAAAAAAACTTGAACGGAGGTAATACTGATTTTAGTTTAAAAAAGTAATGATTTAAGGAAGACAGAAGTTTTGATTTGTTATTTTCAGTATATAAGAATTTGTGTCAAAAAAAAAGCTGTTTATCTATTTTTGATACATAGGCAGTGTAGTATCACACTGAAAATGTAAGTGCTAATTCATGGCCTGTTATAAACTCCTAGTGATTCACTTAATTCATCTTTCTTTTTCTGGTTTCCCCTACCTGAATATAACTTTTTAACTGCCAGTGAGTATTTGCATATCATTGCTGTAGAATCATAGGAATCATTGAATGGAATCATAGAAAAATGTAATCTGGAAGTAACTCCTTATGGTGGAAGGAAAAAAAATAAAAAAACAGCACCACCAACAAAAAAACTAATACCCTAATGCTTAACTAGGATTTTCTTTGTTGCAACTTTTAAACATAGCTCCTTGCATCTGCACTGTGCACCTGTGAAACCTGTCTAGTTCCACCTCCAGTTTCTCCATAACTAGGTAGTTAAAAACAGCTCTTAGCCTGCCATCCTCCAAACTTCTCCAGGCTGAACAAACATACACTTCTCAGCTGCTCCTCATACACCACGGGTTCCTGTTCCCAGCTAGCTAAGTAGCCATCAGGTTGACTTGATTCAATCGGTCAATATCTTCCTTGTATTGTGGTGCCCAAAATAGGACACAGGGCTCCAGATATGGTTTAACAAGAGGAAAAGAATAAATTTCCCTAATCTTCTGACTATACTATTGCTAATCTTCTGTCTGTATAGTCCCAAAAGCAGTTAGCTTTTTCTGCAAGGGCAGGCTGCTGACATAGGTTCAACTCGTCCATCAGGATACCCAATTATTTTTTCCCAAGACTTTTTTTTCCCAGGGAAGCTGACAGCCAGCATGTATTATTGCATACTTAATGATGCATTGATGCAGTGGGCACTGAAATATTATTGTCATAAATAATAATTTCTGCAACACCATCAACAGAAAATTATTATATCATAGGGTTATTTTCTATCTCATAGACCTTTCCTGTTGTTGTATAATCACCATAACTAATATGAAAAGTGAACTGAAATTTACTGACAGCAAACAAAGATGAAGTAGTCTGAACTAGGATATGTTACACTTTAAAATCCAAAGTTAGTTAGTTTAAACCAGGCAGTCTATCAAGATCAATATTCATCTCCAAGCAACAGCTTTTCCCAATGAAAATAGACAACTGAAAATAGGTGAGATAAATCCAATCCATGTATTACATATATTCCACTCACTGCACGGTTAGTTAGTATCTTGTTAGTTTATCTGTTAGATTATCCAGGAAGAATAATAGCAAATTACTGGACGAGATTAATTTATTTGTGATTTTAAAAATACAAAAAAAGTGAAACAAAAGAAAGAAAAAAAATTCTTTAAACTGCCACAGGCTTTTGTGACTTTCCCCAGCCTGACTGAAGAGAACACTAAAACTAAAAACCCTGGAGAATAACCACACTGAGTGTATGATCTTCATGTCCATGTGTTTTTGTGTATCTAAGTAACTAAACTAACCTCTCCTTGGCCTGTTTATTTTGAGAAACTAAGGGTGTAAAATTCCCCCAGTTGTAGGTACTGTGACCTCCACATTTTACACAACACCTGAAGAGAGGTTGACTTGGTAAACTGCTGCCATTTTCTCTTTTCAATAGACACTTTGCAGCACCTATATCCCAGACAAATAGCCAACATGATCAGTTTTCTCCTCCCTTCTCTTGATAAATGTTTCCCCTTTTCCACTTGGCTGGCAGAAAGACGACTATTAAACGTTCATTTGTTTAAGCTAACAGCCTGTGGTCATTTGGTCCCCCGAGAGGGCAGGAATCCAAACAGGTCTAAAATGGCATCGTTTAGGAACACAATCAATTCATTATCTTTTTCATAAAGTTTGCATGTGCTGACATTAATCATAATGGAGTGGCACTGGGCAGAAAGTTCTTACCTAAGCAAGTTCCATGCTGCAGCATCTCTTTATCATTTAACTGCCTTTTGCAGTTAGCCTTTTATTGTCTGCTCATTCAACTGTTGTTTTATGAGTGCTTGTGTGCCTTTTGCATGCACCAACTGAACAACCTCCAGTGAACCTTCATTCAGTTGTCCCCACATGGGTCTGTTTATTCTGCATTCACATGTTGTCCTAGAAATGAACTCTTTACCATTTTATCTTTATTATTATTATTATTATTATTATTATTTATTATTATTGCCTTCTTATTCCTTTAGAGAAAGTCCCCTCACAGGATAATTTTGCTTTGTATGTCCGGTTTCACCCCAAATCTGATGTTATAAGATGAACTACAGGCTCTTCATTTTTTTGCTGTTTGTGTGGCCTTTACTAGTTTCATCTGATTCGCTAAAAATCTTTATTGTACCTGCACTAAGAAAATAATTCTCAGCTCTGTTTTAAGCTGCAGATTAAAAAAAAAAAAAAATCTGAAAGTCTGTTTCAATTTCTTCTTTTATGGGAAATTTAAAACAAAATATATTTGGCTACTATCCATACTCAATGTGTTTATTGACTTACACTGAATCCTTTTAATTTTCAATAGCAGCTTTGGGATTTTTGAAATATAAGGGGGCTCAAAATGCAAGATTGTTTAGCTAGGGCAGATAGTAGGAAGAAGTACTTCTTTGATATCCCACCTACTTGCTTTCAACTTAACTCAAAGTAGGATTCCTTTATTAGATTACAGTATCTAATCTTAGCCGTAAAGCATCTCACTTTGAGATGGGTAAAACTTACCATGAAGAACACACATGCCTTGCTTAGCAGACATAATTTTTATGCAATGTTTCTACAAATAAGTTTATGATAAAAAAAAGTTAGCTTTTTACAATGATAAGATGTCTTGGCATGGGTTCTCATGATACAAAATTCAGAAATAGTTGTTCTAACCTTGGTGGAGACAAAGTCAATGCTAGGAAGGGAGTTAGGGGTAAACCTCACTCAAAGTCTACCCCTAAAGTCAAAGTGCTGTAAAAAAATCCCACCTATATCTTGTGCAAACTTGATTTTACACTGACAGCGCTATTTCAAAACGTTACAAAACAATCTCCAGAGAAGACAAAGGTTTTTATCGTAGAATTATTCTGTAGATGTTAAAGAAATACTTATATTTGTATTTCATTAGGAAAATAAAAAAAAGAAAGCAAGGTAAATAATTGCTAGTGTCACTGCATGGATATATTTTAACTATTTCTTTTAACTATGGACAAATTTTAACTACTTCTTTTTAACTTTTCTTTTAACTATTTCTTTAACTATTTCTTTTGTTTTAAATAAACATATACACATATCTTCAGTAATCAGTACCTTGGAAATATATACTGAGATTACATTTAGATTACATTGTGTCAGTGGATTAGAATAGTTGAAGAAATCAGCTATTAAATCTAATAGTTTAGTTTTAGAAACAGTAATTAGTAACCCTTGTCTTTCGCTTCCCTCCTTTCCTTTACGTCTTGACATTTTGTGGTTCTTTTAATCATATTTTTAAAGAAACCTGTCCTGTCAGTACACTTGAGGTTAATACATTTTGACAGGTAGCTGGGACTCATAAAACCAGAAACAGTTAAAATGACTTTTTTCTCCTGTTGTTTTCAGTGTGTCATGGAACACCGTGAAGAATGACATGAGTGATAGAAACCCAATCTGATTGAGAACATTTTCAAGGGGGAAACAGATTTCTTATGCTTTAAAGAAGCCCACAATTTCTTTGAAAATACCACATGTTGTCACAGAGGACGGTAAAGATACCCATAGTGCAGTTCATGAAAAATATAACCAAAACAAAACAAACAAACAAAAAGCCTGAAAACCAAAATGAAGTTCAATCAGAAAAGTCATTTCAGGAAAAAAGTTTCAGGAAAAGCTTTTGTGTTTGAAGTTACATATATTTTGATAAAATTCTGTTTAAAACCACTTTTTATTTCGCTGCATTTCCAGACTGGAATGTTGAATTGTGTACTTACAATAGCTTTTAGGGGGGAGAATGTTTTTGAAACTTAGTAGGTTTTATATGCTTACATTTTAATGAATGCACAACTTTTTGAATGTTATTAAAATACTTTCCCCAAACTTTTGCTTCATTGTTTTTTTTTTATATATTCTGTTTTTTTCTAATTTCAGACCAATTTTGAAAAAAAAACCCTCATTTTTTAAACACATTTCAGTATAGAGATTGGAATACCTTTACTTCCACATGGTGTTTTTTTCTAGAACCCAAAATGTCTCCTAAAGAAAATATATAGATGTGCTTGTGTGTGTACACATCGATGCCTTTATTTACATATATTTATGTATATGCACACACACAGAGATATGTATTCTGTTACAGCACATCATACTCATGGGTGAAATAACAACTACAGTAATTGAGTCAAAAAGCCTGTCTTTTAATAACTTTGAACTAAAACACAACAGCAGCTGCTTTAGTCTCTTTGTAGGTACTAGAAGGGAACCAATGAATCCCGTGTTTATGCATAGATGGCATTTTCATTCCAACATTAGCCAAAACCAGAACTGGTCCATAATCAACAAAGAAGAACAGTGCTTTTATGGCAGACTCACAACCAGAACAGCTCCCTGATTTCTGCTTTAGAGTCTAAGCTCTGGAATCATGATGATCCTTCTAAAGACTGAATTTAGCTATTGTTATGCTACAACTATTTGACATGTACATGTACATCATATTTTGTTTTTTATTTGGAGTTATACATCCTTTCAACCTTACCTATTTTTTTCCATTTACTGATACTGAATAACATGTCAATTTTAAGTCTTTTTTCTTTTTGAATTCTGGTATTGGAAAAAAAAAAAAAAGATTATTGTGATAACTTTTTGTTTATGGAAAATAAAAATGATGGCATTTTATTTATGGAAACAGCTAACAAGGGTGAGGAAGACCCATAATTACATAACCAGCTATGGTATTATTACTATTCTTTGCTAGCAAGGAAGAAATCAGCTTTAGTGAAACAAACATCCCTGATATCTCCCTTGAATTCAACTCTCCTCAAAGGTTAATATTTTGACTTAATGTTGCTCATTGCACCTGTGAAAGAATAATACTTTTGCTAGTCAGAAACAAGGATTGTTTAGTACCACTATTTGCTTATTGAGTAATTTAGCTATTTAGGGTTAATTTAAAAGTTTTGGTCATTCAAAGGAATGGTTACTTCTATCCTACAGGAGATCTATAGGGCAGAATATGATGAGCTGATGCTATCAACCGTCGAGAATGAAGAAGGACATTACCAGTCTATCAGTCACAGCTCTTCTTCCCTTCCCTTCCCTTCCCTTCCCTTCCCTTCCNCACGCCGCCCATGCCCGCGCTGCCCGCCTCCGCCCCAGCTGTGGGATGGGACAGGCACTATTCCTCCAGCCGCTCTCCCGTTTTGGGTCCCGCTTCCCACGCTCCCCGTTTTTCCTTGCTCCGGAGGTCTCCTTTCCTCCAGGACACACGATGTTCTCCTTGCCCTTGTCTCCCTCCCCTTCTCTTCCCTTCCCTTCCCTTCCCTTCCCTTCCCTTCCCTTCCTTTTCATTATGTTTTTAAGCTCTTTGGGGATGAGTTTAATCTATCCAGAAAAAGAAATCTACAGAGTAACCATCTATATCTTGGCAAGTGATCTAGAATCTCTGTATGGTGCTCAGGAGGAAGCAAGCTCTTCAAGAGCAACGCCAACCTCATCCTAGAGCAGGCATTGCAAATACATACAAATCCTACTGTTAAAAGTGTCTGTTTCTAGTAATTAGGCCAAGAAGCACAACAAGACATACACTTCCATGCTACAGACACTTTTGTTTAGGCTATACAAACCTTTTCTTTCATTCTTTTGGTTACAGATGCCTTCCCACATCTGAACCCAGAGCAAAAGTAGTATACAGAAAAAATGCGTAGAGGAACAAGGAAGACTGTTTCTTTACCAACTGATTCATTTAGTATCTAGAAGCTCCTACCATGACTGAAAGACCATTGCACCAGGCTCAGTGATGTATACAGTCAAAGGTAATCTCTGTGGTCGAGAAGCTTGTAATCTAAAGAGACAAGTGATGGATTATGTGCCTGCATGCATCTATATTGATCTATATTGGAAATAGGGTGTCCCATGAGCTTGTTGGAGAGGGATCTATTTCTAAAAGTAGCTTGCATTCCAAGTGTCCATGTCTTTGAAATATGTCCTTATAACCTGCTGAAATGCTGGGCAGAGCTTAGATTAACACATTTGCACTATCTAAGAGTCCTATCATGATTGGATTGCTAATTTTCATGTCCTATTACCGAGCAGTATGTGGTAGTAAACCATGTCAACCACGGTGAATACCAAGTAAAGGATACCATAGTATCTTTTCTAGTTGCTATTTTCCTCCTTTATTCCTCCATTTTAATTTTTTTTTTTTTTTACTTGTTTTTAAATCAAACGTTTAAATTCGTTCCTTCTTTAGGACGCCAACAGAATTCATAGCTCTTGACTATACTACTTTTGTCTTCAACTGCTGCCTATCAGTTTTTCTGGGAAGTTGACTGCAAAGCACAGCAAGACTCAAATTGATCATTGATCTAAAAAAAAACTAACTGAATATGACAAATGAATAGAACAATATGAGTACAGTGAGACTCTTTGGATATATTACAGTCACAGTACAAAGATTCTGGTCTTCTAAGCCTCAATTATTATGTATCCTTATAGCTGGGTGAGCTCCAGAGGTGGATCATAAAATGTTTTGTTTCTTCATATCTCATGCTTTTATATCTATCTAGGCTTGACTTCTTTTGTTTTGTTTTGTTTTGTTTTGTTTTTCTAGGTTTGGCACTGCTTTCCACAGTAAATAAAGTGGATCAAGAGGTACAGTTTCTCAGGTGGTCTGGTTGCTACATCTCTCTGATGGTGCTCAGATGGAAGCAAGTTCTTCAAGAGCAATGCCAACCTCATCCTAAAGCAGGCATTGCAAATACATACAAATTTTTACTGACAACTAGTCTTGGGTCTTTCCCTGAATAGACTGACTGACTGACTGCCTGTCCTTGTCTCTTGCATTGCACTCTTCTATGGTTAAATCAAATAAACCATACTTCCTTAAAAAAAAAAAAAAAAACTATCTTCAAATAATTCTGTCTCTAACACAGGGAATATCTTCATACTTTTCTGTATTTTAATTTTGTATTAAAACATGGCAACATAAACAAAGCAAACATAGGATTTCATATTTCATTTTAGTTACACTATGTTTAGTTACACTATAACAACATTGCACAATATGTATATAACAACATATCTTCTTATGGTTCAAAAAATTTATCTGAAATGATATAGTGTTGCTAAAATGCAACAATAATGACTGTTTTTTTTTGCTTGTTTGTTTGTTTTTAGATAAAGAAAATATTGCCAGATTGCAATTAAATTTATATTTAGACATCTGTGTTTTAGTTGGCTAATGTGAAGTGACAAATTCAACCTTATGAGGATACCCCAGTGGTACAAAGCATTAAATGGCAGCATATAACAGGTTTCAATTCAAAACGATATTTTAAGTCATATAACAACAATCTGAACAGTGCTTCAGTATATCCAGGAAAAAAATCATTTGTTCCTAAAGTTACCACAGGTGAAAAACACATAATGAGAAGAGACACTTGAAAATGATATATAAATATATACTTTTGCATTAATTCCATCAATATTGAGTTGATTGCATGATCAAATATTTTATGATTCATGCATTTGCTACATACTATATTTGAGATTTTTTCCGTAAAGCTCACACTTAAGGTCTTGAAAGAGTTCAAAACTGACTGCTCTGATAGTACTAATTCTGTTGCTGGGCTGCTCATAATATAGGAAATCTCTTTCTGGCATCGCCCTTCATGGCTCCTACGTGTGTTAAACTGTCCTGCTCCTGCACTCAAAGGAGAAAGAAATCAATACCTTTGCTGGACTAGTTGTTATGCAATCAGGTATCTGGACATCATAACACCGATCATGGTGCAAGCTCATCCTTCAACTGACAGGCTTTCTGTACTGTCAACCCCATCTATCCCACTGATGAGCTCATATCAACCACATATTTTCCTGACAAATGCCATTTCCCAATAAGGCCTAGTGAAGTACTCTACAAAATGGGTGGACGAAGGGATTTTTTTTCCTTATTTCTGTCAGGACAGATCAATGGAATATGTTCCTTCCCTCTGATTTTCACTTTTTCTCTTTGTTACAGAAAATGCATACTTTGAAGGAAATATATTCTCAAAGAATGTAATCAAATCTCCTTTTTTTTTTCATGAACAAGAAAAGTATTAGGTTTGCAAGAACGCAGGAGAGATGCAGATTATGAAATACTTGCAGATCGCTTAAACCCAATTATTATTTATTTGTATTCATTCTGTTTGTCTACAACAGATAGATTCCACTGGTGTTATATCAGTGAGCGCTGAGACATGTTTCCAGAGCATCACATATATATAAACTGATAAAAGTCTGAGCATGATTCTACAGCAGAATAATATATTTTCCTGCAGAGAAAAAATATATATAAAAAAAAGTTTTCACAGATAGCTTGAATTAGTTACCTCAGTGTAACATCCCAGCAGAGAGTAGAGGAAACATTTAATTCCACTTAAGGACTAATAAAGGTTAGTCCTTCGCTTCTCTCCTTGAGTTTCTCTTTGCCTTTAGATCTTCAGATTAGTAGTTTTCTCTGTTCTAATAGGGTTTTTGAATGCCATGATGTTTTAATACACTGACACTCATGTGCATATAAATGTCATAATCAACAAGCCACATACACAAACATACGCACAGATAACCCTTATGGGTATCAGAAGGGGATAGAAGCTTCTCATCCATTTCCTTTCCTTTCAAGAACTGGTAATGATATTGATGCAATATATCATTTTTATTTCCAATTAGTTTCACGTCACCTCTTAGAAAAGAACACATTTAGATCTGTCACAGCTACTTTTTGATTTAAAACAGTGGAGAGAGCATTCCTACCACACATAGACTTTAAGACACCCAAGTTAAATGTCTCAGGTTGGATGCTTAGACCTCCCTCATAAGGCATGGACATCTGAGGGCTTCCTCAGGAAAGACTTCATAGATGGTACATATGAAGGTGCTCTCAACCTCTAGAGGAACCTCATGGTCATGGACCATGTAGGAGGCCAAATTAATAAGTTTGCTTGCTTAAAATGGGCATTTAAAAATATTTTAGACAATTATATCAATAGACTAAAATAATTTAGGCTGATACATTGGAAACCTAAAATATTCCACATTTCTCTGCTCCTTCATTTTCTTGTTTGAAGTGTAAAAGAACCACATTTTTCATAGACGGTAAGAAAGAGATTTTTGACTAAAGAAATGATGAGATGTTCACATTAGCACTAAGTAGCAAGTCACCTTGGTACAGGGTAAAAAAAAAAAAAAGCAAAAAAAATAAACGAATTCAGTATGTGATTTCAGGACATCACTATCTTATGAACTACCATAAAAATAGTAAAATATTTTCCTGTACATAGAACAGTGCCTTTTTAGGCAACCATTTTTAAACAGTCACATTTTAGATTTCTGTCTTCAGGGGAGATATTTTGAAAATAACTTATTTTCTTTCAGTTAAAAAAAAAAAACACAAAAGAACTAGAAAAGGAAAAAAAATCTCAATTGTAGGAGTTAGCCTGATCCAAAATGAGAAGAAAAAATCTTCATAGTCCTACCTGACATCCCCTACCTATGGCAATGTGTGTTCTCTTCTAGACTCTGAATCTTTTTTCTTTTTCTTTCTTTTTTTTTTTTTTTTGAACAATATTCAGGTATCTATCTGAATGCCAAACTATTTTTTCTGATAGCAGTTGGAAAAAAAAAGTACCTCTGAAAAACATGTAAGATTAAATTAACTGTTTATCAATTCTACATCAATTGCATAATACTTTATACCTATACTCTTCTTAAACAGGGTAGAGAAGATGTGATATGACTAATATTATGTATATGATATATATTATTATAATACTAGGATAAATTTTATGATTATATGGTATAATATACTATTATATATATATAGTATATGATAATTTATATATAGCATGTATATTATATAATATTATTCTAATACTATGTCTAATGGTGATATTGCTATGCTGATTAAAACAACCATATCCAATAAAATTGTTTAATTTAGTCCTGGACACTCAGCATAGGTAAGCTTTTAAAGGATAGAAAACTTTGAATAAGTTCTGTTAAAATCATGAATCTACATATTTTATTTATTTTTAATAAAATATGGATAAGTGCCATTCGACTCAGTTCCACTTATTCTAGGTTTTGATCAGCTGTGCAAGACAAGGAAGCAATGGCTTTTGTGTTAATGTTTTTTCTTCACCAAGTACTGCTTCAGTAACTATATATGCTTGGCCTTGTTTCTAAATTCTAGCTGGAGGAAAACAGTATTTTGTCGTCTTTATTGCTTGTTTTTAATATTTAAAGATCTGTATTTTAAAACTGTATACGTGCAGAGCCTCATTATCACTTCAGGCCCTTTAAAGTTTCCCCAAGAAATCAGAAATGAACTTTTAAAATATTTTTTCTCCTTTTACGCACAGTAATTTCTCGTGTGTTAAGATCAGCTCTTCCCTACAGCTATAAGCTAATCGGCATGCAGGGTTCTGATTATGAAATACAAGCAATTTGAGAAAAATCTTAATGTAATTTACATTAGTAATTCTAGTTACTGGCTGGAGATTCTGAGACGGTCCTTTAAAAAAACACCTCTATTTTTTCTACTGTGCAGTTATACTCTTATTCATTTTATGGAATATGCAACAAGAAGAAAAAATGCAGAGGTTTTAAAAACTTGAAAGAATAAAGTAGAAGAGAAACCTGTGGATTGCTGAACAACCTTTTTGTCTTAAGTGAAAACACGGACAAAGTCAACATCAGCTACCTATATTCTTAAGGTATACCTAGGGACAGGTTAACGCTGGGAGTAATAATCCTTGGTAAACTCCAGTATTCACAGGATGGTACGTTTAAAGCTAGATGTTAATTCAGGATCTCAGCTAATATTTCATATTCTTAGCTTAGGTACGGAAAATACTCACTATATAATAATAATAATTAAAAAAAAAAAGACTACAACTTTATATCCCTTGATGCGTTCTGCCCGCCAGATTTCAGTTGCTGTGAATCTTTTGCTGCAGTGGCATCCCTGCTTCGAATAAGACTGATTAAAATGAAATTACTCAGTCTCCTGACCCATGGCAAATTTCATGAGCTGCAATTTGTCTAGTAGTTCAGCTGTGAGTACAATCTGATTGGCTATAATTTAGGTTTATAGTATCCTCCCCCCCTCCTTTTTTTTTTTTTTTTCAACATAGTAGACTCCAGTGATCCTGAAATAAAAAATCAGTGGAAGGAAAGAAAGAAGAAATTTCACAACAGAAGCACTTTGTGCTGAAAGAACTGCATGATAGGCCAGACTTCTTAAGCAAAATATTCAGCAAACTTATGAAGTTTAACTTAAATCACAGTGATGATGCCTTCAAGAAAATAAAATGCACCTATAAATCTGGTAGTTTCAATCTAGACTTCCTCTATCACACTAGTGCCTGCTTTAATAACAAAATAAAATCGTAATATTTTTTTTCCTCCTCCTTAATAAGAACTTTCTAATTCTGAAGGGTGCAGAAAAATACATAACAAAATTTGCTCCTTGAAGCGAAGGATTTAATAAGGTTAGGGTTTCACCCACAGAATATTAGCACATGAAAAGCCCTTTTTAAGGCAGCTCTGCTTTACCCAGACTTTGAGCTAAAAGTTTTTCTTTCTAGAAAAACTTCTTAATCCTCCTACTCGCAAGCCTGTCTTCTGGAAGCTGTGCCCACTGAGGCTTTTGAGTTCATGTCTTCCCTCATTTAGTTCTTATGGTTATTTAAAAGTGTAAATGACTTCTTTGTGTGTGGCTTAGACTTCTACTTTGTTGCTTCAAGGCGAAAAAGCAAGACGAATATGTGACTAACTCACTTTTGTCCCAGAAGCTCTCTTTTCAGAAAGCAGACCAAGATGCAGAGCCTATGCCACATTTGTTTGCTATGTGTGTATGCAGATTGGGGAGTTATCTGTCCTGCACAAAACTATCTTTGTATTACATGAAACTCCAGGATTTACCTCTTCTGAGAAAAGCTTCATTGTCCTTCTTAGGTCAGCCTCTTGATAGTGCAAAACCTAAAAAGTAAAGTAGATCATGTTTTCATTCATTTAACCCCAGGATATTCATAAATCTATTTGCCCGGGTGGGATGCACCCAAAAGTACTGATGGACCTGCTAGGATACTCCCAAACATCTTTGAAAGGTCACAAGAGAGATATCAGAGGACTGGAGGAAAGACAATGTCACCCCAGTCGATATGCAAGTACATGAATGTATAAGTATCTGAAAAAAGGATGTCAAGAGGTTGGGACCAGACTCATTTCAGTCATGACTGGCAGTATTCAGTATTCAGTAGAAACTGAAAGTCTTTCTAGGTTTACTGCAACCCGGAGTGTTTCATTACTAAAGCCATCTCTGTGCATCAAGTAGACTCCTGGCTCTATATGAACTCAGAATATGCCATGATTACAGAGTAGCTGTGGCCAATAAACTCATTTTTTCCTAATTCAAAGAAGATAAAGTTCAGCTACTCAAACTGCATGAATTGCTTAACAAGATCTTTTGCACACTCCCCTTCTACACCCAGACATAATCAGCCTGCCACATGATACTGCTCCAACCACTGATGCAGTATCAGGAGTCACCACTGGCAATAGTTTCAGTACAGAGGTTCGTCCAGTGTGTGGCGGCTTCACCGGATTCTCCCTTGCTACATGACTACAGCTGAAACAGGATAAACTGGCAGAACATTTTTTTCTGTTTTCCAGCCTAGAAGTGGGAATACACATCCTTGGGGCACCAACATTCAACTGCGACTATGCAGTTCAGGACTCTCATTTTTAGACATCTGTATAGCTATACATGCTATAACATGATACATGACATAGCACCTATTTAAGGCACAAGTTATCTGGGTTGTTTTAGATGTATATTTCTCTTTCAGAAGTTTGAGTTTGCGTGTAGACTGTAAAGGTATCCTAAAGGGACCAAATCAGATGTAGGCATTTAGTCAGACGAATCCCATCCTATTACTCCCTGAGACTGAGACATTCTGGTCTTGCTAATGCTGCCTGTCCGTTTAGCCTTAGTCATATGACAGGCAAAACACTCTGATGTTGTGCACTACTTTGATGGGTAAGGAAAAAGAATGTGTCTATCCTTCAGAAATGTTCTTACTAGTTTCACTCCACCATGTCCAAGTTGCATTTAAAGCAGTCATTCTTCCATAAGATTCTGATGCCTTGCAGGCATTTTGATAACTTAAAGAGAGGTATCAGTGGCTGCATCTATGAAAACAGGTCTACCAGGAACTGAACTATAACACAGTGATGTTTTAACTTTGTCAGTTGTAGAGGTGAAGAAAGATATAGGTCTGGAGGAAAACTCACAGGAAAAAAACCCTGAACAGTTCAGTTTCATGTTTAAATGTCATTTTGTATTATTGACAGGTAATAAAATAACAGATGAATAAAAGAGATGATGAAAAAGTGTTCAAACAATAAAAAAGACAATTATTGCAAGTTAAAATATCCAAGAACTGCACCTCATAAACATGCATATAAAATGTTGTATTTAGCTATTTTCAATATTTGAGCTTTTACCTTTCTAGGATCTTATTATCATTCATATTTCAAAACCAGTTAACTATCAGAACTTGTAGAATTATCATGAAATTCATGCAAGTGTATAGCTTTTTAATACACAAAATATGACTTTTTTATAAAGGTAGAATTGTAAATGTAGCAAGAATAAACAGATAAAGGTATATATTTTCCAAAGGGAAATATCTTAAATCTCTGGTTTTTAATAGCAAATACAATCTTGGTCATACTACTAGGGACTAAAAAGTTGTCTTTTAGAGTTGAAATATGTGTTGCTCCAGTCCTACAAGACTATATGATGTATAGTTCAAGTATTGAGATGTCTTCTTATAAATAACCACCATGTTTTCCAGGGGGTAATTCCCGTATTAAGGAGCTCTTAACTCTTAAATTATTTATTTATTTTTATTAACCTGCTTTAAGATACAATGGAAAAAAGAAAGCTCACCAATTTTGATCTCTGAAACTATAAAGAGAACTCTGGTTGTCCGTTTGACTTTCTGCCAAAATACTAGATGAAATAAAATTTTTCTAAAATGTTTCTATGTTGTTGAACATTATTGAAAATAAAAGCAGTAGGGAAAATCTCAAACCACTATGATGAAGATAACACTGGTTTGTGTTTCAAGACAAAAATTAGTTATGTATAATCCAAATCTTAGAGTTCTTAGAGAATTCTTAGAGTTTCAGTGACTGACCTGGAATTTTTCTGCCCAATGTACTGAGATTCATGCAAATGTTCTTGAAACACAGATATGTGAATGAAAGTATATGTCAGGAATTGGAGGACCCAGCTCTGACTTCTGAGTCCTGTTAATATTGTATATATAGCCTGCGTGATATGTGTATATATATACATATACACTATATACATATATATAGTGTATGTATATATGTATACATAACCTTGTAAATTTCCACTCTGGTGGTTAGAAAAGAAATCTGTGGCAGACTGAAGCAAGAAATTCATGCATTACCATCTGATTGCTTTTAATACAGTATTTTTTTTTACCTTATTCACAAACATCTGCTAGAATGGTTGCTAGGTACAAATAGACACAAAAGAAGCAGGAAAATTCAAAGCTGAAAGAGACCATTAGTAGCACTAGGGACAGCATGATTGGTCATTCCCAAAGTCCTCCATTGAGACATTTCTAAAATTGAGCCAAGCTAGCAATTCCAGAACCATGTAAGAAATACTAATGACTCCCTGTGGTCTATCTGCCTGCTTGAGATTAGGAAATCAAAGTATTTGAATGTAAGGGGCATTTCCTTCCTGTACTGCTCCCTCCCGTGGCAGCGTGTTCTGCAGAGCTGCTTCCAGAGTGTCCCCATTAGGTGATGTACTGACCCAGACAAGTCCTGGGACCAGAATGAGTGCGCTTTCAAAGACCTAGGACAAAAGAATCACAGATTTATTGATGTCTGTGATCTGCACAAACATCAGCTTCCTCACTCAGCCAAAGGTCAGTGGAAATCTCTCAGACCTCATAAAAGAAGTTCTACAGGCTAATTTACCCCCTTCCTGAGTAAGTAAGTTTCCCTTCTCGCCCAGCCTGTATGCCAGCGGGGAAGAAAAAAGTTTTGAAGATAAAAGCAAGTGAAGAGAAAAGATGAGAAATGTCTAGTAAAAAGCAATATATATCAACCATACATAAAAAAAAAAAAAATCGTCACCCTAGAACATTTTCTGCTTTTCAATTAAAAGAATTGCAAATAAAGTTTCTCCAAATCAAAGTGAAATCGGAATATCCACAGTAATTCACCATTCTTCAAATCAAGCACTGCATGTCTAAAAGTAAAGTCATTTTTTACTGATTCCTGTATTTTTGTCAGTAAAAGTGATTTCTTTTTATTAGGCCATTTTTCAAATTCCAGTCAAGCATTGTGCTTTAGTGGAAAATAAAAGACAAACAACAACCATTTTTTTTCTAGAATTAATTTTGTCAATACCGTCTGTTCTTTTATTATGCAATATAAGAACAATTAAGCCATTTTTAAAAAGAAAGTAACTTTGAAGATAACAGTCCTCAGTTATTGTTTTTTTTTCTTTAAAAAAGGCCTAATAAGGAAATACAATTTTATTACTTTTGTTATTGATGCTATAAAACTGTACTTTAATGGCTCGGAAATACAATGTAATTGATCATGTTTTGGAAATGCATTAATATGAGTTATGGTATTTCTCATATGTAATTTGAAATTATGTAAAGACATAAAACTCTCCCGTTGCATGGTGTAAATCTATGAATTACTGTTTTGTTATATTAAATTAAACATGTATATGATCAAATAGGGATGAAAAAAGGGATTTTGACTCAATGCCTTAAGCAGCTGCAAAAGCTTTGTTGTGAACTAAACTTGACTAAGTAGGTAAAATTGCATAATAGCATCTGAACCTTCACTGATGTGAGATACTGGATTGCAACTATTGACCTTTATTCCTGTAAGCCTTGACAGGACTTAAGGAAAAAACAATAAAAGAAAAGAAGAAAGAGAAAAAAATATAGTCTATAAAAATGGTCATTTAGCAGTAAAAAATAAAGGACTTTGCTGAGGACAAAATAATCAAGTGAGAGAGAAGCTTAATGACCCCCTAAAAAGAAATGCTCTTTTCAGGAGAGAAACTGATTTTTGTTTCATTGTCTTCCTCATAAATAAGAGGGACAAAGAACAATAGAAAGATACAGATTGGGTGCAGTAACTAGGTGAATTGTTGAAATATAAGAGGGTTATATAGTAAACAATATCAAAAGTCATATTACAGGAGAAATTTTACAAATATAATATCTTTTGTTGAAAAAATATAATTAAACAAGAAGAATTGAATAAGAAGAAAAAAATAAGTGGAAATATTCATTCTAGTACTGTTTTCTTGTTTATTATTGATGTTTGGTATATTTTCATGATGACTTCCAAATATTATAATTTCCAGTGTTTGTTTATTCATTTTCCCTTCTTTTTCTTGCATTCTCACTTTCTCTCCTCACAAAAACTTTTCAGTATTAAAAATAAGAAAAAGCAAACAGAGAAAGATGGAAAAAGTAAAAAAAAAACCTGCCCTGTTCACAGGGATTTTTCAATCAAATAACACTGTCCTTCTAAGAAATCTGAGAAATGAAAGGTCTCTGAGTCTTTCAGCGCAAAGCTTATATTAATTTTTTTAATTAATGTATTTATTACCCCAGGGCTTACTGCCATCAGCTGGTAATTAACATTTTCAGGTCTGGCTCTTATTTTGTATAAGATCTTTCATATGAACATTAAGACAACAAGAGTGCTAAAACACATATGACACACTGCTAACTTATTTTGTTTCTCTGTGATTAATGTCAGAATTTCTAATGACTGCTTTTAATACATTAAATAACAATTTTCTTATTAGTAAGAGCCTAACATTTTCAAAAGATATTTAATAAAAAACTGTATGCTACCAAAGGTGTGTGTGTATGGGGGAAAGTGTTCCATTATCTGATTAGGAGGTTAAAATAGTCATGAGCAAGAAATCTGGTTAAAATAGGAGTTGTAGACAAAGCTTTTGGAACAGCTGAAGAATTTGGGAGTTGCTCATAATGATCCTGTCATGGGGGACAGGACCAAAGAGAAAAAAGGAGGGATATTTTTACCTGTTTGTAGCAGTCTGCTGTGCAGATCTGGCAAAGGCTCCCCTGCCATTTATGCTAGTATTTTCGATTTGCTATGTACTTACTTCAGAAAATTCTTTGGGATTTTTTTTTTTTTTCACTATTTCTGTTCATGATGATTTTTTAAAATTCAAGGTGAACTTTGTCTACTGGGACAGGGAAAAAGGAGGAGAGAAAGAACGAAAACGTGGGTAGCGTCTTCCTGTCTTTGTTGTCTCAGCTGCTTTAAGTGCCTCCATCGCTGCTATTGCTGATTTTATGTGGTTGCTTTGACCAAATACATCCTCATATTCATTCATGCAGAGCACCGAAACTCGGCCATTCCACCTCAGCCTATTATCAGTGCGCACAAAATTTTCCAGCCACAGCAATACTCTTCACCCCATATCACACGTTATTCAACGGGAGTGACCCATAGGACCTCACTTCAGCAGCTATTGTGGAGAATGAAAGACTTGTTAAGGTGGCCTCAAATCCTATTTCTGCAAGAACATGAAGTTTGTCATTTTTGGATTTTTGTGTTTGAGAGAGAGAGAAAGATAGATGATTACCTTCTTGCTCATCTCCTGATATGCAGCACAGTTTCATCCTAACTTCCCTCCGGTTCCCTTTTTTTGCATGCTATAAGATAGGAATAACTATTTCAGAGACAGATTAACAGCCACACAGGGCCAATATTGGGGGAAAAAAAATCACAAAACAAACAAATAGAAACACAGAGATGGAAGCATCTTTAAAAGCAATTCCATAAATCTTAATCCTTGCTCCCATGTTCCCTATGTTTTGGGACTAGAATCACAGGTACCTTCCTCCCTCTTCCCTTTCTCCCCTGTGGCATAAAGCCAGCATCTGAAGTTGGTTTTTGGTGCATTTATTCCCAAAGCAAGCCTGTTCCCATCCTTACCAACTCTGATATAATTATTGGCCCTTGCTATTTGTACTGCTTGGATGTGAAAAACTCCTAAAGTTAAATTCTGAATGAAGTCTGGTCTTTTAGGTTGGCAACCAAATGATCAATACTTTCTCCCTTGCAGTTCCTTTTTTATCAGAGTGTGCAGCTTCCCACTAAGGTTCATAACCTTGGCAGTCATCTTTCATCCTGAACTGTCTTTGATTATAATTTTACATCACACAAATCTCATTCTATCATCTCCAAAACATAGCAAGGCTGTGACCAAAGCTGTCTCAGGATGATGCCAAGTCAATAATTCATACCTTTATTACATCTCTGCTGGGTAGCTGTAATTCAGCCTAGTTGTTGTAATTGTAGTACGCCAGCACCTGTAGATTGGTGTGCCTGAAGCAGTTCTGCGTCAAGTGATTGCTCCATGCATTTTATATCCTATCCATGGGCCTAATACACCTACAATATACAGGAAATGCCTACCACGCTTTTGCAGAGACAAAAAAAATTATGCCACTTAAGATTTTAAATTCTTCCTGATGAAATACCACAATTGAAAGGTAATTTTTTTTTAGACTATCAATTGTGCACAGGTTTTTGTCCCTTCTCCTGTTTCTTATTATCTCTATTCCATCTTCTTTCCACTGGTATAGAAGGTTTTATCCAGGATCTACTTTTTTTCTTGCTATTTTTGTTTGTTTTCTGGGTCAATCGTCCACACCAAAACCAGCAGTGGGACAACTTTTCTTAAAGATAAAAAACTAGCCATGAACTCTTAAAGAATGAACTCCTAAAGAATGAATGGTCGCTTCCCAGTCTACAGAAAAAAAAAAAAAAAAGAAGTAAAACAATAGAGATTAGACATAGAAAGCAAAACTGTCGGCTGGCCCCCAACCTCTGCTGTTACATTATTCTGCCCTAAACAGAGTGGAATTCCATTTTTTGGGGAACTTTTGGAAGCTCCATGAGGTTTCTGCCAGTCTGTTTCTTCTGCCTTTGGAGGGCCCAGTGAACAGAAGTGCTACCTACCTAAATATTAAATCTCTCCAATCTGATGCCAATAATGAAACTTGCTGAGGCTACATTCAGCACCATCATCCCATAGGACATATGGAGAGTATGGATGTTCCACCTAGTTACTATAACTGTGAATGCAAACCAGGCTGTAGGAAACATTTTTCAGGAAAGAAATAAAAAAAAAATAGAAATGATAAGGAAAAGAAAAAGAAAAGAAGAAAAAGAAGAAAAAGAAAAGGGAAAAGGAAAAGAAAAAGAAGAAGAAAAAGGAAAAGAAAAAGAAGAGAAAAAGAAGAAGAAAAAGAAGAAGAAAAAGAAGAAGAAAAAGAAAAAGAAAAAGAAAAAGAAAAAGAAA
>VWPW01008850.1:0-21119 GCA_013389825.1 Crypturellus undulatus | reverse complement strand
AGAAAAAGAAAAAAGAAAAAGAAAAAGAAAAAGAAAGAAACATGGAAATCTATTACCTCTGTGATGCCTTTAAATGGAATATTTTTTTTTTAACACACCAGTCTCTCTGTATCTCTCTACTGTGAAGCAGCACACAGTGCTGAAACTTCATGATCCACTACTAATACATCTGCCCTCATGCACTGGCATAGTTGCTCTTCATGGAAATGTCATCCAGTCGTACCTTGGGATGGCATTAAATAGAATGAAGTCTGGAATTAAAATAATTTTACTTTAAGTTCAAGTTCAGTTTCTTATTTTTGTGCATTAGACAACCTTTACTTAGTGGTATCAATTTGTCATAAGTCTCACATAATTTATTTCATTCCCAATATGCACCTCTCAGATTTATGTGATTTTATAACAGTAAAATCCTATGTCTTTCTTTGCACAAACTTGTATATATTACAAGAAGAAGCATTACAAGAAGAAGCTGGAAGAATGTACACCTAAAATGCAAGCTCATGTAATAGCATCAAACAAAAAAACTTTACATTTTTATTGTAGGAATATATTACTTTTTAAATATTTTTATGCATTTTATTGTATGCATTTGGAGTTGATGACCTTGTCCCTTCACGAATGTACATGACAACCCTTGTTTCATCTAAGTATGAAATCAGTGCTCCCATTGTTAACATAGGGAAAAGCAGTTAGTTGTCAAAGAAAACCCATGACAAAGTCCAGGCCTACACAATTTTGTCTTTGCTCCAGATGCAGGTACTACACTGACCTTTCAGTGCTAGCCAGAATAATATATCAGAGGAACCCAGGCTCCCTGTGTATATACCCACTGTATATCAGCATCATACAGTTTATATTTTAAAGCATATTTATCACAACAGAGTCAAACAGGGCAAAATTCCCAAACCAATCTATAATTTACAATCCAACATTTGGGACCCTGGCAACTCAGTAATTAATTTGGCTTCTGTTTATGTGTGTATGCATGTGTGATTATTATTTTATTTATTTATGAAGGATATGTGAATACAAGTTTTATTTTGGAGGCTTATGATATAAAAACTGTTTGTGTGATTTATTTAAATCAAACTATGCAGGAGAAAGGTTATATTCCCTGGTAATGGTACAGGGTACTTGCCAGCTCCTGGAAAAATGGAATAACTAGTACCTTTGCAAGAGCTGCTAGTTGGAAAGCTGTTTAATTTAAACTGCCTTTGCTTTTAGGACTATCCAAGGATCCTGTTTTGTTTCCTTTTTATTTTTTTTCTACCCTTTGGATGTTACTTTCATGCTTGCTCTCCATAGGCTTATCTTCTGAACTTTGTTTTTCAATATATTCTGCTAAGAAAGCAGACAGAAATGGGTCTTTTTCCTCTGATGAGACAAGCTGGCTTGTCATGGCAAAGGTCTCATCATTGCTGCTTCTAAATAAATGCCCTGTGACCACTGGAGGTGGAGGAGAGTATCCTGGAGGGTGTTCAGCACTGGGGCTGAATCCCTGAATGGAAGGCACAGGAGATACCTGCAACCAGCCTTCAGTGTAACAGTTTGGGTCCCTCTGGGATTCAGACACATTCAAACATCCCAATCCTTCTATTCACAGGAGGAGCAGGCTGTGCCGAGAAACCCTGAGAAACCTGTGAAACCTGTGTCGAGAATGATAAGCATACGGTGAAATTGTGTCAGCAAGACTGCAAGGGTCTTTCAAGAGTTACTTTCTGCTCCGAAACTTGCCTGCATCCAGAGAATGCTCTGATCTGACAACACTGGGGGAAATGGGTCACAGTGGGGTGTCATAGCTATCGTGGGATTTCAATCTGTTTTGAATCTGAACAAATAGCAAGCCTTAGGTTTTCTTTTGACACTGTCACATCTTAAGGTCACATGCAATAATTAGCATTATAGAGGGATGAATCTCACAGGTTTCAGTGGGATTTTTGTCAGAGAAAAGCTCTCACATTCCCACTGTCAGAAACAGAGCTATCCACTCTTTTAAAGGACCTCAAGATAAAACATAAAGGATTTAAGAAGGACTCTAGGTCTCAATACCAAAATGCCTAGAAATGAAGCACCTGACTCTAGAAGCACAAATGACAAAGGTGAGGCAAGTTTCTATTCTCCTCAAATTGAGGGAGGAGATTTTTGTCCTTGGTATTTTGTACACAAGGACCAGTATTTTAAGAGCAGAGACTCTTCCATCAGACAGGAATATCAGGTGCCAAAGAGAAAGTCATTACCCAAATCCTTTCCCATTCTTGAGCTAAAATGCTTACCTTCAGCCTCAAATTTGCCATTCATATGAGATGAGAGGCTGAACTGTCTCACTTTGATCTACACACCTATCTTAAATATATATTATGTATATAGCAGAGGACTGACTTTTCTTTTTTAGTGGTTGAAGATGTTGGAAGACTTCCTCAAATCCTTCTTCATCCTGCAAGTGGGATTCCAGACTTCCTCTTCTATTCCCCAGGATTCTGCTTTGAAAAACAGGGTAGAGACTTATAGATATCAAGAAAGAGAAGAAAGACACCTCCAATCTTTTAAATAAAAATTCAAATATAGCTCACTGAGTGGACAATAATACTGGGATGACAAAGATTTTTTGAGGGAAAGATTAATAAAAACAAGGAAAAGTAGAAAAAATAGAGTTAAATGAAAAAAATAATATGAGAATAATATGGAGTAGTAGCTAAAAGATTAGGAAACTCTAGGGAAAGACAGTAAAGACCATGATCTTTTTTAGTACATACAATCTTGATCAATCTAATGAGAGACGATCCATACGACTGAAATGGCTTATATGCATTATCTGAGTGTCTCAGTATGCCAGACACAAAGCTGCTGCCCTATATATGCTGATATCTTACACAATTACCTTGAATAAGTTCATTGCACCAAAGAACAGAAGGAAAAGTTAAAACAAAGAACTGAAATATATTTTCAGTATAACTTGGTTTTGCTTCTCCTTCCATATTTGTTAAAAAGGTTAAAACCACTCTCACTTTCTCTGCATGGGAACTACAGAGTCTTATTTTTCTGGAGATGTTTGAGTGGAAGTAGCAAGAAAAAAGATCATTCCTGTTACTGCTATACTGCTATTATTATTATTATTATTATTACCATAATATTCAATATCAGTATGGAATATACAGCAGAAAGATGGTGGCTAAGCATTTTGATAGCCATGGTAAACAGCATGCTGAATGAACAGAAAAAAAATAAGTCTCATTGTAAATTTAAAATGATGCTTTTACTTAGAATTCTAGTGGTGAGTTCTTCCAGGACTCTTCTTGTAAAGGGTTCACTAACAAATATTCTGTATTGCTTACACGTGCACAGCATAGTATTATTCCACCTATGGCATGCTGGGGATGCCTTTAATATCAATAGATTATTTCCCCACTTTCTTTTACAGATCCGATTTACTCTAAGAAAAAGGCCAGTGGTCATCTTCAGAGAGGGAACTGACACTAACATAAGCTAAGCTGGAAGCCCTGCCAGCTACAGAACTAAGCCTTTGAGTTTATGGATTCATGTATATATCATCAAAGGTTCATCTTCTCTCAGTGATTCTCAGATCTAATGTGCCAGTTTCAAAATATATTAAAAATGTATTTCTTTAGTTTATTGATTTAAAATATATCTACATTTTGATCCCTTATCAACTTTGCAAAGTCACCTTAAGGTCTTGAATAGCTTTTCTTAGCCTGTTGCTTTCTATCATCTTTGATCAAAATATTGAGGAAGCTGTTTGTCCAAATACATTTATCTTGAATTCCTATGATTATATCACATCTCCAAGATACTAGGAATAACAAGAAATAAAGACAAATTTTAACCATTTAACAACAGTAGATCTGAAAGAACATCTAGGCAGAAATATACTCCAAAGTTTGATGAAAAGATTGAAATTTTAATTTTGTTTTGGATAAGATTTGTGGAAGTTCTGTAGAAAAGTTATAGATATTCTGTGAACTAGTATCTAGGTCCTGAACCTGTCATCAGTTCCGCTAGTATAAATGAGGACCACTGATAGAGCTGATGGAGGTATATGGGCATAAAATTGCAATAGATGAGAACAGAAATAGTCTCCAAGGCTAACTCAGATTTTTAAAGACATGCACCGTCGAATTGTTATGGAAAGAATTGTCAATATTTTAAGGTATGATTTTTCTCTTACACTTTTATAGTTTAAATCCCCAGATTCTTGGTCTAAACAGAGCAGCACTAAACTGTTCAGATGACTATCAGTAAATCTTGGTTATGAACCTGTAAAATAATATTACATTATATGTACATATGTTGTTTAGATAGAAAGCATACAAATACACTGTGTCATCAATCTATCTGTCTCTGTTTTACCAAAAATTCACTGAAAGATGTGTATGTTGTCATCAACACTTTAGAAATTCAATGAAGCTTTACTCAGGATATTTCCTGATAGCCAGGAGATCTTTGCTAACTAGTACAACAAGAAGAACAGCTGTCACCAGCCATCGTTTTGAGGTTGGAAGCACGGCCCCTGGTTACTACAGATCCCAGCAGCAGAGTTGCAGCTCAACTCATGCAAATTCAGACGTGATAAAGAGACAACATTCCCTGATAGAAACTCTGATTCTCATTTAATAATGTTTCTGTAGTGAAATTTAACATTAGTAACAGTAACTGAGTAAACTGAGTAACTGAGTAAAGAGTAACCGAGGCAGAACCCAAGGTCTTAAAATGAGGCCAAGACCTCATTCTGCTGGACACATGATTTCTTGCCTCCAAAGCCCAAATCCCTGACAACCTAAAATCCATGTGTGTTTCTTGCTTGTCTGCAGAGACTCAGCCTGCTTGGTCCTTGGACTGTCCTTTGCTCTTGTCCCTCCTGCAAAGGTTTGAAATAATGGCGCTGGTTTTGACAAATTTACAAGTTTGTGCAGCTCTGCTTATGAAATCCAGGGGATTTTGTCATTGACATTAATCAGAGGAACACCAAACTATATAATTATCATACAGATTTTAAATATATATATATGTATTTGTATATTTTGAAATCTATTTTTTTTCCTTTCCTTTACCCTTGCCCTTTTTGCTACCGTCTTTCAGTCAAACTAACAGTCAGACCAATGGCCAGAAAGAATTTTAACATTGCAGGTCACTGAATTCTGTTTCAAAACATGTTTAAATCTTTTTCTAGGTCACTAAATATCTCTGCAATTATTCTCCTAAATTCAGCAGAGTTTTCTTTTCCTTTTAAAATTTTGACCAGACTACTTTTCCCTATCCAATTTTTACCTGTCACAAAAACCAGCCATCCTTTTTTCCCTATGACAAAAACCCACATGTGATTCAATTCAGTGTAATAGCCCCACTGCCTTTTTCAGGCTAGTGCTGGTGTTTTTCCTTAAGTCTGGATAAAGTTGATGTTGCAGCTTAAGTCTGGATATTGCTGTTTGTGACACCTAAACAAGAGGTGCCAACTACCATCCTCTGCTTGGTATGGTTAAAATTCATATTCAACTTTTCTCTCTGCTGCTTTCCTTCTCTTCTTTCTCTCTCTCCTTCACCTCCCTTGCCTCGAGCCAAAAGCTTTTACATTATTCAGGTCTCCATTACACGCTACTATGTTTTTGTTTGTTTGTTTGTTTGTATGTGTGACTTTGAAGATCTGTAGCTCTTTTTTGGACCCCTTACCTGTATGCAGTGCTATGCTACTTGAATTAGTTTTCCCCTTCAAAGCCCAATATTTCACAGCGACAGCAGCCACTGTGTAGTGAGCTTTGTTAAAGCTGTTACTGCCAAAATGCTGTTTTGTTTTCAGATGCTTTCTATCTTTGTGACCAAAAGAAATGTTTGATTGGAAAATTGCCATGTCATCAGCAATGAATTTTGCATTCCTTTTAGAGAGCAAGAATTAGGCACAATTTTGGAGGGCTTTTATTGTTAATGTTGTTGCATTGTTTCTTTTTTAATGAATAGAGAAAGAGCTCTAATTCGATAGCTACCATATCTTGGATAAATGAAATGAAGAAAAGATGAATATATTTTAAGTCACCCAAAAGTATTAAATGCTCAGAATATTTAAAAATAAATGCTTCCGCATTAATTAAATTGCTAAGGTGGTCTTCTGAATTGTGGAATTCCTCTCTGCTGAATTAAAAACAGGAAAAAAAATCCCTTTTCTCTTTATTTTTCCCTTCCTTTTCTCCTTGCTTTTGTCCTTGCCCTCTCTTTCTCCTTCCCTTTTCACTTTATCTCCTGTCCTAAAACAGTAAAATTTAAACCGTGGTTAATTCAGTAATTATATGTTTGAATTCCTTTTAAACTCTTAGGTAAATACCATCTGGCCCTGATGATTTCTTACTTTTTATTGATATGTTCTAAAATTTCTTCTGCTGACATTTCATTTTGGGACTGACATTCAAACACAGCCCTCATATAGAGAAGCACCAGAATCTCCCTTTTGCAGAGCGAACATGGATATGAAGAATTCATTTTTCTTTTCTGTTATGACATTATCTTCCTTGTATGATTCTTTTACATCTTGATCATTTGTAAATCCCATAAACTCTCTTGCAAGTTTCTTGCTTTTGACAGATATGAAAAACTTTTTATTATTGCTTCTTTATTCTCAGACACTTTAGCAGCTTGCTTCTCACATAAATCTTTTTATCCTATT
The DNA here is from genome assembly GCA_013389825.1 of Crypturellus undulatus. Lineage (NCBI taxonomy): Eukaryota > Metazoa > Chordata > Aves > Tinamiformes > Tinamidae > Crypturellus > Crypturellus undulatus. The sequence continues at coordinate 14,449 of VWPW01008850.1, read as the reverse complement.
TCATTATGTTTTAACATTTGGCTTGTCCACAGTTAAGTTTCCTCTATTTTTATTAGGTGCACAAGCCTCTATTTTTGAAAGATATTGATTTACTTCAAAAGCAAACCTGGAGAGGGAGTTCTTTACTCCCAAGTAAGACACAATTTTAAACTGGTGGCATACATATACTTTATTTCAAATGAGAAAATATGAGGAAAAAAGTGAAAAAAAAAAAGGAAGCTGCATTTATCTGAGGGAATGAATACTGAAAAAGAAAGAGGAAAATATGAAGTAGAGCATATTAATCACAAACTTAAATTAAATTACAGAGGACTATGGAGCAAACACGTGCTTCAAGCATGTGTTTGTTCATCACTCCCTTCAACATGTACGCTGCATCCCGCTCCTAGACTGCTGTCCCTAGTCACATGGACGATGGCAACTTGAACAGTGCCCCATGGCTGTGTGGTTACTCAAAGATATATCTTGGTGAGAGGGATTTTGTGGCATGGAGTTACCAAGTTGGCCATGAGCTACTTCATAGTATCCATAGTTTATACTCTGGTTGTATTATTCATAATTTTTAGTTTCTCTGAGGTTCTGTAAGGGCACCAACCAGTTCTTCCAGTTATTAAAACTAAATTTCACAACAATATGGACCCTGCATTTCAAAGCTGTCAGTTTTTAAGTCCATTTGTTAAGGCCTCTGAAATTTTAAACATGAGAGCTCATGAGAGCTCATGTAGCCATTAACCATCAATGGACAGGAAACAGGTTTGGAAGTAGAAGGGAATTAAATAAAGTATCTCCAGGGACTGGAAAAGAAAGCTCATGACTTCTTATGTGGGACTCTGTCCTATGAAACTGACTCTACGGCTGACTATCTCACAGTGCTTCAATACTAACATCTATATTCTGCTTTTTTGTTTGTTTGTTTCTCTTAAAAGATTCTTTTCTTCAGCAATATTTAAGCCACTGTCATAAAGCTAATCTGTACTTACTAATTTAGATTTAGGACTCTTATCTATATTGTAAATCAAACTGGAAATTAAGTTTAAACAACAACAAAATGTATATATATATAGATCAAGATTTTGTGATACAGGAATTAAATGGCATAGTCAGGTAAATTCAGCATCTTAAATTTCTCAACAGATAAGCACCTGTGGCTCCTGGACAGAATATTTAGAGTTTTTTCACAAAATCAGTCTTTCTTCTCTTAGAGATTAGTGTCAGTTTTGGGTTGTGACTATGGAATTTACATTTTTAGAATGTCAGGGTGAGGTGCTACCACAATCTCCTGCTATTTCAAAATTTTCTCCCATTCCTATTGCAATCTCAATTTATTTATTTTTTAATACATTCTCCTAGCTAGTTCCTGTAATGAATGTAATAGATTTGATCCCTTCATTTTATCAGCCCTGTCACTCCCTATGAGATATTCTCCTCATTTGTCTAATGGGAACATTCCATTACGAGGTGGTTAAAGGTAATTCATGGCATTGATCCCGCCATGCAAGCCTTGCTGAAATCCAGATATTCCTCCTTGTGCTGGACAATTCATTGGTCCTACAGTATCATGTTCCCATTATATAGTGTGAAGTATGTCTGCAAGTATAAGAAACGGAACTTAAGAACGGCTGCCTGAGCCGTAGAAGAAGCATTATTGTTGAAATCACCTGGCATTGAATGCAATTATATCTTTTCCATAAGGAAAAATAATTTGGATTTTGAACTTTTGAGAGCAGCTAATGCAACCTGATAAAATAGCCAGTAGCAATTGAACACTACTGCTGGCAAAGGCTAACTGTTTTCCACACTTTACATAGATGTCATTACAATTGGTTCTATGAGTCTCCTTAATAATACAAATGATGAATAATATATATATATGGAAAATTAAAGTTCTGTGGGAAACACAAATATCTCAATGTTACTAATTTTGTCATGAATTAGACTCAAATGACTGAAATACAAAAGAATCCATGTCTACATAAAATGTTCCAAAAATGCTCTTGAAGAATTAAATGTCTGTTTAATCACTTTTTGAATTGAGTTTTTGTTGTTACAAAAACTGAAATGCAGAGTTTCATACTGTTTGCCTCTACTCCTTGATTTTTGAACCATTTTGGTGTCTGGCACTCATTTTTCCCAGTGACATGCATTCTCCGAGTAGACTACATCTTCATAATGCACCAAATGATATGGGTTTGCTGAAAAATTACATCACTCAAAGCTTCATTTCATTATGAAAGGCTCATCCAGAAGAGACAACTGGATCATCAGAGTTATGCTTTCTTTTAAGTTACATAGCACATGAAAGAATATATATATATTTATTTTTTAAAGGAAAAATAACCCAAAAGAACAAGGCAAGTGTGAAGTATAGCCCTGCACTGTCTGGCACTCAATGTTCTAGTGATCTCTATGATTTGATAAGTCTTCGTGTAACTCTTCTGAAGCCATAACATATTTCTTCTGGCAGTGCATCAAAGAGATCTAGCAAATTTACATTTTCTAATGAAAAGGGTTTTGTGTTCAAAAAAAAAAAAAAGTCTTGAAATTCTAATAACTGATGATTGAGCAACATTTATTTGTATATCAGCTTGCACAGTGATATCTCATTTAAATGAGGCTTCAATATATATGATCAGGAAATATCAACAAACTACCCTCACTAAGAAGGTGAACTCATTTTCAAGGTTTCAAGGGGAGAGGAATTGAAAAAAGAATTTTGCAGCAGATCTCTCTAGGATATTGCTGTGTCCAAATATCCCACTTATGGGGTGAAGAAGTATATGCTGCAACATTTTCAAGCTGCTGGTTTGGACCCGGGCGACAACAATGCAGCCCTTTCTCCCATCCTTGGCATCGACTGTTGCTCTTGTAATTGCCTTCTCTGTTATGAGTCTTTTTTTTTTTTCCCTCTCCCTATAAAAGAGATTACAGCTTGTCTCTGTAGAAGATAAAACCTGAGTAACTGCCGCTCCACAGAAATGCAGCAGGTTTGTGCAATAATACAAAGACGGCAAGATATACGGCTTGTGGGCAATTAAATATATCCGACACAGAGGCCCATCAGAGAGCCACTTATTTTTAACTCCTTTTAGTTATTTCTGTTTAAAAGGGCTTTAGCCCTCCAGCTTCTTTCTCTCCGAAGAAACTTTGGGACTAGCCATGACAGGACTCACATTGTTAAGCCTGCTGGGTAGCGCCGGTACAAAACGTGATGACAGAGTCACCCACAGAGAGAGCTGTCTTATTTATCCCCATGCTGGCAAACTGATGCACTCCTAGCAGTAGTAGCTTTCCCTGTAATCATTTGTATTATTATTTATAACAAATTATGTGTCAAGGACACAATGGCATAGTGGTTCATCCCATTAATTTTTGTAAGAGGGGAGGGGGGAATAAAAAGCTATGAACTGTTACTAGCATATACTGACAATTTATTTTACCTGTGAACTGAGAAGTCCTTTGCATTTAAACTTTTATGAAGCAGATAGAGAAGGAAAGAGAAAGACTCAAACAGAGAGACATGGAGGGAAAAGAATAAAAAAAAAAAAAAAAAGAAAGAAATAGAGGAAAGAGGAGGCTGAGGCTCAAAAATGTGTTAGGTGTGGATATGAATAAAAATGGTACTTGTAGCTCCACTACAAAGTACTATGATGATGCTGTTTTCTGGAAGAATACTTGTTAAATGCATATATTTCCGAAAACTATTTGATGAAGATTTAGAACCAAGGAAGGAGCATTTCTACTGATGCAGACTTGCACATGGCATGTGTTTTTTTTAAGGAACAGGGGTGACATTTTCAGGTTTAAGAAGGAATGACTATGGGTCATGCTAGGCACAAGGTTTATGCTAGGAGTTTTCTGAGAAAGATTTGCCATGGAAGACATCATAAACAAGGAAATACAGAGACAGAGGCAGTCCTGAACAATAGTTAAGCTTCAGAGTGAGTTTAGTAGGCAATGAGAGTTTGAGAGAGAAGAACAATATGATAATATTTGTGAAATAAATAGGGGCAGAGAGAATGAAAACTTGGATTCTATGGCCTGTGTAACGTAGGAGGTCACAGAAGATGATTGTAATTGTACCTTGTGGCCTTAAAAATCCATGAATCTATGAATGAATGAATGAATCTATGATTCTGGGACAAAAGCTGAATCAAGGTTCAAAGATTGCAGGTCCAAAGTCAAACTCATCAGTGAAGACTTATGAAAAGACATGATTGATGACTAACCTTGTCCTCATATTGTACGTGAGGCTACTGCTTTTTAAAAAGTGACACTTGTCACATTTCTGTCTTACCAGCAGGAGAAGAAAAATATATATATAATCTTTGTCAACATCAATTTTTCCTTCAGGTTTATTGCAATCATAAACTGTACTCCACAATTCAAAAACACAGTGTCACCTTGGGTCCATCAAACTTGACACTAAAAGGTTAAATGAATTTCTTAGCTTTAGCTTGATCAGCGAGGAAGCGTACTCAGACAATATATGTTGCACAGATTACCACTTTTTGCTTTTATTTTTCTTGCAGTTTCAGAAAAAGTTTACAAACAAAGAACACTGCATTCAGTTCAGGAGAACAAAGGTAATTGTGTCGATAAGTTTCAAGTGTTTAAAGGTTTTCTCAGCTGATGATTTGCAGCACTAAGCATTATAGCTCCAAAGAGATTCACAGATTGGAAGCTGGTACTTTTGGGGTGGTTAGCCATCCAGCTATGTTATCCATGCCAGACTGGGTGGAGTTGTCCTCACTGAGCCTTTTTTTAACCTGCTAGTCTAAGTATTTCCTTTTTGCTCTTCATTTTCAAGTAGTCTTATTATAACTCTTTCTCTTTTTCTCCTTTATCACCTGTTCAGCTGTGCTACTACAGTCTTCAATTTGACTGTTCTTTTAAAATTCTGCAACTGCATAGATTTAAGGTAAGAACATTGAGAGAAGGATGACCTGTTTTTGTCTATATGGGATCTGGTGAGAAATTTTACTTTTTTTTTTTTTTTTTCATTAAGGAATGCTTCCAGCATCAAGATACAGAGTAGTTTGCATCATCAACAATCTACTGCTTTCCAGAAGGAAAACAGTCAAAATACTACTAGCTGGGAGAAAGTATACAATGAAAAAAAAATCTATTGGAGGGAAAGACATGATTTTTTAACTAATATAACAAAATGATGACTTTATATCATTGGTTAAATAGCCTGGGAGTTCAATTGCTTGGTTACAATGTTTTAGAGAGGAGAGAGGTAAAACTCAGGTGCTAGAACCTCTTAAGTAGGTAGCTGCTGGGTTTGCAGTCATTTAATTTTGTATTTGATGGGGAAAAGAAAAGGGAAAAAGTAAGCACAATGGCATTTGTGCTCTCCATTCTGAGCTTTGCACTCAGAATCTATACGCACTTCAGTTCCTTTTTTAAAAGGTCAGGTATGCCATGAAAATTAAATGCTTAAAGTGAATGCACCATTCCGTACCTGCAAATGACTTCTTATGAATCTGGAAGGTGATTAGGCAAACATCTTACAGGATTTGCAGGTTCACTTGCAGTAAGTGCACATTTGAATGAAAAGTAGACAGAGGCAAGAGCTACCCCTACTTTGGTCCTTGTATATAGTTAATAGAGGTCTTGACAATTAAGATCTGAAAATGAAGTAAACAAATTTTATGTCAATAAGAGACCTTGAATGCCTAGTAGAAAATAGTCTATACAGTTATGAACCCTTTACTTTGTTCTGAGATGAAGGCACTGACAATTAACTGGTAGTGCAGGAATGTGAGTAGGGATTTATGTAAGGTCAACATTAAAAAAGGAATCCAGAGGTTAGAAAATTTGTGTGGGGGGAAAAGAACATAAAGTGAAACAGTGACAAAACTATCCTGCTGTTAATGTTTATTTCAAATATTGTACTGCAGAACAAACCAAAAAAAAGAACAGGAAGAGCCATTAAGAAGCTGGTGTTCATAGGTATTTCCATTCATAACAGTTTTTACTCTGAGTTTGCATTTTTGAGGTTGAAAGCCTGCATTGCATGTGCATTTTACAGTAAATGCTGTGTACATAAAATCAGTAATACCTTTCTATCCTGTCTGGAGAGGGGATTCTTTGTTACTACTTCTTGGGAAAAAAATATAGCAACGGCTTAATCAAGCTATTCTGCTACAAGTCTGAGATCTCACCTAGTGCTTTTTCTTGGGTGTCCTTTCTAGCCCACATAGTGGATCCTTTCATGATAATCAGATGAGAGTACTCCCTGGAAGGTGTTAGTTTGTATAGATTCTACTTATTAGGAATATCTCTTACTGCAAAGCAAGGATTTGTAACCTTGCTTATAACTACCTAGTTTTCATTACCTTCAAGGCTTTTGCAGACAGCTTCCTTTGTTTAACTGATAAAAATAATTCCCCAGATTCATTTTCTTGGAAGCCTTTTCAGATCCTGTGAAATATGAGAGGGCTGAAGGACTAGAAGCCTGGAGTCTAGTTTGCAGCAGGGCCTGTTTATCAAAGACAGCACTTCAGAAGTATATCCCATAACTGACTGTACTGATAAAAACATACTCAGCTAGGGGCATACATAACAAAGTGCATTTATGGTAACATGAGTTTGCACATATATGTAAAATTCTGATAATAATAGAAGTATTCTATTCTTTGTGTACTTGCGGTGTGAGTTCTCTGTAGTAATGTAACTAACGTGCAAAAAAATAGGCTACAAAGATTTATTAAGCAAGAGAGAAAATTAGAGTGGAGGTGAATGAAGAGAGAGGAAAATTTGACATACAATTCTCCATATATGAGCAAAGAAGTTCATTTACTGGCAGCTCTACTAAGTTTCTGGCAAAACAATTTAAAGAATTGGAGCTGTCAACAAGATGGCACTTTCATTTTGAGGCCACTTTGAAGGCTTTGAAGCTTCTTCATTTCCCATGTTGTGTGGAAACGTCCATATTCCTAATGAGCAGTTTGCATTTTGGACTCACATCCTTATGGATATGGAATATGGATACCTCACCTATCCCTTTAGAAGAAGAAAAAAAATATATTCTTTTTCCCGAAGAAAATATATTTTGAAACAGATGCACTTGCATGTAACACTCCAGTTTTGACAGAACAGCATATTCGGATACATTTTAACTTAATAGAAAATGCTCTGACCAGCAGCCTTTAACAGCTCTGCCTCTAAGATTTCTGAAGTATCTTCATTTATACAAGAAGCAACATTGCTGGGAACAATTAGAGCATTGTCTGTGAGACGAAGTTATAGAGCTGAAGTGAATGCGATGCTTTAACTTCACATGTTCGCTCAGCGTCCCTAGGGGAGACTACGTTCTTGCAAATATAGAGTCACAATTCTTGTCACAAGTGTGTGCTGAAGCTTGTAATGGGTTTCTTCTGAACCTTTCACACTTCTGCTTTCCACAGAAGGTTCATTTACCTTTTTGAGGCAGAACAGAGCTGGTTTTAGATTGTCTTAATTCCAATAGACGCTGAGGTCCCTCGAGTCTGAATTGGGATGCCTTTGTCTAAGCAAATTTTTATCTGACTGGTTGACAGTGAAAGGAAGAAAACGGCAACAACTCTAAAAAGCTTCATGCTCAGTGTGTTTGCAGTTTGTTAATTATTTCAGCAATTTCTGCAGTATTTGTCCTCCTCATGTGCAGGTCCCTAATTAAAACTGTGAATGCCTGAACTGGTTAGCTGAAATGCAGGGACTTTTTCAGTTTATCAGCTTGAGGAATAACTACTCATTTCTGTTAATTAATAATTGGATATAATTTTTCTGTATAATTGTTTTACCCACACAACAAGTATTCATTGTCTACCATGACTACTCCAGTGAGCTCTGTTTTCAAGCAAGAAAATTTTTACCTTTGTAGAATGCTCACATGTCCTGCCTCTTGGCTTTGCCCATGTCTGTAGTTCATAATTTATGTCCTAGCCTGGTTGCAATAATCTGTTTTAATTACTTAAGAGTTTCTGCTCCTGCAGCTTATGCTCTTTTTTTTCTCAGACACTGCTCAACATTGCATCATTTGTCCAAACACAGAGTCCAAAGACAGGGTGACACATACCTGTTTTGCATGCCCATGGATATGGGAGGATGCACATTAAGCTGGGAACTACGATTTGATCAGTATGATCTTTCTCCTCTCAGCTGATGTATATGGAGTGTGTCTTGTGATCAAACAAACACTTCTACTATCAGAGTCAAGAAATGCAACACTGCACAGCAGGAGGTGTGATTTTCTACCCCAAGGTAAGTATATCTCTTAAAGATTTTTTACGGACAGTCTTACTCCAGGAGATGTCAGAGGAGCAATAGTATGGCAAAAGTGGGAAAACTAGCTGATCTCCATGGCTGAGACCTGCAACTCCAAGGGCTGTAGGGAAAAGAGGAGCAAAAGGCTTGCAAGAGCAGGAGTGTTAATGTATGTAAATATTTTGGGAGAAAGTTCTGTGTTCTGCCCAACCCTGTCTTAATTATAGGATTACTTTCCTATATACGAGACATACATAAAGGTCGTCATCCAGGTTCAGGCACGAAGTGTCCTCATGTCCCTGTCCTGACCAAAATTGTGAGTTACTAGAACTAGAGCCCTCTCCCTTTCTGACACAAGAGAGAAACCTGGATCTTTTAAAGTGTATGCAAACCACCAGGCTGTTAGATATCTTAGCGTGAGTTTCTTATATTTATTTTGTTGAAGCTACTCCACTTTGTATGAATAATTAAATATCCTTTGGGTTGGAGAGAGAAAGAGAAGTGATTCTATATCTCACCAGTTAATTACATGAAGTAGTGAGTAAAACGTTGTCGTTTCTGTTTGCAAGCAGTTAGTGAAATAAGTTCTCAGGTAGCAGTTTATGTAAGTTGAGCCGCTCATAATATGCCCTGAAGTTTTGAAATTGTTCTTATTGGTGATGTGATTTCTTTTTTCACATATTGATATTTAGAGAAAAGAAATTATGGAAATTCTGAGTGTCTGTAAAGGGAACGTGGAGGATTTTTTTAATTTTATTTTTTTGACAATAAAAATAGCAGATGAAGAAGAAACAGAATATTGAGAAAAAATAAGTTTGAGGATTTTTTTTAAACTGTTTTATGGTTTATCAGAGGACAACTTATGCAAAATTAGGTTGCGTGGATAGTCTATGAATATTTTTATGATTCTTCTTCTGTAGAAATTTCAAAAATGAAAAACAAAAATCATACATACAACCTGCTCTCCCTGCCTTCCCCATCCCCCCAAGAAACGAAAACAACAACAAAAACACTCAGTTTGGAAACCATTACATTTAAAATTTAAAACTAAAACATATACATGGAAACTTTTATGGTTTTATTTTTTACACTATTTCACAGTCATGAAGCCTCTGAAGTGAGTTTAGCAAATACGGGTCTCAATTCAGCAAAGCTGTAGAGCTCGCACTTAAGTCTGTTCCCAGTCAAGAAGGCACTTGTGTGTACTGACTTTGAGCACCTTCCTTATCAACTGGAGTTAAAAAGGCTGAAGAAAACACAACTAGGGTTTAACAGTTTCTGAACCTGGTGTAGAGAAACTGGATGAAACAGCCTGTTGTTATAAGCACGTCTGACACTCTCCCTGCTCCCCTGGATTCTGATCCAGCCAGCAGCACTGATGACATTCTTCTGTATGGAATTTAGTCCCTCGAAGTGCTTTGAATTATCTCCGAGGTTCTCAGGCTGCCACAGTTTATAGCGACAGATTAGACCAAGGCAAAATCTGATATGCGTCTTATTGGCAGGTAGATCCTGCAAGAGTCGCTATCCATAAACTTTGGTAGAGTTGGCAACCATCAATGCTTTAGATATAGGCAGCCCTATAGAGAACTTTACTCCAAAAGTGTGCAGTATTTCACTATTATAACACCATCATGGTCAATTAGCCAGACATGTTCCTGGCTTTTATCTTCAAAAATGATGCTTCTTGATTATTTATGTTTCCAAAAGCTATTATTGAGTAATTCAGTGTAGTGAAGGACTTCAATATGCTCTACCATTGTGACTGTAAATCCAGGTGTTAATACTCCCAGGTGGCTCATCATCTCACTGCAGATACCTAATAAAGTTGCCATTAGCTGGCAGTATACACTGAAGAAAGCTATACATCCAGTTGATCATCTCATTAAAGAAAGGGCTACTGGTGAATGCCAGAAGTTTATTTGAGAAGGGAGTTGTCCGAGTTATTAAAAAAGGAGAGGAGAGAATAGAGAATGTCAGATTGCTTTTAGGTTCGGAAACAACACTGGAAGAGGAACCCAATAACAGTTGAAGAACAGCTAACTGATGGTTTGTAGAAATAATGGAGAAAACAACAGCTTACAGGACCCTTAAGGCGTTTTATTTGCCAGATTTTTGTTCTCCAGTTTTCCTTCAGAGCATAATTTAAAGAATCATCTGAATTTGATAGATCCTAGGTAAACTCACTTCTCCTCTTCTGAAAAGATTTGGATGTAAAAAATGCCATTACCATACTGTAACATTAGACTATGAGTCCATATTTTATCCAAGAGGATAAAATATTTTTTAAAAAAAGAAAAAAGGTGATTTTTTTTTCCTTGTTGTTTAAGAATATATATTAGAACTAATATTATGATAGCACCTAAGGACATAATAAACCTGTTCACCTTAACTGCAGGACAGTAGTGGTCAAGCTGGGGAAAAAATGGGGAAGGAGCTCCTGACAGCATGTGATGGTGACCTGGATACACTGACTTACCCCCAATATATTCTATTTTTCCTGTAAAGACACCTTGATCATGGAATGCAGATGTGAACTTTGAGGTGTGCTCTGAGCAGATGCAAGTTTGGATAAGGTATGAGTTGCAAACCAAGGGCACCACAGAATCACAGAATCACAGAATGTGTCCAACCCCTGCTCCAGTAGAGACACCCAGAGCACGAGGCACAGGGTGGTATTCAGGCGGGTTGGAGATCTCCAGAGCAGAAGCCTCCACAGCCTCTGTGGGCAGCCTGTGCTAGGGCTCGGGCACCCTCACAGCAAAGAAGTTCTTCCTCACATGGAGGTGGAACTGCCTGGGGTTCAACTTACACCCGTTACCCCTCATCCTGTCACTGGCCACCACGGAGAAAAGCCTAGCACCATCCTTCCTACGTTCACCCCTCAGGTACTTGAATATGTTGATCAAATCTCCTCTCAGCCTTCTCTACTTCAGACTAAACAGGCCCAGCTCACTTAGCCTTTCCTCATATGATAGATGCTCCAGTCCCTTAATCATCTTCGTAGCTCTACGCAAGACCTTCACTAGAATCTCCACGTCCTGCATGTACTGGAGAGCACAGAACTACAAACAATATTCCAGGAATATCAGCAGATATGTCTTGAAGCCGTCATACAGAGAAAGATTGACTTCCTAATCTGTTCTCACCTTATTCCATGACCTCAACGCCTTGAGGACTGTTTGGTACATTTAAAGTTCTAATCTTGACTGTGAGCCACAAGACTGTCAGTATAACCATATTTCTGCATTTTTTTTCTATTTTTTTTCTTCAGATCTCTTTTTCATTACCAACGATAAAAGTAAATTAAGGAAAGTGTTATGCCAAGTCAAGCCCACGAAAGTTGTAAAATGACAGAATTACTGTTATTATGCCATCTGAGTATGTTGTTATTGCCAGCATGAAGATACACTCCTGAATGCACTGCTGTAGTTGAATGCTCTTGTTTTCAGTGTGGCCACAGTTTCATTCACTGCAGAAAATGGATGATACTTTAGAGAATCACTAGGACTTGCAAAGGAAGGTGTTTGTAGGAGTAAAACCTGCAAGACAGATCATGTGAATTCTGGCCAAGTTAAATGACTTGTTTGTGTGATCAGGGTAAGGATCAATATCAGTAAAGGCAGAACTGCAGAACTCATTCATCCAGGTATTTCCACTGCCTGTCATTGCAAAAACTGCACAAGAGGAAGCAGTCAGATAACCTTTAGTGACCAAATATGGTGATCTGAAATATCAGCAGCACAAGTTCTAATTCACTTTTACCTACCTGTAGCACTTCAGAAGAAGAGCAACAAAAATAACTGAACTTGTTGGACCATTCTTCTTTAAGGCATTTGAAGTGAAGACTGAAATAAAACATATAAAGTAAGGGAGCAAGCATCTGAGGAAGTTTTTGCTGTATTAAAACTCATGGCCTCCAAACCTGCTCATTCCAGATGCACAGCTGGTAGCCATTGCAACAACAACTGTAATTCTGTAATATCCTCCCATGTAGGCTGTTGCAGCTTGTCTGTTTTGCATCCCCTGTTGTGTCTTAGCCTCTTTTTATGGTTTCATTGTTTATCCTAGGAAAAGTAAACAGAGAAAATACATTATTTTCTGGGTATTTATGCAGGTTGCAGTAACAGATCTACAGTGTAGAGTCAGTCAGCTGGGATTGTAAGATTAGCCCATATAGTATCTTATGACTAACTTTTATGGTGTAATAAATTTTGATTTTTGTTAATGAATCCTCTATAAAAGATTAACATTCATTTATAAATATTGATTCAAAGATTATATTGCTCTAATATTATATACAGACTAAATACAGAGTTGGTGCTTTGAGAGCAGGACGGACCTCATATAAGCAGCACAGATTGCAAAGGTCTTGTTTATACCTCTGTGCTCGGTCATGAAATCCTCACAAGGAATAAATGGTGGCTTTCTTGGCAAAGCCATTGTAGTTATACTCCAACCTCTATCACTAAAATCTGAGAAATAAAAATTACAGTGCAAAAGATTCATCCTGGGTTCTTCTGAAAGTTCTCATGGGTCAACTGGGACTTTAAAATGAGATACTGTTTTGCTATATGCATATACTGGAACTGATCAAAAAAAAAAAAAAAAAAGAAAAAAAAGAAAAATCTTCTGCACTCTTTTTACATTCCAGGACTTTGACCCTAATTTTTACTCCAAAATAAGGCAGAGTTGAAGTCATTGAAAATTTATAAAGAGAAGAAAGTGGTCTACTTTTTTCTTTTTAATATAAATTTAGAGTTTCTGTATTTGCATGAGAAGCAAACTCAGTAAGTAAAACAGATTTGCTGTGTCAGTCTGTCCAGTTCTGATGTGCCAAATTGTAATTCATTCTGAAATAACTGTCCATTTTGCACACCATTTGAAGTCAAACAACGCTTTGAATTGCAATATTTTATTGTGACTTTCAACATGCGATGCTTGTTAGTTTTGAAATGTCATTTGAGAAAAGTGAAAGAAAAAATTGTCAAAATTAACATACCTTTGACTAAAACACATTTTTGATTTGGAAATTATTTATTTCTGGAGGGTGTTACTGTTGACCATTTGTATGGGTCTGGTTTCTGGGGTCTATTTTGTTTTATTTTCCCCCTTTTTTTTTTCACTTCAGTTTACCTTCAGAGTTCTCAGCAAATCCTTTAAAGTTCTCTCAAACGGGATACTTGACAAATAGACTATACTGAAAGCCAGTTTTACTGAGTATCTTGATTTGGATATAGACAAAACTGGGCTCACAAGAGCTGCAGGAGGTTCAACAAAAATAAATGTAGAGACCTGAAACAGGACATAAAAGGCAACTGTACAGGCTGACATCTGCCCCGTTAGGCTATGGCTTCAATGGAAAGCACCTTAAGATCCTTGGGGACAACAAGTTGAACACAAGCCAGCAGTGAGTCCCCGCAGCAGTGAAGATTAACTCTTTCCTCAGCTGCATGAACAGGAACAGTCAGCCAATAAACGGATGCTATTATTTGGCTCTGGTCAGCACTTGATGGACCACACCTGAGGATAGAGTGCTCAGTTTGGCAAGTTCAAGAGATATCAAAAAGCTTCAAGGACTCCAGAGGAGGGCAACTAGGATGATAAGAGGCTTAGAAAACCTGATGTATGAGCAAAGGTGGAAGGAAAGTGTCTTCTTCAAAGAAGAGAAAACTGGTAGTACCTAATAACAGATTAAAAAAAAAAAAATGTCATTAATATGTGCAATAGATAGGAAGCTGCTGCTTTTCTCCTGTTTTTCTAAAGTGTTTTTTTCCTAGATTTTTTTAACTTTCTCTCTTACTAATTACATTCTGCCTGTATTTTAACTTCTCATATCTTTCATGGTTTTTGTTCACATACCACCTCACATTTCAATAGTTATTTTCTCTACAATAGTAAGTTACGATCAGATACTGGTGCATCAACCAAAGACTTGGCCATCAAACAGCTGAACCTCTGAGCTGAGGTTTACATGCTTTAAACATACAGATACTCACACATACCTGCATATTTGGTTTCCAGGCTTTTCAAATGCAATTTGTGAAATATTCGTCTCTATAAGTTAATAATAACATTGTAAAGAAATGTACCTTGTTCTGCATATGTGTATATTTGGTTCAGTGGAAGCAGAAATGTGTATTCTTGAGGGTATTTCTTAGGAAAATTTTACCAGTAGCTCTTGATATGTCACTTCCAC
>VWPW01008844.1:0-62920 GCA_013389825.1 Crypturellus undulatus | reverse complement strand
CTTTCTTTCTCTTATATTGAGAAAATGAAATGGAATATGTGATGGTGGGGTGATATCAAACAGATCAGACTGGTTCTTTGATCCGGGCTAAGCTGAGCAAGTTGCTAGTAGGTGATTGATGAGGCTGGACTTCCTCAAGGCATGCAGGGCTGAAGTCTGGACTGACTTTGTTCTGCCTCCATTCAGCCTCTTCAAGTAGTACCACCATTCCGAGATACTGGAGAATGAGTGTAACAGCAGGATGGGGAAAAGGGCAGGGATACTGCTTGGATCGTGTCCTGAATATGCTAGAATCATCCCCAAGGCTGAGGAGAATTATGCTCAGGCTTGACCTTGCTGTTCTAGCGCTGATCTGCTTGGTATGCTGTGGGGTGAGGAGACAAATGAGCAGCTTAAGTGCAGCTCCATGCAAAGAATATATTAGGAAGTGTCTCCATGCAATGATCTCCCCATAACTGTGGGCATCACAGAGAGCGCAGTCCTCGTTCCCTACTGCTGTATAAAAGCTCCTGAAAACCTTCCTGGTTGCAAAGCACAACCTTCCTGGTTGTGAGCTCTCTGCCAGGCACAGCTCCCCTTTTCACCACACCAGGAGCACAAAGACCATGTCAGGTTTATGCTCCAGCACTTCGGAAAGCCATTGCCTACCGTGTGAGTGCCCTCCACAAGCAGAAGTGTCCCTCTCTCTGGGTATCATATGGCAATAAGCTGGGCATTTCTCCATCTAGACCTCCTGCCAAAGAGCCCTCGGCTGCCAGGACTGGTTGTGCCTGTCCTTCTATTATTCTTCAGTGGACAGAGACATCCTCACCTTAGACATTGGGAGGACTACAAGAGAGTGAGCCTTCATTATATGGCTTCAAGACGCTGTTTGGCTTCAAGTCATGGAGTAGAAACTATTGAACATCATATGGAAGAGCCATCTGCAACCCGGACAGCCAGACCATCCATTGCAGAGGAGATCTGTCTGCACGAGGACTGAGGAATTGGGGAGGTAGGAGCAATAAGAGCAGTGGGTCCAAGGGAGACAGAGGAGAGATCTGTGTGCAAAGAGAGCTGGTGTATGCAGTGTTGCAGAGTGCAGCTGACAGGGTTTCGTTGGTGTAGAAGGACACGTAGGACTGAAGGATGAGGTAATTGGGACTTCTCTTGTAGGGACAAAGGGCAGCGGAGAGTGCTGGTGAACATGGGTGGGTGCACGTTTCAACTCCTGCAAAAGAAAACCGTTGAGGCTGGTGGGGCAGAGCTCATTTGAGGGAGGTACTCCCGAGCTGAGCAAGAGAGTCAAGGGCTAAGGATGATGGATCTGGGGAGCTGGGCCAAGGCCACATAGAGTGCACAAGATTTACTTTTCTTTCTTGGCTTTCCCTGACCAAAATGTTTTTAATTAAGACACCGTACAGTCTATTCCTTTATTCATTATCTGCTTGCAGTGTAAGCAGGCTCCCACTCTGGCCAGCTCAGCCGCTCATGGCATCCCATGGATCAAAGATGTTCCTCAGAGGATCGGGGTGGTCCTGCTGGGATCTGGAGCCACGGACCTTGTGGCTCCAAGGAGCACAGTCTCAGATGGGTGGTAGAGCTGCTCTCCAGGGAATGGTCTCACAGTGCAGAGGAATGGGGCAGTGGTGAGTGCAATGTACACACATCCCCCAAAGTGTCTTTGAAGAGGAATGCAAGGATGATTTGACAGAAGTGCTCCACAGGAATGTGCCAATTTTCCCATTCAGCAAGCCCCTCCAGTCCAGCTCTGCTTCCCTTGTCTCCAGCTGTCCCCATGAAGCTGTGGAAGGTCCCCAGATGAAGCATTCCCTCTTGCACCTTACAGCCTTGAGGTACTCAGATGCCAGCTGAAGTTCCAGGCCCCTTCTTTCACTAACCTCTCCCTTCTCCCATTCCAAGACAGCAGTTCTGCTTCTTCACGCCAAAATAGTGCTGAGTAGGTTTTTGTTCCCTTTTGCGGAGAGGATTTGTGTAATTGATTGGTGTGACAAGCTGCTCCCAGCTTCCAGCGGCAGGTTACCCCGCCGTGGCGCGAGCTGCTGTAATGAGCCAAAATAATGAGCTGCTGCGAGGCCAGCGCAGCCCGAGCTGCGGCGCGGTGACAGATCTGCGCTCAGATCTGCCTCGCACATGCGTGGCAGGGCGTCCTGTGCAAGGAGGTGGTGCGTTAATGCACCAGTATCATGACGAGGAGGCAGCCCTGAGCAGAGCCGTGCGGGGCTCTGCGCTTTGCAAAGCAGAGCGCTGCTCAAGCCCGAGCCTGAGCCTGCCCGGGGGCTCTGGGTGCTGCCACCCTGTTATAAAGCAAATACCCACCTCTTTCCTGAGCGTGGTGCGGGGAGGGGATGGAATTAACATGCTGTGGTTTCCTGCAGCGCAGGTATTTTCTAATTAGCAAGGTTGGAGCTTGCGATTTTGTCTGGGGAAACTGAACACTCCCACTGCAGGGTTTTTCTCAGTTGCTTGAACACACCGGAAGAGGTAGCTCTCTGGCACCTTTTGTGGCTCCTGCTGCCTCCGAAGCCCTCTCCGGTAGTGCTGCAGTGCTCCGCGATCAGGGCGAAGGCATCACAGCCTAGAGAGACAAAAATAGACCGGGATCGTGAACCTGGCAAAAGTTTCCAGGCAAGTTTTAGTCCAGTTTGAGAGAAGATCAGGGGCTCAGCAATAAGTGGTCCCTCTCACTCTCAGAGGGGATTTAAAATGATTGCATCAAGTTCTGTCATTAACCACCGATGTGATTAATGTTTCTGTATTGTTATAAAGTGATTCTGTTGTAGATCTTTGTGAATGCCTTCTGAATTTATTATTTCCTTGTCCCAGTTGCTATTGGTGACGGCCTTGGTAAAATCCCTAGCAACATATAGAATGCAACATACATGGAAATTAGTTGAATACTTATCAGTATTATAGTCATAAAAGGACCTATTTATTAAATAAATGGCTAAAGTGACACCTTAACAGCCAGGGGTACTAAATGACATGGGTAACATTCATTTGTATGTTGGTACATTGGTATGATATTGCTCCAGCTACAGTGAACTTTATTACCAACATCAAATTAAGATATATTGTGGGTAACATCATTAGGGCTGGTTGGACTGAACTGAATTTAAATAATGTCTTTAAGATGCAGATTTTTCTGCTGCTTCAAAATGTTCCCTAGCTAATCTCCCATGGCCCCGAAGCGGTAGCCAGTGAGTACAAGTCCTCACTTGGAGAAGTGCCCTGATTTAATGATGTCCTTCTGCTGAGAATAGCTACAGCTCCTGAGCAAGACGGGGAAGAAAGTGCTGCACTGAATGGAGGTTCCTGGGGTCTGAGCTCAGCGTCTTTGCTGAGGAGATCTCACTAACTCATCACAGGAAAGGCGACAAGATCATGGGAAGACCGTCTCTGAGCTGAGGAGCTCTTTTGTGTAACATAGAAAGGAAATGTTCCAACTGGATATAGGGAACATGCTTCTAAGAAAAAAGAGGAAAGATTTGCTAAAGGCCATGGAAGACTTTTCACTACTTGGAGGCTTAAGCAGCAATCGGGTGCCTTTTTCTACAAGAGCTACTCTAGTTCAACTCTGAGTTATAGAATTTGAGACAGGAGTCACAGGCTAAGATGTTCTGGCTCGAATCTCATGGGAGGTCACAGAAAATCCTCTTAAGTTTAAACTTCCAAATTGGTCACAGCAGAGATGGTCACTGGCTCATGACAACTGTGCTGCAGTACTTTTAGGTGAATGCCTTGAATCCTGCCTCTCCCAGGTAGGAAGCAGTTTGCACCTTCTGCTACCGGGTCTGGTAAAGGAGTGGGAATGTCCTGAGGAAAATCTGGTATCCTGATGTCCTTGAGGGTGCTCAGGAATGTTCTTGATGCACATATCGCCTGGCAGACCAGAAGGGATCTCTATGGAAAATGGATGACAGCACACAATCAAGGGATGTGAAGGTGGCTGTGCGGGTGTTTCAGTCCATATAATGTCCATATAATGTACACAAGACTAACGGGATGCTCAAGAGGTTCTATGGAGTCCCGAAGTTGGGACGTTGGCTGACCGTGCTGTGGCCTGCTCGGTCCCTGCCCAGTCCGGTCGTTGCAGGCTGCAGGGACCTCACAGGGGCCTACGCTGGAGCAGGGAGCGTGCATGGATCCCTTGCAGGATGCTTTTGCACTGCAGCTCTGCCTGAAGGGGAGGCTGTGCTTCTGCATCCACACGCACAGTGGCCTTGAGAGTCCATCTGCCCCTAACTTAACACACAAATGTGCTTACAGTCACCTTGTAACTATCTATTGATATATAACACTGTTCCCAGCCATGCTAAGACCTCTGAAAAAATCAATGTTCCTTTGGGATGCTGAGGGGCCCCCAGGAGCCCTACTAAAAAGGTGTACTGGGAGCAGAATCCTACATGAGAGCCATGAAAAGAGGTCAGAATTCCTGCACGTGCAGATAACAGCCTCTATTACCTACTAAGAAGGCTCTTGTGCTCTGTTGACAACACTTTTCCACGTAAAACCCGGACAGGGATGAAATTTTCGCTTTTATAGATGTATTCTTTCCCATGCAAGCCACCCACTGATGGACGTGGCCCTGCATTCTCCTTATCACTCATGAGGTACTTGGTGGAACAGCGACCTTCTTTGAATTTAATGGCATAAAGGACACATAGGACAGCAAAAATACAATCAGGTTAGTCTGTAATGAATTTAGACACCACAGCATTCTGCACTGGGACCATGAGGAGGTGTGCTGGCTGCATTACCCTGGTTCTCTATGGAGAACCTTTCCAGTGGTGCTGAGCAACGACACAAAAAGCAATACAGAAACCATCTCCACGTGGAAATGAGTACTTGAAGATGAACAGCCACAATACCCCCCCTTCCTGGGTCATATCTTCACCCCAGACCTTAAAAACTCTCAATAAATTTGGACTGTTTGGTTAACGTTCATTTATTTTCCCAACTGATTTTCACTTCTAGCCTTGGCCAGGCCTCCCATAGAGTAAACCCATAGAGATTTGCAGATTCAGGATGGGTCCAAGTTTTGCCTACAAAGCCAAGAGACCAGACACCAATAATTTTCAGAGACCAAAATTCTAAAATTTTGAATTTCTTCTCTGGAAAAATATGCCTTTTTCTTATGCAATGCACACTATACACCACCCAGATTATGAAACGGCAACATCTGTGTACCTATATGGGTTCAAGCCAAGACTTCTAGGTCATTTAGAATCCACTGCTGATTTCAGACATCTTCAGGGTAAAGGAGCAGGATCATAGTTGGTCTTGCAATGTCCGTTGGTCTCAAGCAATGCTAGAGTCCTTGCATAGTTGTACTAACTCTTCCTGGGACTTGTAAAAAATATCTGTGATGAATAAGTGGAGAGCGGCTGCTCCTTACCTGCTTCCTAGCCCCACTATTAGATGCTCCTCAGATGAGTGTTGTGGATCTCAGTATGTGCTTCTGTGGCATGCTTTCCGCAAGACTCCGAATTGCCTGGAGTAGAGATGCTGTGTGTTCAGGCATTGCTTGGCCCAAAAGCTCTGTAGTAAGAGGATTTTCAGTGGGCAAACTCATTTATTGCTGTTTGGTTTTGAAGATTTGACAGTGAGGCTCTGTTATCCACTTGAGAAGAATTAAAAAAAGAAAAAGGAAAGAAAAAGGAAAGGAAGGGAAGGGAAGGGAAGGGAAGAGAAGAGAAGAGAAGAGAAGAGAAGAGAAGAGAAGAGAAGAGAAGAGAAGAGAAGAGAAGAGAAGAGAAGAGAAGAGAAGAGAAGAGAAGAGAAGAGAAGAGAAGAGAAGAGAAGAGAAGAGAAGAGAAGAGAAGAGAAGAGAAGAGAAGAGAAGAGAAGAGAAGAGAAGAGAAGAGAAGAGAAGAGAAGAGAAGAGAAGAGAAGAGAAGAGAAGAGAAGAGAAGAGAAGAGAAGAGAAGAGAAGAGAAGAGAAGAGAAGAGAAGAGACGAGAAGAGAAGAGAAGAGGAGAAGAGCCAGATGTTTTTAAATTCTTCTACAAACAAGTCTCATAATTTGAGGTCAGTTTCAGGATTTCTGATGGATTTGTGTTTTTTCAAGGCAGAGGATTTTGCTTTCTGAAGTTTGGGTGTCTGATGGTATCATTTGTTTTTTTTTGTTGAACTCCTGCTCCCAGTCTTATTGTGATGCCACCAGGGCATCATGCTCTCCAACTCTGCGCTTCAGCCAAGGGGGCTGTGTAACACACATAGCTGTGTAAGTTTTTCCCATTTTTTTTTCAAGCAAATCCCAAGGAGTTCCCCAAAGTGCACAAGAAGTTTGGTAATCTTGGGAATAATGAAAATTGCAGCAGTGTGGTATGTTGCAGTGGAAATCACGGTACTGTTATATCCACCCATGGACACAGCTGAGGTCAGACTAACTCACATGTGATGAGCGGCCGTGAGAACTGGAGCTTCAAGGGGTCCGTAGCAGGAGTAATTCTACCAAGCATAGAGAAATCTGCAATCAGGCACTTGCTATTGCAGAGTCTTGTAATCGTTCAACCACAAATCTCCTGATGGCTTTCCGATTATATGAATATAAACGACATCCACAAACTCACGCTCATTAATGAACAAGATCTTAGAGAGGGGCCGTTCAATCCACAGAGCAATTAACACAACAGTTGATTAAGGCAGTTTGAAGATAATTTCTATGAAGAATTCGATATTGCTGCACTTCTTCATAGAGGTGCTTAGCAGAAGGGTGACAAATGCGGACCGCTAGTCATGGGCATGCAGGTTCCACGGAGAGGTGAGCTCTGCCCCGGTCTCATGATGTCCTTGATTCCTAGTGACATTTAGTTGTTGTTTTGCAGAGCTCACAACACCTCATGCCTTTTCCCCCTCCACACACACCAGGTTAGCATGGGCACCATGAGTGGTGAGATGCTTTCTGATAGACATGAAGCAGCCTGCAGAAGTGGGGACAGTTCTGGCTTGTACTCACAGCTAGACACCAGTGTAAGCACTGTTCAGTCCAAACAATGTTAAGTTAATGGGTTCGGATCAAGCCAAGAAACAGAGGAAATGATTGACCCCCATGGGGCTGAATGTAATGACACATACAAGCTTCAAGTCCTTACCACTCTCACATACTTTTCCTGAGCTTCCCCAATGTTTCAGCAGCCCGGAGTGAGGACAGCTGTTTGGAAAGGGGGAATATCACTACGGCCCAGGGATCAGGGCAGTACAAGAAGAGTGGAGGGTGTAGCCATGCAAACGACTGCAGAGATCATTAAGGAAACTGAGTTCTAGAGGACTTTGGGACCCAGGAGATTCTTTCTGACTGAGTTTGCTAGAGTAAGGTTCCAGCAGCCTCCGGTCTCCAGTCCAGCCAGCATCAAAGCTGAGCAGATATCACCAATATACACACACCACACAGCTAGATAAGCACAAATAGGGTAACACAAACATGACAGGACAGGTCTCTCCCAGGCATGGCCAAGACCTATGGTGTCCCCAGTAGCTGGATTTCAGACTCCAGAACTTGAGTATCAGTTTGTCAGATCTCTACTCTCTCATATAGCTGTCTCCAAGGCCAAGCCTGAAGTTCACTAGTGTTATACTGACAGAAATGTCTCTCCAGTAGCTGTCCTTAGGCACTCAGTCTGTCCTTAGCCTCTACAGCTACAGACCACTCGTGGCTTCTCTCTCCACAGGTGGTGAGACCCGTGACCACACTCAAGTAGGTGCAGGTCAGGGCCAGACGTGTTCTGATCAGCAGGTTCTTCATGTGCAGCCAACCCCTTTTGTCCCCACTCTGCTCCATTTTGCTCCCCAATCTATTTTGACCCGTACCTGGCTCCACTTTGCGTCCTTCTATGAACAGCTCATAGAAAGTTTTTTACATTCCCACAGCCCCTCCGAACATCTCATACTAACTAGTCTCTTTCCCATGAGACCCGTGATAACCTTCTTTCCACCTCCTTAACAGTTACAAAGTTCTGACTGAACATCTCTAAGGTTATGCTTGAGTGGTTCCTTCAAAGACCCATTAACAAATGACTTAAGATTTCTAGCCTTAGTTATTGCTGCAGTCATCTACCATGCATTAACATTTGCAAATCTCTGTGTTTTTTTAATTTCCCTGTCTCTCATCTTTGCCTTTAATGCTGATTTCCCATCAGAGCCCACCTGTTTGATCTGCAGAGAACCATAGTAGTCTTTCTCACGCCGTCTCAGGAGCATTTTTACATCATTGGCAATCTAGCAAGGAAACCCTGCCGGGGTCCCCGGTGGGAGCCTGGCCTGGGGACATCGGCCACAGCACAGTGCTGACCTTTGCAGGGCAAGACAGGCATGGCCAGGACCTGGTGACACAGGACACAGGTGGCATCGAGCCCCTGCCCTTTGGCGTGTGCTTTGTGCCCTGCAGAGGCAAGGTGCTCTCACCAGCCCTAAGCGATACTGTTACTGTGATTGCTACCAACTAGGAGAGGTGACTCACTCTCCTAGGAATATACTCCTTTAATTTAGAGCCTGGAGGATTTCCCAAAAGTAATTAACAAGGAGAAACTGCTAATTAAAAGAGCTGGTGCCTATAGAAGTGTTTGGCTGAGAACTTGTCACTTTGGCAGTTTTGAGGAGCGAGGATATCGTATGTGAGATCTCAGCAGTGAGCAAAGCCGGTGCCGTTCTGGAGTCGTCCACCTCAGCGAGCTCTCAGCTGCCCTATGGGTGAGGAGCTGTAGGTTTTGCTCTGTCTCTGAAGTGTCTGTGAAGTGGCTGATGTTTAGCTGTTTTGTCTAGCACACTGTGGCCCAATGCAGGATTTTATCAGTGCAGATTTACCACTCAGTGTAAGACTCCCTGAGGTGACACCATGATAATTTCATTTTGATACTTCTCATTTTGTCCCTCATTCCCAGCCTGCGTCTATGTTTTTTTTCCCCAGACTTCTGTGCAGAACCCTGATTAATGTATTTGTCCCTAAAAATACCTTCCCAAATTAGCCTGGTCTGCCTGAGCAGCAGTTGCAACTGTTTCAGGGAAATAGGAGATGTGAACCCTCATTGCATGACCCAGCTAAGTGATATGTTTTAGTGACGAAGTCTGCTACAGTCTTTCTAAAGAGCAGAATTTAAACATCTGCTAGAAAGCCTGGCAAGCTGTTTTTCAGGGCATGCATTGGCAATCAGGGCCTAGACCAGGTGTAAAACTATGTCATTTACCAAAGAGAGATGCTCTGCACAGAATGGTTGATTGCTTCTTCTTATGCTTCCAGTCCTAGGGCAACATTTTCATAAAGGACTTAATATCTTCTGTCTGCCTGGGTGGGAGCACCATAAGCCACTTCTGCAGAATGGAGAGCGATGTGTTTCATATTAATGGTTGCAGCAAGCCCTACCTTCTGCCCTGGCTGGGGTTGGCTCTGATGGATTCAGCATCCTACTTGCTAGCTCAGAGCACAACTTGTATTTACATCTTGATGCTTTCCCTAGTCTATTAAGGACTGAGTTAGCAAACTCTGACCTAGTAAAGCTGAAGGTGCAAGTGTGTGCTATCTGACATGGCATTACAGCTCCAGGAACTTCATTGCAAAGCAGTGACAGCAGCAAAGATGCTGTGGACATGAGAGACCAGTGAAGTTAGTGCTCGTCAGGAAGATCCCGTTGGGTTTGCTTACCTACTCTTGGGGTAGACAGCAAACAGGTGCCTGGCTGGGTCCTGCTGGTCTTTATAGAGCTGGTAAGAGCCAAGGAGGATCAGAAAGGGCAAACATTATGAGTCACGGGTCAAAGGAAACTTCGGGCTCACACAGTGTAATATTACATTGCTCTGGTGAAATCAGTGGGAGCCTTTTATAACAATGGGTAAAGTGTTAATTTGTGTCGTCTCTAGTGTAGCTACACATGGGCTAATTTCCAGCTACCTGCTGACAATAAATAACTGAAGCTCTACAACAGCCTAGGGGAGGGGGATAGTTTTATTTTTTTTATTATTTTCTTTAACATCAAAGAGTCATTTGACAACTTGTGAAGTGGGATGAAGTGCTATTGAGTTGGAGATATCATGGTGTGGAAGGGTTGGCATGGGTGATTCCTGCCACCAGCAGTTTATGTGTGTTTCCTGTCCATCCCTGGAACCAGGAATATTGTCAGGATGGGGTTGTTTGTGAGGGGTAAGGGTGAGATGTGCTGTGTGGCCGTCCCAGTAGGCAGGCATAGAGTTTTGGTCCAACCATTCGGGGCAGAGCTTGAGTAAAGTGGGGCAATACATCATGTGCTGCAGATTCTAATCCAAATGCAAGTCCTAACTGCAACAACATGGCAAACAAGTCCTCTAGAAGGGAGCAGGGGTGCCAAGCCTAGGTGAGCAAGGCTGAAGCCTGTGACTAAGGTTTAAAAATTCTTTGCAGGAAGTTGGTCTTAAGCCCATCTTAAGTCCACCTAACATAAGCATGGTCCAAAAGCCTGTTGAGAGTGGACTATAGGGTGGCTGCAGGACGACATGTGCACAGCAACCTTGCCAGGCCATAGTCTCTCTCTGCCACTTCTCCTAGGAAAGCTACAGGACTGCTTTACATTACAGACTGAATTCACCCAGCAGGGCCTTGATAATCCACAGAGATTAGCCTGCTTCTAATGGGATCAGTCTGGAGTCAATGTCTTTGTCATAAGCCATATAGCTCCTGGCATAAAAAGTAGTTGTGAATGGCAAGAACCACATCAGGAGGCTGGACATGCATGGGAGGCAGCTGTGCTGGCAGTTCCCAGGGAACCTCAAAGGTCTCAGCACTGGATCTCCAGTGGTCTCCGTTCTCAGAGAGCTACACCATCAGAATTTAATTTGATAAGAGTCTGCTAGTGTCAGTCTCACTCTTTTTGGTGTGCCTCCTGTTACAATATTCATTTTTCCCCTCTGGCTTTGCATAGTTAACTGAAGGATATCTTGGGAATTATTTTCATAAAAAGCAACTTGACTGAACTGAGCTCAGAACTACTGTGATGGGTTAGCTCTTGCCTCTTGGCACTATGAACACACTAGGTCCACAGAAAATATTGACCCTATGGAGGAGGGGACTGTTGTGTTGTATGACGGTACCTCATTTGGAGAAGGAACAAGAATGCCTTTGCTAGAGAGATGACATGGATCCAGGGGATGAATATCCATGAGTATCCTCAAAAAAAAGAATACAGTGTCTACCATTGCCTGATTATCCTCTCCAGAGCATCTCCTCGCATCTTCCTCTCTGTAGTGGTGGCAGGGCAGTGTTTCAGACACACAGACATCCAGATTGTAATTAGATAGTCCTTTTGTGCTGCTCCAGCTATCTTTGTTTGGCATTAATGACTTGCAGATATGCTTAAGTCATTAAAGTAATAACTCTTGTCATTGTGAGAGCCAGACAGTGGCAATGCCAGTGCCAGTCTCAGCAGCTGTTGTATCAGTGCTCAGCTCCTTTCATCTTATACTTTCATAACTCAGAGCCTGTGTACCTGTAGACAGGGCATAGACCCTCGTAGTATCTTCCTCCAGAACGTGCCGTAGATGTGGTCATGCAGTGTGGTCATCATAATGACCATGAGCACCAGCTGGGCACTGCAGTCGGTCCCCTCTCCTCCCACAAGAGTCTGGAGGCGGGAGCAGCAGTGACAACAGACCAGAAGGAAGAGGAGAGCTATCTGAAAGATGCTGACAGTTGTCAGTGGCTTCTGTAAGCAGGTGTTTCATCTGTTGGCAAATCCAGATCTCTTGGAGTTGAGAGCCTACTTACCAACCACAGCAGTTCTAGCATTAGCAGCTGTGTCCCAATGCATGCCCTGTGTCCCAGCACTGCACAAGAGTATCTGTTCTTAATCTGGAAAGCATGAGATACACCTGCAGAATTGCTAGGTAGGCCACAGTGTTTTGTAATTTGGTTGCACACCTTTCTCTAAAGGCAGAGTCAATCAGACCTCAGAAGAATTCATTTGGGCCTGATTCTTCCCTTACTCTCTTTGTATACCACTGCAGACTCCCATTTACACCCCATCAGGGAAGGAGGAGTTGGCTCTTGCATTTTTAGCTGTAGTAAAGTATTTATAGAAACCACAGCATTTATCATGAAAGTCTCTCTGTCTCCTCTGGCAAGGAAGGACTGAATAATGAATGAATACAGAGCTGGTCTCATATGTATTGACCAGCTACTCATATAAGCCGATTGAGCAGACAGCATCTGTGCTGCTAGTGGGCAAGAGTGCTTGAGTCTGCATCCTGGGGACACAACATGCCCAGGAGCCTTTCCAGGCTGTGACACCAACAGCACCAAACTGCCTGACCCACCCGATTTGGGGACACCCCTCCTTGGCTGAAGAGTTGCATTTAAACTTAGGTCCAAGCCCTTGGCTTGAGCTTTGTTGCAGGTACGCTGTTCCTGACCTTGTGTCTTGCTGATCTGTGCCTAGTTGGATTGAGCTTGGACCTGCCACATTATTATAGAATTCTTTTGCAATCTGGACTGTTGGCCCTGGTTCCTGTCACTGCATTTTGTCTTCTTGCTGTGTAATGTGGGGCTGTGTCCCTGCTGGTGATGAACCTGCCCCAGCCTCTCTTGCTTTTATGCTTGGCTTCTGGCTTGCTATTTCTCTTGAAAAGCATTTCCATTCTTGCTGTTCTCTGATAGCAGAGGGTTTTTTGAAACTTCAGCCAAGTGCCCTAGGGCCTGGCCTTCAAACTTTGCAGGGGCCTTGTCCCCAAAACTCCTTATGGCTCAAGGCTGATCTTCAAATCCCGCAGGATGCTGCGGCCAGCAGGTAACCTACAGGGACAGGTCACAGCCCTGCAAGACTTTGTAACACCCCCGCCACCATAGCGACACCTGAACCCTTCAGTGGGGCTTGGACAAAGACACTGGAGTTTATGTACCATACACAGCTAATCCTTTTTGCATACCTGGAAGGCCTGTCCTGCAGTTGCTTGGTGAAAGTAATCTTCTGAGCCAGTGTGGATGGATGGCCAGGTGAGGCTGCTCGAGGCAATCAGAGCTCTGGTGTGGTTGATGTATTAGGGCTACGTGCTTGTTTTAAGCACTGTAAGCATCTGCGCTGGAGAGAAACCTTTGAAAGCACAGCCCCCGTCATGGGGTCCCTTCTGCAGTTGGGTCCGAGCCCTTGTTGCACAGATTATGGAGAAATTCTGCCTTTAGGCTTTGCTCACATGTGGTGTTGAGTCTTGGTGACACAAGCCCTGTGTTTTACACTGGCAGCTGTTGTCCTTCAGCCAACTTGAATTTTTTAATTCTTTAGGGCCATAACTATTTCAGGTCATGTACTAATGGGTTTGAAATCAGTCGTTGTGCAGGGAATGATAAATGACTGTACACTGAGGCTAATGAAGGGGATAGATTATTGGGTTATAAATCAATTAAGTGGTTCTGAGGAAGTTTCAAACCGCAAGAAGGAACCACAAAGGGAGAAGACAACATCCGATGTCTGGGGATGAGTGGGAGCCATCAGATGCCATTGGCCATTACGCTGTCCCGGAGGAAATGACAACACCACGGTTGTGCCATGACCCTCCCTGCTCTGCTCTGATGGTGGCTGCTGAGGAGGGGACCTGGAGTGCTCTGCGGTTAGCAGGCGGTTCCTGGCAGAAGTCTGCCTCTTCCAGGAAATAAATCCTGACCTTCTTACACAGTCTTAAAGGGACAACATGTCCTGCTTCTCCTCAAAACCTTTTTTTTTTCCTTTAAATATGTATATATCCTTGAATGTGACCAGAAGTGGCAGTGGTGACAGTCTAAAAAGACTGTCACTACAGAGTAGGAAGACAGATTAATCCAGAAAGGAACACGTCTGCCACAGGTCTGGTCTTCCCTTTAATTTGGGAGGCTGCTCTCCTCTGGGCCCATTACAAGGACTTATTCAAATCTTGTAAGCCCTTGGTACCCTGCTGTATGCAAAACTGTCCTGTTAAGAGGGCCTCATGTTATCTCAACGGGCAGGGAGGTTGTCCAGTCCCATTTGAGTCCATGTGTCAGAAGGACAGAACCAAGTTCAAGTCTCACTGTACCTGAAGGAAGCGCGTCATGTTGTTTGCATGTACTTTGCACCATGATCCCAACTGCTATCTGGAATCATGTCTCCTGAATGCGTGTGATGAGTCTGACCTGTTCATCCTTCCCCAAAACATCCTGAAAAACCTCTAACAGGAGCTTTGTTGATTGCTGGGACTGTGCCTAGCAATGCACTGAAGTTTAGTCCTGTTTTTATTGCAGTAGGCAAGAACTGCATCCTCTGAGCAGTGTGACATGGGAGGGTGGTCAGAACCAGAACAGAGGAAAGCTTGCAAACACACAGTCCTTCATAAGCATAGCAAGCACTATAGGGTTCAGACTACGATGATTGTGTGGGTCTATCATAGCAATGACATACACATTTCTTAGGTTCGCTTAGTAAACCAGCTGCAGGCTTAATACTGCCAGAGCCAGATTGTTTGACTGTGCTGATAGAGTGCTTATAGTCTGGATCCCACGACAGGGCTGAAATGCAGGTAGTTTCCAACACAGGAAGGCTCCCAATTAGACACACAGAATGTGAACTTTGTGCCTGTACTCTTCCTTCTGAGATGTTTTTTTAATTCAATGTTCTTTAAGACAGGACTGGAAAAGTTTCTGTTTTAGGAAGTGTGAATTAGAACAAGAAATTACTGTGGCTTCCTTTTTTTATCACTACCTTCCACTTTCTTGTTTTCTTCTGCATAAACAAATCTTTAGAAACACCAGCACTACAGTGTTTTCTAAATTCTAATGAGATGTTTTCTAATAGTTATCTAATGAGCTGTGGCAAGTAGCAAAGAATCCTATTGTCTGCTTTAATCTATTTAACTAGAAACTATTCCGGAGGCAAAGCGCCTCAAGGGAGAAGTGAGTTTGAGGATAAGCAGATATCCTGGAGAGGGGGCTTGACCTATATGCCATTAGTGACAATATTCCTGTTCCAGGCCTGGGAGAGGCCAGCATGTATGTTAAATCAATGTGGTCTCTTCGCGGAGATCTGGTCCAGCAGGACCAAACTCGTAAGTCCTTGCATGCTGGTCATAGAGAAAACCATGCCTTGATCAGGATTTGGTTGTTCTTGAATGGCAAAATTTTGCTGGAAACTGAATATCTCCAGAGAACTGAGATAAATCCCTAGTACAACCTGAAGGTGTCCTGGGACATTTACACTTATAGCTAAACCGTAAGGACTTGTTCAAGATGGTTACTTGAATCTGTCTCTGTAATGATCCTGGAACAGCCAATCATTTCCAGACATCTCTAGCCCTTGGGATCCTGGACAAACTTATACTTGCTCATATCTTTCCAGCCACATCATCAGAACAGAGCTAAGTCATATATCTTGTCAGGAAAGGTAATTTTTATATCTCTTGGATCTTCGTCATGTTGTAGGCCATCAGGACTCTGGGTAGACTCCACCCAGATAAAGAACTTCCTCAAGGAGCTACTAGACCTTGGTTTCCATCTGAGGGAAAAAAAAGGCTGATGTGGGATACACTGGGCTATTTGAGGACCAGTTGAGCTACTCTGAGCTACAGCGATGGCTATTAGTTTCCAGGTAGAGCTTTGGTCTTCAAAGCCAAGCAGGACTAGAAGATGCTTCTTGATAAAGGTGATTCTTGGCCTTTGAAATTCATCTTCCTTTTCATGCATCTCTTGGCTTCAGAGCATCCTCAAATGCCCATCTAGCAGGAAAAGGTGATTAACATGAGGGTGAGCAGCTGGGATGCATTTTGTTATGTTGGGCAGAGGATTATTATAGAACTGATCTCTTTAATACACAATGATAATCGTTATGAAACCTTCAGAAAGTATGCGCTAGCCCTCTCCTTACTATTATTTATCTGCTTTACTAATGGTAAGCTCTCCAACTAATCAACCTATATTTCCTTCAGGAAGTAACTTCTTTTCATGATGAGGGCCGACCCAGTAGGGCTGCAAAAAATACAGTGCCATTTTTCATACTTTTCGATAGAAGCACCCAGGAAAAGAGATTCCTCCTGCGAAACACTAGGGGTAAATCTTTAAGAAATGCTTGAATCTTCAGTATTCAGATGCTGAACTTCCCACCAGGGTGAGTGCACAGGTGATAACTCTCTGCTTTTGATCTATTGGATTTTGCAGTGACTTTGGTATGGTGATGAGATTGCAATATCCCATAATATATGGCTGTTTCTGGCAAGAGCTCAGCTATAATTGTATTTATGAGCAGAATACTTATACAAGCCTTCAGGGAACTTCAAGTGTAAAAACATTCCTATAACAACATATAGACAGCCAACAGCCAAGTAATTAATTTCTTGACTACAAGTGGTGTTTGGGGCTCTGTCCTGGTTCAGAATATCCATTAACACTGCAGATACTCCGCTGAAGGGAATGAGGGAGCTGCTGACTGGACACTCAGTCTTTGCTCTGTGCTTTGTGTGCTTAAATTGGTTTTATAAATAAAGTTCACTGTGACTCAAGGAGGCCACTAAAGTTCTGCTTATTCCTGGGGGGAAAGCGTGGTCCTTGGTATGGCTTTGGCATTTTACATGGCAACCCTGAGCCCAAATTTACACTCACAAAGGAAGAAAAAAACAGAAAGAGGCACCTGAGGTGCAGGGACCTAAATATGAAGGAAGAATTCTATTTTCTAAACTGATTGTGCTTCTAACTTGATGAGTGTCCTTTCTTTTCCAGCTGAGGAGAAGCATATATGGGCAGGTAGTGTATTTCTGCATAGATATATATATATACATACACACACACACACACATATATATAGGTCCCAATGCAACCAGCCCCTAACTCAGCTGGCCCAAATGACATCGTCACTACCTAGGTCTGCAACTCTTAACCCGATGGAATCAAACTAAATGAGATCCCTTGTTAGAAGATTCAGCAGCTGTGTTTGTCTTGCCTGAAATTAATTTAATAACGGGATATCTTGGCCACTTCAAAATTCCTGGATAATGACTAATTAGTCTCATACATGCAGTGCTGTTGAAGAAATTACATTACAGTTAAGATAACTTATTTACAGTTCCTGTATTAATAAGATAAAAATAGAGGAGATGATTGTTTCTATCATTTTATGAAACAAAACGAGTATTCAGAGAATTTAAAAGTTCCAAATTCAAAAATTTCAGGAAAACTTTCCACTCAGCAAACTCTGCCACACAAAATCATTGAAACCAATGACTTAGCAAGTGTGAAATGACTTCACCATTTACATATTAGGATTAAAAGTAATTTTATGTGGTTATAATACAGATGGTTCCAAACCTGGCATACCCAAGGGACTCCATAACCTGCCTCTCTGGAGCCTGTGACTTCTGACTAAGGAAAGCAAATATGAAATTGGCTACATCACTGATTAAGTAAGAGGCAGTCAAGGGAAGTTAATAATGACTATAGTGTCTAGAAGACATAAAAGCTGCAGATCACATGGAGCTTTGGCAGCCACGGTAAGAGAGGAGAGTGTAGAGAGGAAAGGGTTGAAGGAAGTTTGATTAAACAGCAAGCTCATGTCTGAAGTTCAGTGCCAAAAAGGATGTGAGCAGGAGGTACAAGTGGCAGCTAAGGACATGCCTGTGAATGCATGCAGGAACATTGCCTTGGCTTAGCAAAACTGAACCTCAGTGTGGAAAAGGATATCAGAGTCAACAAGAAGAGCTTCTACCAGTGTATTAACAGTGAGAAGAATTAATAAGGAAAATGGGAGTATGCTGATGGTTAAAAGAGTGTGACAAGTAACAACATATAGAGATAAGGCAGAGAAACTCAGTGCTTTTCTGTTTGTCTCCATTGTCTCCCAGGGCTTTATGCTTAGGGAAAGGGTTGAAAGAGGAGATAACTACCAGTAGCGGCGGATGATCAAGTCAGGGATTTCTTGGGAAATCTCAGAGCAGCAGGGCTCCAATAAAGAGACTGAGGGAAGTGATCATTCTTACTTGTTGTTATACCACATCTGTAATGCTGGGCACAGTTTTGGTCTTCTGAGAACAAGAAGAATATTGATTAAAATGGCACAAGTCCAGCAGAAGGCACCTATATGGTCATGGGATTGATGCATACACGGTATACAAGGAGGGAGGAAGGATCTAAGGGAACTGGGCTTGTTCAGCCTGGAGAATGGACAGGGAGAGAAGACAGACAGAAGCTATTTGCTAAGGTGTTTGGTGGGGGCAATAAGAGACAGCAATTATACTCCAAAACAAGGGAAATTTGGGAAGTTCTGATTGCATAAAAAGAAAAAAAAATCTTCCCTGTGAAGACACAGAAATGTTGGAAAAGGGCTCAATTTAGAGTCTCCTTCTCTGAAGGTTTTAAAGACCCAGGTGGACAAAGCCTTGAGTAGCCTGGCCTGACCTAAGAGCTGACACTATTTTGAGCTGGAGATTTGACTAGAGAAATCCCAGCCTCCCTTCCTGAGTGATTCTGCGATTCAGTTCATGTTGATCAATTCGGTCAGGGTTTAACCTGAAGATCTCTAATGAAAGCTTTAAATGTGAGTTTTGTTGAAGGACTTCTCTGTGCTCATCCTCTGAAGTAGCTGGCATTGACCTCTGTTAGATGCAGCTTGGCTTCCTACACTGGAGTGGTGAGGTGCCTGGACCCTGCCCTGGCCCTGGCCTGCTTTTGCTGTTGCACTCTGATACAGCTGAAGGAAGCATAAATTGTGCAGGTCACTGGATCACCTTCCTTCCCTGCAAAAGCAACCTTCCAGCATTGGCAGAGTACCACAGACCCTTCAGAAAACCTCCACCTACTTCAGACTTTCTGAGTGGGCTCTTGAAAATGATGCTGATATCCTCGTTGTCCTTCTCTGCTGCTGGCTCAGCAGTTGGCTTGAGATATGACTTTGTCCTGAGTAAAATGACCACCACTTGCTTCCAAAGACAGCAACCTTTGATGCACCTTTACCAGTGCTGCTGTGCCAGGCTGTCTGCAGATGCAGAAGAATGCTGCGGCTCAGACAACATCTATAAAGGGTTTCTACCTAACCAAAATGCTGTGATTTATGCAGAATCCCAGAAGGGTTGAGGTTGGCAGGGGCCTCTACGGATCATCCAGTCTAACCCCTGCTCCAGCAGGGAGCACGGAGCACAGGGTGGCATCCAGGCAGGTTGGAAGATCTCCAGAGAATGAGCCTCCACAGTCTCTCTGGGCAGCCTGTGCCAGGGCTCAGGCACCCTCACAGCAAAGAAGTTCTTCCTCACATGGAGATGGAACTTCCAATGGGTGGCACGTGCTGCCAGCTTGCAGCAAAGCCCAGGTGCTGGCAAGCTGTTGACATCAAGGCCCTTTCTTGGGAGTAGTCTTCAGCCCCAAGACTGAAGCGTGGAAGCGTGGGCAGATGCTGCTTGTGCCGATCCTCAGCAGCACATCCCTATGCTAATGCTCAGCCTTCCCGCGGGGCTGTGGTGAAGATGTTACACACACAGGCACTGGGCACATGGCACATGCACATGATGTTACACTCGTGCACAAGAGCAGGATGCTGTAGACTGTCACCTCACCAGAATCTCTGCAGGGTCCCGCATCTCTGAGGGCCCTAACGAAGGGGCTGATCCAGTTGCTCCTACCTCCTCCCTGGGATGCTGCTGAGAAGGTGCAGAGCTGCCTGCCACTGGAAACTGCCACTAATTGGACCTTATTAAAAATTTACTTCTGTTTTACAATAAAGCAGCAGCATTTATCTTCCCCCAGCAAAGCCATTAATTAACAACACAAATGGGCTACGCTGCCAGGAGAACAGCAAAGCTCCGACTGTCAATACCATGACCTCACTGCAGCCCTTCCTGGCGGCTCTGGGGAAAAAAAGCAGCCACCCACGCTGCTCGGTACGAGCGTGCATGCAGATGAGTAGCTCCTCACATCAAGAAAACCTTGCTTCCCCCCGGAGGCACTGTCTTGGCCATAGCAGTAAATATTGCTCACTAGTTTGATCCTGAAACACATGGCAAAACATCCTTCCATGAGCAGATCTCAGGGATATGGAGCCACCAAACTCTCTCGCAACAAAATATCTGGATGGCCCTAGGTCTAGGGGAAGGTTCGCAGAGGCCACACTGCAGCAACACATATGTGTGGATGCAGCAGTGCCTGTAGATCTTCCTCCGGTGACCATGGGGCACCTGTGCCCCTGTGTGACATTAATGGGTTGTTAAAGCAGTGGTTCACTTGCACGTGGCCTGGGCGCATTCCCGCATGGATTCCCTCATGGATTCCCTCATGAGGCCTCTCATGAAAAACATTGCCGAGCTGATAGAACGAGCAGGACCAAAGTCCAAACCAACAGGATTTTTATTGTGCCAACTGATGTCCTGGGTACATCTCTTCTTCACCTGTGATATGAGAATGAACTATTTCAAGGGTAAATCTGCCCTCACTGATGCTCCAGCTCAGTAACCACTGTGGTCAGGTCTGTCCATGGATCCCACAGGAGCCACTCGTGACTCTACAACCTCACATCCTGCTTATCACAGACCACTGGGTCTTATCAGGTGAAAACAGGGTATCATCTAAGGGGTTGGGCACTGATTCAATCTGGATGGGTTGCTTATGCTATCCCTAAGCTAATGATGCTTCTGGTTGATATCATAAGTTAGCCCATTTCAGCAGAGGTCACAGACAACAATATTGAGATAACAATATCTCAGCAATTAGTAATTGTTAACTGTCCCCAAAGCTTACTGGTCTGGAGGGAAATTAACACTGGATTAGAAAGTGCGAAGTGCTCAATGGTTGCTTCTTGCTGGCTGCAAAATATAGGATTTCCTATTTCCTCCAGGAAGGAGTTGGAGTGCAAGGACATGTCCTAGAAAATAGTCTCTCCTTTAATAGTAAATAATTATCCGATTGAAGTAAGTTGCCCAAGAATATCATGGCATTTAAGGGACAAAGCTGAACTCTAGATATCCCTAAATGCAGGGTGCAGGGCTGGAGTTTGCCTCAATGGGCTGACCTGCAGCAAAGCCATATTTCATATCACTTCTATCACTGCAGCAAATGCTGGCTGGAGATGATGGAAATATTTTTGCAGAGTTCTTGGGTATACAGTTCTGCAAACAGCTGTTGGGCCTGTTGGCTAAAACAAACTAATGCCATTATCAAGCCTTTGGAGATCTGCAGGTTTTTGCATACAGGCACAAGATTCAAGGATTAGACCAGGAAATAAGTCCTTTTCTGTGGTTGAAGGTTCCTGCCCAATGGTGAAGGCATTATAGAGGCATTATAGTGAAGTAAAATGGCTAAGGCTGAGTAGTTCTGTTAGCTGGCAACTGGCTGGCTTTGGTGAGTGGGCTAGTTTAGCCCTGAAAAGTGTTCCAGTTCTTCCTCTGGGTAAGAAACAGTCCTGAACCTGCAAAAGAAACAAGAGGCTAAGGCTGCCATCCTGTGTAATCTAGGCTGGGGCGGGCAGATCCTGTGGAAGGTATATCAGAAGAAACATAATTTTCTTTTTGCTGTGTCAAGTAGTCAGATGCTGAATTCCCCATTGCCACAGCTGAGGCTCCAGCGACTGGAGATGGCAGTTTCCCTCAGAGCTGCCCTTCCCCGGGGATTTGAGCTCCTTTTGCAGGCAGCAGAGCTGCTGTTTGCCTTCCCACGGGATCTTATTTTCCCTAGAGATATCTAGAGCATTAATGGGCAGAGCAATGCTGTTAAGGAGAGCGGTGAGACTATGAGGCAGAGTGCAGATTCTGGGCAAGGGGTTTCATGCCATAGGCTGGTCTTCACAGCTTCTTCCTTGCAAATTTGTATTGCTTTCCAGTAGTTACCTCCTATTCTGCAGCACAAAACTGTCCAGCTCCCCTGTGCTCTGTTGCAGCTGTCTCTGCACCAGCCGCAGGCCCTGCTGGCTCTGTCTTGTGTGGGGAGCTGGGAAGAGGATAGAATTCCTCCAGCGCCGAGGCAGCCGTGGGAGGGATGCTACAAACCAAGTTTCCAATTAGATGCAGCACCTTGGCACTGTCTGGGTGTGACATGATAATGCACCTGCTAAACACTGTAAGAAGCTTCAGAGATTCAATGTGACATATGCGAAGCAATAGCTGGAGTTTAGTCAACACTCCATCAGTTAAAAGTCTATATTTCCAATTATCTGCGGACAGTTTGCCTTCAAGGATAATTGGCTTCCTGCAGCTCTGTAGAACACATGTCAGGGAGCTCTTTCTCTTCCACAGTGGAAAGTCTGGAATGGTTTAGAGCAGACAACACAGTGGAGATGTCAGAGTCAAAGGAGGGTAGAACTCAGGGAAAAATTAGGTGTCATCCCGGGGCAGAACGTGGCAGAGGCCTCCAAAAATTGCGGGTGTCCATTACCTCTTCCCAATTGTGAACTGCTGGGCTTGGAAACCTGCACCATGAAGGACACTTGTGGCGATGTCCTTGTGTCCCTGAGGAGACTGCCAGGAGATAGGAAAAGCAGTGTTCCATCTCTGGGACCTGAGATGGTCCTCTGGTGCATGGTAGACTGAAATGAAATTCTGGGAGTATAACTACCCTGCCTCATTTCTTGATGCTGGTCATGAACGAGCAGGAAGGAGATAGTTCAGCTGAAAATGGGTATTTGAGGAACTGCCTATTTCTCAGGTGAGGGACAACTATGGAAAATACCAAGTTTGTGGTAACAACTGAAGCTTGAGAACTTTCCTCCCAAAATTAAAACATCTGAGCAGAAAACTGTTTTTTATAAGAAAATACTGCTACTCTATCTCATATGTCTCCAGGCAATACAACCACTTGGTACTCTTGGTCCTCTACTGACAAGGCTTGTTGGCCAAACTGCAGCTTCTAAGAGGCACTGAAACTTCCCTCTTCATTATGCTGACCCAGTTGGTACCTGAAGCTTCAGTGGTTCCTAATGGTGTTCCAAAGCTGGTACCCAAAGGAGAGGTAGGACAAGAGCCTCCTCCCTCCAGGAAATCTCCTGTGCAGAACTTCAGATCTGTTTCTGAACTAACCTATTTGTGTTTCAATTCTTGGACTATGTTTTAAAGACAAAAAGTATAAAGATTCCAAGAAAAAAAAAATCACTTTTCTGTGGTAAAAAACATATAGCTCAACAGCTGCTTTTACAAGCTGGAATTGGAGACTGTTCCTCTAGCATGAATGGAGGAAGATCATTTATGGACTTAAGGGCTTCCTAAAATGATCCCAGGGGCTGTAGTAGCCCTTGTTGAGGAGGAAATGCTGCAGCACACACTGGACATGCTGCACAGGGAGCAGTGGCAATGCAGGATCCTGAGAAGAGCTGGAGGGCACTGGTGGCTGCTCATGAGAATGGGTGAGAAGAGGTGCAAGGAGTTCAGAAGGGACCCCCCAGGCAACTACTAAATATACCAATGCTAAGTTATGCTTCCCATGAAGCACGAAGTGAGAAAATTAGCTGAGCCACAGTTAACAGCATCAGACCCGGGCAAGTGGAGGAGGGACAAGGGCACAAGCCAGTCCCCATCGGGCTCAGAACCTGCCTTTGCACCTGATATTTGGCACCTGGTACCTGCGGGGTTGTCTCTTCCGTGGGATCATGGTGTCCCCTTGCAGTCTGAGCAGGATCTCTTGCATCCTGGTGGCTTTGTCAGCACTGTCCCTCACTCAGACTGCTGCTAGACTGCTAATGCGCAAGTAATTGGATCCATGTGATGGGTACGGTAACAAGCAGCACGCATGGAGCCGTTGCGTGGAGCAGGAGGGCATCACATTGGTTACGGCCCTGAGCAAACCTGATACCATCATTATTCACCTTTTGGCTGAGTCGCTGTGCTTTGCCCCTGCTCCTCCATGGGTGCATAACCTCATAAGAGGGAGCAGCCCTTTCCTGACACAGTCTGGCTTTATCCAAACACCCACAGGGGCACTGGCACCTCTGTTCAGGCATGTCCCACCCCAGCACACATCCATGCCAGACCACGGTGTTTTTGCCTTGAATTTTACCCTTTTTGGGCCAGGGTGCCCTTCTTTTCTGTGAAGGCAACAATTATATAGGTCCCTTACCTGAATATAAAGAGCAGGCAGCCCACTGAGGAGGGTCTGTTTGTTTCTTCCCTTCCATCTGCCCAATTCTACCACCTGGGATGCTCGTCATTCCTGCAGGATACAACCACTGCATAGATCTCACTCACTCAGGCTTTTTGACTTACTGACACGGTGATTCCATGTGTTATTACCCTATAAACCCTCATGTGTAGCCTGGATTAAGTGCCTCAGCCTGACTTCCATTTTCTCCAGCTGTAACAAGCGTATCCTGTCCATTCTGCAGCAATTCAAGGCTTTTATCTGCTGTGCGAGAAGAAGAGTAATGTTGAATTTAATGTCTTCCTGCTCTGAGAAAAGGAGCCTATGAAGAGACTTTTTTGTACCTTAGAGTAACATGTGAGCACCTTGCCATGTACACTCGATTTGTGATAAAACTGCCTCTTGTATGTGGTCATGCATTCAGATAAATCCAAATGGTCCCACAAGAACTGCTCTAAGAAATCTATAAAATATTCTTGAAATGTAATACAGTACAACACAGCTTGAGAAATGAAATATCCACCATGAACAAAACATGGAGAAGCACTTTGAGACTAAGTATTTTATCTGAGGTCATTAGAGGTGAGCTTTCTCCATCAAATATGGGAAATCTTTATTTCTGATTCCGGGGCAAAGCCGAAGAGGCTTAGCTGGCCCATGATTTTGAAAGCTTCCTGCGGGCAGGAGTTACCAATATTTATTTATATTTAACCAATATTTACCAGAGAGCCATGGCTCCTAATCAAAGAAAACAGGAACCGTGGGAGAATAAAGCACTTAATTTCAATGCACGGACACGGGTTTAACCTTTTCGTGGCTGCTGCTCCTCCCTTGGAGCTGCTCCATCGGCTCTGTAGGAGGGCAGAGCACTGAGCAGATCTGTCTTGCTGTTGAGGGCTCTGCACAGCCCCCATGGCAGCAGCTCTTTTGTCTTGTAGAAAGTTTCAAGGTTTAAAAATCTGGGCTCTTCCAAGCTTTGAATTCTCTGAAATTCTTTTTGCAGTTGTGTTTTATCTCCAGCTTCAGCAACATACACTGCTGGGGACAAGAGACCATGATCTGCACCAAGTTTTATGCAAAATTCCTTTGTGTTCATTGGGGTTATTGTAATTTCTCAAGCCCCTGCACACTGGATTTCATGGGGCTCTGCTAATGTGAACACAAGAAGATTGTTTCTGGAGTGCTTAACTGTCAAGGGCCAAAAAAGATTTTTTCAGAATAAAATAAACTTAACTAAATTGTTAACATTTGCACTGACCATCAGATAAAGGCAAGATTATTCCATAAGTCTAATTATGCTTGAAAAGGGCCAGATTTTTATTATTTTCTTTTTCACATATCTGATGGAGATTAGCTTAAATATTTCTACTGGCAAGCTATAAAATGAACACAACTCTGATACTAATTATCGTTTTGTCAACCAGAATACTGTGATTTAAGGAAATAAAACTCAAACATAAATTCGTAATATTTTGCAGGGCTAAAGAGAACCACTAGCAAATGAAGAGAGCAAATGGGCTTGGAACTAGCACTGTAATATTGAGCACTGACAATGGCCTATTCTTCACGGGGTTGATAGTGGATGGAGAACCGGCTCATTAGACATTTACAGATTAGCTGCTGTCACCGGCATAACCGGAATACAGTGTGGGCACCTGCAGGCTGATAGTTCTCCTTTGGAAAGTTGTTTTTTTTTCTTTTTTTTTTTACAATTTAATAAGTAGCACTGCTAGCCTTAGATTACCTTTGACGCAAACATGCACACGGAGCTGAAGTCCATTAAAAAAACTCTTCAGGGCAAATATCCATTCATTTTGTGCAAAGCAACCCTGGTTGGAGCTGCGCAAACAATTAGGATTTGTGTTTCTTGGGCCAGTAAAGTCAGAATTTGGATTGAACAGAACATTTCACTAGAAGACTCCATGGAATGTCTCATTTTTGTGTTTATGTTGCTGTTTTTCAACAAAAAAAATTAAACAACTTAAAAATGAAAGGATGGAGCTGTAAAAACAGAAACCCTTGCACAGAAAAACAATTGAATTTTAGATCTTGGGGGCATTTTTAAAGCTTCATTTTCTGACTGAAGCAATTTGACAGCTTTGCAAACTGCTCTCATTGACTGTTTACATGCATATTTTTTGAGGCAAAAAAAGTCTTCTGCCAAAATAACTAACCAATCTGTAGTGATGTTGCAGATGGATCTGGTACTACTAATGTTGTGTGATGCTCCCATTTTCAGCGGCATGTGCTTTTGTCACACTTTGATAGACTGGGCTGATGTTTCCCTTGCCAACTGTCTTCCTCAAGACGAGCTGTTTATGTGTTTGTTTGGAAAGTCTTATCAGGAAGAATCGGCTGGTCTTGAAAATGAGGCTAGAGAAAAATACCTTGCTTTGCTGCTGCTCTTCCTTTATGAAAGTCCTGCAGCACCTGCATGTTAGGGATAATGTAAGTGCAAGAGGCTAACTTTGGCCAACCCATTGGTCTAATTTGGCTCAGTTTAAATTCTTGAAAATTTGACAGAAGTTTATTGGTTTTCCAAAGCTGGATTCCCTGAAAGTCCCGTTTGCAGAGTGGTGTGGCCTGCTGCACTTTCCTCATGTGTTCACACGGGATCAGCACGGGTCCTCAAGGCATCCCTGGCCAATGCCGAACCCGCTGGCTCCCGGTGCCCTGACCCGTCCTAGCCTTGGGTGTCTCTCTGTTCCATGTTCATGATGCTAGACCTAAAATCCTGCTCGACCTGATCTAATGTCGAACCCATTCCCATTTTCTCTTTCCCATCCCTTATTGCAAGTGCATTTGTTCCTGCCAGATACATCTCTTTGCCTTCTGCTGCAATACTCTTTTTTTTTTCCTAGTTAACCAGCTGCCAGCATGGTTGGTCCTGCTTAATTTATAGTATTTAACTCTTCTCATGCAAGGCTTTCAGGGGAACTTGGTGAGGGAACCAAGTGGTTGTGCTAAGCTGGAGCCTGTAGGGTTGACAGATCCTTGGGACAGGGCACGGGCAGGTGCTTTGCACCACAGGCACCAGGGTGGACAGATGGTCCCTGTTTCTATACCCCAATGAAAGGGGTAAGGGGGAATGGGCAGTGTTGCCATCTCTGCAGATGGGTTGGATCATGGCAAGGCGGCTTGATAAGAAAGTGTGGAGTTGCTGGACTTCCCAGGATGTGACCCAGGGCAGATTTCTCCTGTGTGGTGCTGGCTACAGAAGCCAAGGTATGTAGATGCTGCCGCTCCATGGGCCATTGAGCTCTGCATGGCTCTGGGGTGCTGACATGGAGCTGGAGCACTCACTCAGTCTTGCTGCACTTGCCTGGCCAACAGCCACTCTCTCTGCCTTCCCAGTGCCAGGGAGCATCAGAAGCATCACATCCATGTGCTGCTGTGGCCTTCATC
The DNA here is from genome assembly GCA_013389825.1 of Crypturellus undulatus. Classification (NCBI taxonomy): domain Eukaryota; kingdom Metazoa; phylum Chordata; class Aves; order Tinamiformes; family Tinamidae; genus Crypturellus; species Crypturellus undulatus. The sequence continues at coordinate 35,517 of VWPW01008844.1, read as the reverse complement.
CCTGCTGGGTTCGGGTCAACAGGGAATTTGTAATCTCAAATGTGTGCAAGGAGCAAGCATGGTGACACAGGGACTGCTGGGCAGCAACATCCCTTTTTGGGGAGAAAAGATTTCATAAGCTTAAGCACTGGTCTCTGACCAGAAAGAAACTTTGATGGCAAAAAATAATAGGGCTAGCAACCCATTAATCTTGAACACTGAGACTAGAAATGTTGCTGAAAATCCTCATTTCATACAGGTTTAACTGAAGGAAATCTGGGTTATTATACAAATACAGGAGAACAACACCGCCCAAAATAGTGCTACATTTCATTAACAACTTGACTTGAAATTAATACAACAGCTCATTAATCATCACAATGATGTGTTCCTGGAAAACACTTTCATTACAGTCTTCTTCATGTATAACAAAGAGTCTGAATTCTGGATTTAACTGCAAAACTCAGCCTGGCCTTTAGGTGTGAAAGTACAGTGACATATTCATAATACAATATTTATGTATGCTTATGGGCATAAAAACTTATTACATGAATCTATAAATGACAGGCAGCGCGTATGAAACTCTGTACTACCCAGACTGAGTAGTGTTTCTGCTCTTTATGGGAAGAATGTGTGATCAATCCACAGACAGTCACAGATCTGTGGCAGTTTTAAGCCTTCATGATCTGAGATCATCCAACAGGATTTCTCATTTGGATACTCAAAACCATTATTTTTGCTAAGCAGAGTGGGGAGTTCTCGACTGATTGGGAACATGGGCAGAATTGTTCCTAGGCAGGTGACATACCAGGAAAAAGTTTATTTAACACGGAGAAGATGAAACTTTATGCTATCCATCACTGCTGTTCAGAGCAAAATAAAGGTGCCAATTGATTTTGTGTTAGAAGGTAATTAATTGTTGTGCAAAGCCTGGTTTAGAGTTTAAAGGCCACATTACTACGGCTAGAACCTCTGGCTGTGTCAGCAGCATCTGGCAGCTGAGAAATGTGAAGAAAGGACTCGAGTTTGCTCTGAGCGGATCATTTATGCGCTCCAAAAATAGGCAGAATTCGCACCTCCAGCCACGGAGTAATCCATTGGCTCTCCTTGAGCGCCGTATTTTCATGTGAATTGTGTGCATGTATTCACTATCCTTCCTGGGCATCCGGGAAGCCAATTCCCCTTCCCTAGGATCCTTGCCTTACTTCAGCCACCTGTTCTAAGCTGTGACTTTGCCAAAAAACCTGTTTCTGCTGCAGTGGGGAAGCGGACAGACCAAACAGCAAGATAAGAGAATTATTGAGTTGCTGCCTATAAATTAAAAGGACATAGGGAATCTGGGGCTAAGTTTGTAATGAAAAAATAGGTATCCCATGTCAAGGACATATTGTGAAAAACATTATGGGTGAATGTCAGAAACTTTCTGGGCAATTAAAAAGTTCACTGTTTGATTTGTAAGGACAGACCAAGATTATTGGCATTTCTAACCATCACAATTAATATGCTCAAATGATGGCATAACCTCAGAGAGTGAGCAAGAAATGAGAAGATTTTAGATGAAATCTCTCTCCTCCTACTCTATTAGGACAAGTGACTTTCCAGTTATCCCAACTTTTAGCATAAATAAGACTTTCCTGAACTTTCCTTTCTATTTGCACCATGTGTCTGTTAGGTCCTGGCTGCAAAATGCTCTGTCATATGCTGCTCCATTTGGAACTGCTGGTTTTATATTCCAGGGGCCTTGTCTCATCGCATGTTCATTGGTAGGTTTCACTTGAATCCAGAGGGAGTGCTGACTTGAAAACACTTAAAAGTGACAAAAATTAATAAGTATTAACCAATCATTTTCTGTAGTTCTGGGTTTTTATAGGAAGCTTCACATGGCCACATGGTCAAGAGTTGGTTTCTAACTAAGTTACTTCATGGGCTGCAACACTGCTGGAAGGGTCTGTCACATTGCAGATAAGGTATGAAGTTATTATCTGTGAGTCTGACACAAAATATTCTACTCCCTTGAAATTCCCCAGGATTTTCAGGTTGGGAGAGCTCTTTCCCAGTTTGTCTCTATTACAAAAGGAGCTTAAAGTCAAATGGCACCATATTCCTCCTGAGAAGTAGATGCATCTTGATATTTTACAAAGGAATAACGATTTTATTTATTGTTTTCTCTCCATTTTCATATTTCCTACCCCAAATTCATGTTTTCCGGCCTTCCTCTGCAATGCTGGGAATGGGGAATATTCTTTGATGCTGCAAGACGAGCTCCCCTAATGCTCAGCTGCCTTGGAGCTGGGCCTGCAGCGTGCTCAGAATCACAGACAGCTCAGACCAAGCTCCATCCTACAAGCAGAGCGGTGGCAGCAAGGGCAAGGCCACAAAGCAGCTGCGGTGCACGGGGAGCCTCTGCAACGAGGACGGGTCACAGCGAGCCGCAGGGCACGGGTGTATCGTGCTGCCCGAAGCAACCTCTGCCTCTCCAAGCACAAGCGCTGCCCAGGAACCGCTGCCATCTGACTCCAAGCTGATCCCCAATTGCCTGTGCTGTTCTGTACACAGTTCCTTTGATAAAATGCCTTGAGAGCTATAAATCATATATAAAACATTGGACTCAATGGCTTTGAAGGTCTTTTCCGACCATAATGATTCTATGAATCTACACGAGAGGTAGCAGGGCTGAAAATCTCCCATAGCATCCATTCCTAACCCTCCTGTGGAGGAAGCAACGGCTGGCTGGTGAGGACTGGGTAGAGGTGAGGATCTGAGCAGCAGCACAGTTGTCGCCCCAGCATGGGAGATCCTTGGATGTATCTGCCAGAGGCCCAGGCTCAGCTGCAGCCCTCCCTGTGCTGTGCAGAAGCGTTTCTTCCCAATCAGTTCTGGCTGAAGCATCTGTGTTTGCTGGAGAAGCCATCGGAATGCAGTGGGTGTGCTGTGCTGCGCGGCGGGAGGGCATCACCCGGCCAGCGAGGGTACTGGAAGGGGTTGCACTGCACTGTAAACACAGAATTACATTTACTCAGAGGCAACGGATTCTCCTTTTCATCACTCCTTGTCACTGCAGGAAGTTTTTTTGCAGGGTGGATGGATCACTGTGGGAGTGGGGCACTGCTATCCTGTGGAGGCATCTGTGCATGCAGCAAAATCTCATTTCCAGTTCCGTATAGGTTCTGGAGCGGTGGCATCACAGGACATTCCTCAAGGAAAAGGTTACTGTTTAGCTGCAAGTCATCCTGTTCAGCACATCATTCTGCTGGTGTTGCTCAGGGGAATGTCACTTGGTGAGTCCCCAGCCAGCAGCACAGAGTGGCCCCCTATGTGCTTAGGCTGCTCTGGTGGGTGAAGAACATCTGGATGACGGTTGAACATCCTTTTCAGAAGGTTTATCCTGAAGTCTCAAGGTCATAAAGGTCTGTTTGCTCTCTGCTAGTGCTCTGCCATCCATCCTTCCCAGTTTTGTGCTCCTCCCTCAGCTCTTTCCGAGTCCTCTGTGTTAGGGCAGCTCTGAGGCCAGGGTGCTGCTTGGATCCCTTGTGCTCTGGGGACTCTGTGTGACCTGGTGCTGTCCATGTCACGGGCACCAGAGCATAGTCATCTGCAGAGCCAAGAACTGTGCCAGAGCAATTGCGGGCATCAGAGGGTATTTATGTATATTTAAAGTAATTATTTTATTCTGTTTTCGAGAATGCTGCTACTCTCGTTAGATAAAACAGTGATTCTCCTGTGCCCCGTGGACAGCAAGCAGCTTGCAGGCTGTCACAGATGAAGGGCAAACCTGGGTCCCCAACAAATTGCATCCATCTGGGTGAGTTAGAGCCTCCTCGGGCAGCAGCTGGTCCTAAAATGGGTGCCAAGATCAGCAAGGTCTAGGAGGGAAACAGGCTCTTGAAGGGCCCCCATTGAGCTGAGTGCAGCAGTGGGGATTATTCAATGGGGTCAGTAGAGCTCTGCCTTGCAAAACGGGCTGAACAGAGCCAACTGCTGCAGGAAAAAAAAAAAACAAAAGAGCAAGGAAGAAGGATAAGTCAAAATTTCAGGAATAGCTTTTGATTTAGGGAGCACTGTAATTGGTACATCCTGCAAAGTGACTCAGCAGTGCAGAAAGGAATGATACAAAATGCTCAGCAAACCTGGGCACCAGCTCCACCGGACCTGCAGGTAGCTGCTTTAGCTAAAAAAAGAATACACCTATCAAACCAGGCTTAATGGAGTACGGAACGCAGTTATGAAATATGTGTTTTAGGGCTGTCTCGCTGCAAATAATCCCAGCTCCCTTATCTGTATGTATTGTTCCCTGGTCTTCAATGTCACAGCTACAGACCATTTGTCCCTCAAACTCCAACTGCATTCAGCACGTTGCTCAGCTGGTGCTGAAGAAGCAGCTCTGTAATCCTTTGCTTCACCCTGCTTGGCTGCCTTACACCTTTTCTCTCTGTATCATGCTCCTACCCTGCTCCAAATTGTCTCTGTGGGTTTTCTACAATGCTGAACACTTTGCATTATATAAATTTTATCCCAGCTTCCACCCTGTTCTACAGGAGAGCAACAACATGGTCCCATGAGAGAATGGGAGGTCACAAGAACCCCTTATTTTTTAAGACAAGAGACACGAAAGTTCAGTTTTTCAAGAGGCTGGTGTTTTTTCAGACCTGTGTTCAGCATCACAGTCACAAACGTTTGCATATTCCTGTAGGTACAGGCCAGACTGATTGCCAAGCAAGTCCAGGCTCTTTGGTGAGGTAAAAAGGTGTTTTGTGTAAAAAAGAAAAGAATAATCATATGATCAAACTCAACCTCATAAGAAGTATTCACAAGAGACCTTAATAGTGATTATACAGGCAATCTCAGCTCTGTGACTTTTAATGACTGACTGTCTTTGCAATCTTACTATGTACTGAATGTGGGGTTGTGTGTGTGTGCATGTGCATGCAAGAGTGTAAGTGCAGGCATGCATGCTTGAGTTCACATGTATCTGCCTCCATATAAATGTGAAAAACAAAAGAAAAACATCAGTCATGTCACGATATCACCAGGCTGCAGTATCGGGTGGGCAGGTGCTGAACCAGCCCTGCACTGTTTGAGCATCACCTCGGTCTGTTCTCCCCCTCCCTGCTGCACAGTCCTGGAGGGAGCTGAGGTTGCCTCCTTAGGGAGGGAGAACAGGAGGATTCGTGGAAAGTCAGGACTGCAGTGACTAATCTCACACCCCAAGAAGCTGGAGGTTCCCTTGAACACCTGCGTTGACCTGACTGTGGTTCCACTTGCTTTCCAGCCCCTTGGGAGAGACCAAGAGGGTTTCCAGGAGGTGATTCCTCAGGGATAGAGAACAGACAGAATAAAAGGGAAATGGACCTACACATTTCTTTAAAGGATGAACTAGAGTTGTAGACTCTTATCTTGTCTGCCTTTTGATGTCATGCAAAAACTTTGCTCCATTGTGAGCAATAGCTGGGGGCTTTTGAGTCTTTCTCACTCAGCTGAAAGAACTGGAAACACGTCTGAGTTGCTAATTAGAGCCTGAGCCAAAGTCTGTCGTAGAAAATCTGATCACTCTCTTGTTAGCAACGAAAACCAAAGCAGTCGTTTCCTCTACACGCTGCCTTCCCTCCGAAGAGCAGCTCTGGGGTCCTTTGCTGCTCTCTGAAGTAATGTTTGTTCGGCTGTGACTGCAGAAACGCTGCTCCACTGCTGCAGTGAATGGGAACTCAACGAGCAATTAACTGGCAGCAAGAGGAAGGGAGCCAGGTGTTGGCTTCCCGGACGGTGTTTGTCCACCGTGGCCTGACTGCCAAGAGCAGAGTTTTCCCCGAAGCTCCTGTGTCTGAGCAGAGACCTGGAAAACACAGATTCTCTTGTGAGTAGGAGCATGTGAACTCTGCATATCGACGTCTCCTTCGGGTACCTCACGCCAGGCCCTGGCCCTGGTCTCCCTGTGGTTATGCAGGTCTCTCATAGGTAGCTTCTAAGTAGCATCTAAGTGCTTTTGTGGTATTCCTGCCTGCAGTAGGTGGTAGTGATGTTTCAGAGTTTCTCCAGCCCAACTCAGAAGCAGACCAAGGGGTGTGCTTCAAATCAGGGCCGCGGTGTCCTGGGACATCCACCATGCTCAGTCCCTGCACACCTCATGCCCATGAGCTGTAGAGCAGCCCCCGTGCAAGAGTCACTCCCATGGAGAACACCTAGACTCTCCTGAGAAGGAAACCAGAAGGGTGAGATACTTCCCAGTAACTTCTCCAGGTCTAGGAGAGAGACTAGATGACTCAATGGACTGGCCAAGGGGGCTCCAGTAATATAGATTTGTCAGTTGGATAAATAGCAGATTCAGTTCTGGAGCTAAATTTGTTTAGGAGGCAAACACCTTTCTACTCAAGTCTTAGAAGCATCTACTGTTTAATTCTAACATGAGCATATTTTCAGGTCAGATTTTGCTTTTACTATTAATCAATCTTGGACACTTGATATTCCTAACAAATGCGCAAATTCAGTCCTTCACCAAGAAGTGAAATGCAGTATCAAGAGGATATTGATTATATGTAGATAAATACAGTTTTGTCTGGCTGAACAGATACACTGAGTTTTGAGAGCAAATGAGAGTGTGAATCTATGAACTCTTTTTTGCCTTCGCTTTTAATTGCTGTTTCTCAGTTCCTTAGTATCTAGTGTCTTTTTCACCTTTGCAGTAGTTCTCCAAGGAATAAGCCTGTATTTATGATGACACATATGAGAGTGTAGACCCTGCTGTTAGAACAGTTTGAATTAACAGGATTCATTAAATACACCAAGAACAATTGATCAAGGTCATTTGAGGGAAAATTTACTTGGACTGATAAACAGACACAAATAAGAGGGTCACCATCTGAAACTGATTTAAGGTCATACCTAGAAGCACCTGAGTACAAAAAGACATTTCAAATATTTAAAACACAGAGAGGATAATACATAGCTGTGCCTGTCTTGTCCCATTGAGATGAGAGGAAGCATCCTATGAGACAGCTAACCTGAGTCTTTGGAGTGGTCCTGAGCTCTGCTCTTCTTTGGGAGCATGAAAAGGAGGTTCCCAGCCCCGAATCCCTGTGTCTGCCAGGTGGGTTTCCACACTGACACTGCAGATTCCCACATCGACATCAGTTTAGAGAAGCTGTTTTGGAATTGTTAGAAGGATTCTGCCCTTTTACCTCTACTGTACACTTGCTGCCTACTGTTGCTTGAAGGTCCCATGGGATCCCCAAACACAAAGTATGTGATAAAATATCTGTAATGCTGCTTATTTAGTTTATAGTATTATTTAGTTTATTATATATGTATATTTATATTCACTGTATTAATCTGTTGATTCCATTTCTCTTTATTTATCCTGGCCATTAATTGCAGGTCTCATTTTCAGCAATGTCAAAAGACAGACTGTGATTAAATGCCTGTATCTTTCAACATTATTTTCTCCTTTAGGCTATGCAACTGATGTCATTTCAAGAGGGCAAACAGTGTTTGGAAAAACAGCCAAAACAAATTAAAACAAAGCTTTCTAATTCCCCTAAAAGTAACGACCACGGTTATACTTGTGCTATGTACTTTGGACCTGCGGTGACTTACAGTGGAAGTGGAGACATTATTCACCTAGGACTTATTCCACTCGCAAGGCAGAGAAATGTTTGACTTCTAACTTCAGCTGAAGGACTCGCTGCAAAAACAGATCGGTCTATCTCTGTATGTTTGATTCATGAGCCAAAGAAAGATATATTTCATAACTTGAGCTAAACTCACTGGGATTTTTGAGGAAAATCACAGAAACTTGGTTTCAATAACACAGCAAGCAGGTCCAAATAGATTTTGCTGTAGAAATATTTTCTCCTACCTCTTAACCTAGGTTATTCTTCCCCATTTTAAAATGGAATATTTTGTCCAGAAAAATGGGATTTCTGTTCCAGCCAGTGATGAAGGTGAAATGTGGTTGATCCAGGAAGTCTCATTTATTCTAAGAGGAACTCTGCTTTATCAGGCCTTTCAATTTACTTTTTTTTTTTTTTTTAAACAGGAAAATCTTGGCATGAATTGGCCTTTTATTTATTTATTTATTCGGGGAAAAATAAATACTAAAATTTTCTTTTCTTTTTTGGCCCATGACTTTGCAATCATGACCATTTACTGCAAATCCAAGGCAGAACTGTTTTATAAAGAAGTGGGAAGAAAATGCAAATAAATTGCATTTTCAAATTCCTGAACAGAAATGCAAAAAGGAAGAACAATGGAACAATAATGACATACAGACATCTGCTATCACACTGGCAAAAAAAAAAAAAAACTATAAAGAAAAAAGAGAAAACGGAAAAAGGCATTCATTTTTGAAAAGTTAGAAACAAGATACAAATTTCAGTTAGAATTAATACTGAGATTTGATACTGAATATCTCTTATTTACTGCCATGATTTCTGTTGAAGTGGAGAGCAGGGCCTAGGGCACTGATCAGCTTCTATAGTTTGCACAGACCTGGCATGATAAACTCTACCAAGGATTTGCAGTGCACCAACAGGTTCATGGACCAGAGGCTGCCTCGTGCTTCCCTCTGTCCTGTGAATAACACTTCAGACAAGAATTTCAAGAAACCTTAGTATGCTTAATGAAAATGGGCTATAAAATGCTTTACAAGAAAGCCAAGCACTTTTATCATCACAGTTGCTGGGAATCATCACACTGCATGAATCCGGTATGTGAAGACAACCTGGCAGAGAGTCTCAGATTTCACAGGTGAAGGAGAGCGAAAGGCTTTATTCTGTCCACTTGTTACAGCTCAGAAACCTGGAGACTTCAACTTTCTGCTTTGCTATGGGGAATTGCAGAAGAGCAAATTTTACCTGAATAAACAAGGCAAGATTCATGCCACACAGAGCTGTTCTCAAATGCAAGCTACTTTTTTTTTTCAGATAAAAGTTACTTAAAAATCAACTAAAGCCAAAACCCCAGAGGGCTTTCATCAGTCCTCAGTGAAAAATTTGGCTTGGAGTCATTTGCTCCTTACAATATTTGCTTTGTCACGGATTCCAAAGTACGGTGAACACAGAGGGGACAATTTACAATTCTGTCACTGCAAAACACTTCATCAAGAGTGTCTGGAGGTGATGAAGTCAGGCTTTGCACAGCTTGTTTGCTATCTGGCTCTATCCCCCAACTCAGATATTAAAGCTAATAGATTAGAGAGAGATTGAGCGGGATCAGATAAATATATTAACCCGTCATCTGCATACAGCATTAATGCAAAGCTCTTTGAGCCCTGATAATGCTGGGGATATTTTCATTTCAGCATGTATCAGATCCAAACATCCCATTGCAAAATCAAATGACAGGAGAATGAGCTGCTCTCTTATCACTCTTCTGCCCAGGGATGTGACCGGATATGAGACCCTTTGCAGTTACTTAGGAGAAAGCAGATAAAATAAAGCCAGTACAGGACCAAGGGTCCAGGAGGCATCTGTAAAAACAGGACATTAGCCATGCTATCCTGCCAGGACGATGATGGTATCAGATTTGCATGGTTTGATTTCTTTAGGATTTGCTGGGCTGAGTTTCTGTCTCCAGAGCAAGGGAAGAGAACCAGCAATCTACTGTCTGACATGCTCCGTGGAAAATTCCCTTGCAAATAAAAGCCTTAACAGGTTCCAGCAAAGCCCTAAAGGGGCTGAATCTCAGGTATTCAGCTCTGAGAATGGCACTATCTGTCAAATACACATAGAAAGGGCCTGGGCCAGGCCCGTGCGATGGGACTCCATCCCATCGCAACTTCTTACCTTTTCAGGGATGCAGTGTGATGATTCCGCCTATACCCTGCCTGCTTACACAGGGCCAGGACCATTCCTGCCCTCTGACCCCCACTGTAAAAGCCTCAGTGTGGAAACAAGAGCTTGGCTCGTCCCTTCGCTCCTGCAAGCCAGGACACGCTCTCTGTACAGATGGTGGAAACCTATTCCCTTTGCCCACATCCAGTGAATGACTTTTCTGAATGCTTAGAGCTCTATCTGGCCTTCCTGTCCAAGCAGGACCTCCCTGACCAGCTTCCAGACAATTCCTGCCTGATGTAAAATGGCACTTGGTCAGGTAGTGATGCAAGGGATGGTTTTGCCTGTGCAGTGCTACATATTGGCAGGAACATCAACCAGCATCATCAAGCAGCAATCAGCTAGGTATGGTGTCCCCTGCCCAGAGAAGACGTAGCATGTCAACACGGTCCTTGACTGGCAGCTTGAGTCCATGGCTGCTTAGCACAACTGTGTAATTGCAGCCCTGCAATGAGGACTCCTAAAATTTCAGCATTCCTCATCAGGAAAAGGATACCACAGTGTATTGCGGTGCCTGGCCGAGATATGCAGATGGGCAGATGGAGATATGGTTGTTGATGGTTTAACTACTCCTGACTAGGTATGCTGTATTTCAAATTAATATAATTAATACTGTTAGTCCAAATGGAGTAGTGTACAATTTTGAGCTGAATAGGTGAACTCACAAATGAATGACTCAGATGCCTCCTTTTCTTCTACAATTTGTTGCCATAATCACTATGACTAGATAGGAAGTTTATCTATTCTTCTATGTCTCTAGAAGGAATCCTGTAGGTCTACCTTTGTGCACAACAGAACCACTCTGGCATGCTACAAAAGCAGACAAGGGACATGTGGTGGTGAGCTATGACTCTTCACTGAAAAACTGAGAGGCAAAGAATGTAAAGTTTTTGTTTTTGTGTTTTTCCAACCTCCCCCTGCAACACATGCTTCCAAGAAACATTCACACTTGCTTAGATATGCTCACCAAGTCAAAAATCCAACTGAGCAGTGAAAATAAGTCTTGGCGGGATGGTTAGGAGTCACGACACCTACCTCTAGGTGTCTACCTTGCATTTCCGACATCTAAGTTAACGGGACCTGTTTTTATTTGGGGAGCCAGGTAAGAGGCTTGGATAGAGCTGCCAATAGTGAAGGTGAATCCCACTGAAGATTGATCTACCATGCACGAGTGGTGGCCCTTGGTTCATGGGAAGAACCTGAGCACTCCCAGCCCTCCTCCAGCACGGTCTTGGGCCAGAGGGCTAGTGGCCTACTTGCAACCCCATCCCCATGAACACCCACGGGCACCTCAGTGCTATTCTCCTCCAGGCCAGGATTTTGCCTTCAGTTAGGGAAACAAGAAGAAATATGAAATAGAAATACAAGAAAGCTCTGTCATAGAAACACAGAATCATAGAATCATTATGATTGGAAAAGACCTTCAAGTCATGTTTCAGTGCAGCTAAAACAAGGGACAGATGCACCGGACATGGATATAACATAACGCATTAAAATTATTTAAAATTAGCAGAGGCATCTGGGCATGCAGACCCTGCAGCACGCAAACATGATGTGAATCTGGTAGCGGGCACACGCTGAAGGCCCTGGTGCACTGAGGAGGGGTGGCTGTGCTAAGTCGCATCCCCACTCACAGCCATCACTTTTCTCCTGTAAAGGAAGATGATGATGTGATCTAACTGCTAGAGGCACCCGTGATTTCAAGCCAGTCAGACTTGCTTTGGACAGAGTCAGAAGACTTAACAGTCTTCTAGCAAGTGGGAGTTAATGATTTCTTCTTCTTTGCTTGGATTAACTGTCTCTCTTTGCCTGGAAGTGCAAATGAAGTTGTCTTTCTAAAGCCAGCTAATTTGTGTTGAACTCTGTTGTCACAAGTCAATTATCTGCCATGCTGTGGTAATTGAGGACAGCTTGTTTGTGAGGAAGGACAGAAGAAACCAGCTTTCCAGTGTTGCCAGGGAAGAATCTGTCCCCCATTGAGCCCCGGGAAGGACAGGGCTGCTCTTGGGTAAGAAGGGACATTCCTGGGAGGCCTGGATGCTCCCCTGGGGCTTGTCCCACAGCTGGGGAAGAGGTTCCTTCTGGTTTCCCCAGCCCTCGTCCATCAGGTAGCTGCTCTCCATCCCTGTGATTTGGCCGCAGCATCCTCAGCCCAGGTGTCAGAAAGGACGTTCATGGCCCAGAGAAATTAGACCACAGAAATTAGACCATGAATGCTGTTTAGTGGCTATGCTGCAGTCCCTTCTGTTTCAGCACCTGTCCGTGAACTGGAGGCAGGCATATATGTACATGGAGCTAATAAAAACTTGGCCAACAGAGATGGGCTCTTCTTTGGAGATAAGGGAGATCTGGGTAATGATGATGCAGCCAGGATAACGCCTGTGAGAGCACTTTTGTTAAGCTCATACCCTTTAGACTATCCACCAGTTCTAAGCCCTACCCATAACGCTTACCCGTACCCCTTTCCCCAATGCCCTATATGATTTCCTAACCCCAAACTCTATCACAAAGCCAAAGCTCAAGCCGCTAACCCTTTACCTTACACCTCACTCTAATCCCTAGCTGTAAATCGCTAACCATAAACCCTCATCCCTAGGCCTAATTCAAACCCCTAACCCCAAAGCGTAGTCAATGCATGAGCTACTTATTTACTGCTCATCTTTGTCTGATTTGGACAGTCATTCCTGAAAACTCTCCTGTGGTTCTTCCTCTCAAATAGGATATGAGAAAAACAGTGGCCATTTTTGCCTGCTCCATCTCTCAAAACCCAGACACATCCCTCAGCCCCCCTTCTCTTACCCACACTAATCACATCTGCTTGAGTCTCTCTTTGGCATTAGCTGAGCTTACTTTTTATTGCTAGTCTAACAAGGAAATCTCTCTAAGGGCTGTGGCAGCTGGAAAGGCATCTGCAGGAGTGATTTGTAGGGCTTCTGTTGGTAGCTTGGAAGCTGGACAGACAGATTTTTTGCTGACTCATCCCCTGGGTTTGTAGGGGTTGTTGGGCTATAATGGGCATGCTGTTTCCCACCGAGCTTGAATCTTTGATTAGCAGCTGGCTCCAGCGAGGACGCACTACGTGAGCTCTGAATGAGCACTCACTGCCCGCGCTGTGCATGTAAATGCCTCATCCACGGGGCAGCGCTGTGATTTCACGGGTTAGGGTCTCCCAAAGAGGTTGTGGAGACCACGGGGAAGCCAGTGTCTCACTGGGATCTGCCATCTACCCTTGTCAGGGACTTGTGAGCAGGCAACAGCTTCCAAGGACCTGGTGAAACTGATAGCAAGAGGCATCACCCAGGTGCAGGAGCTGTGTCTGCTCAAGGGAAGGCACCTTACACCGCTTGGCTGGGACAAAGTTGTCTTGGTTTGCAGATCAGCTCTCTGTTCTTTGTACATCTGCTCTTGAGCAAGGCTGGAAGCCAAAGCCATGTGGTTAATCTTTCTGCTACGCTTTCTGGCTTGTCATGCTGCAACCAAGGACAGAGGACAGACAGCAAAAATGAAGTTAGCCCTGGTGAGATATCTTGCCTGAAGCACTGCAAAATTCTTTGCAGAACTGAATTTGCTCTGCATTTCCAGAGCTCTCTATCCTGCCGAGGAACACGGCCAGAAAATGAGGAGAAGGGGCATTTTCCAGGGCCCATGCAAACTGATCTCTGGTGATCTTGTGATCTCCTGGAGGACATCTTACTGGTACAACATGCATGGGCTAGGGGCTGTCTTAAAGACAAGAGGATCCATGTATCCTTCTCCAACCATGATCCCTCTCCATTTCTTCTCCAGCTAAATGCTTCAGTCAAGCTGCAAATATACTGGCCAATTTCTTGGAGATGACAAACACTCTGTTTCTTTCTGAATTTCATGCATCGTTTTCTTTTCAAGATTTTCATGGAGAGAACACTTGTTATTTGGTTTTCCAGAGGATTTTGCTCTGGGTCCAGCCCTGAGCATTGCCAGACCACCTGAATGATCCTGCAGCCCTGTGCCCACTCCACAGATTCTCACACACACAAACACACGTGCAAGTGCACATGCACATGCATGCGCGCCCATGCACGCTGAGCCCCTGGTATCCACACAGCACCTCCTCCGTGTCACCAAGGCTAATTAGAGGGCCTCTGGCCTTTCTAGGAGCCTTAGTGTCCTGCTGTCATGAGCTGGCTGTCCCCGGGATAAATCCAGAGCATTAAGACACAACCAGGAGGGTTCCCAGGCCCTGCTTTTCTGCTCATCAAAGCCCACGTTTGACAGGAGATGTTCACTGACAACCCACACAGTGCAGAATACCCTTTGCATCGTGCTTTGGACTCACAACCTTGGGGTTTCTCATCAGAAAAGAAGAACTCCAATCTCGTGTGTGTTTGGTTTAACTTTTCCCTTCAGATGCTACTCTGACTGCAAGAACAAGCTCCTTAGCATCTCTGTTCCACAGTAGTGTCAGCATAACGTTTGGTCCTGCTGATTCTTCTACTTTGAAGAAAGAGCAAGGTCTGAGCCCAGCAGAAGAAAGCAAATGAGGACAACCCGATGCTAAAAATGTCACCACGTTGGAAGAGCCTGGGGAAGGCTCAGTATCTCTACTGAAGAGATAAAGGGGCAGGGAGAAAGGTGGCCCTAAGCAGTGATCTTTAAGCAGAGAGCTCTTTAAACCCTTGCACAGACCCATGTCACTCATCTGCTCTGGACAGTGCTTGCTCTGCTTTGACAGTTAGCAGCTGCTTACTAAGAAGACAGCCTTTTGCACAGCTCCTGGGACAATCTTTCCGCTAAAGTGGTAGGAATGCACTGGGGGACAGCACTAAAGAGCAGATTTGAGGAGAGCTTTGGCGTGCCCGGCTCTTTTCTCTTGTTGGCAGGCTGCTACCGGCTTTTCTGTGAGGCAGATCTGCAATGTCACACTGCAGCGAGCTTGGTCACGCTTGGAGTGATTAGGCAGCAGCAAAGACAGGCAGGCTGCACAGTGACCAGGGGAATACTCCGGAGACAGTGCTCACACAGGTGGGAGCTCATGGCTGTGACGCTCAGAGAGGAGGTCATGAGGAAAACTGCCATCTCATGCCTACACGAGCAATTAGAGCAGAAGCTGTGCTAGCTGCACAGAACGCTGCAGCTACGAGTAATCAAACTGAGTCGCACCGGCCATCGCTGGGATAATTGCTCCTGGGAAAACAGTGTGTGTTCGTGTGTTCAGTTCATTAGGTGTGCAGGCTACGGGCTGGCACTCATCTGCTCGTGCACAGCAGGGCATGGAGAGCATCTGACCTTAGAGAAACTCCCCCGTGCACACCTAGACTTTGGCTCACGGGCTCTCAGCAGCTTCCTCCGGCCTCAAGGATCTTTAATTCTGCCCCGGAAATACCTTGTTTCTATTGAAATACTAATGGTTGATTTTAATGTGGATTTTGGCAGGACCACAGAAATTCTCGTAGTGAGGCACATGGTTGCATGTTCCTGGATTGAGGCCACCATGTCACAGAGAGATCACCCTTGTCACAGCTGTGTTGTGGATCTAAATAACTAGTGCGTTTGTCAAATGGTGTGAAACTTGACACAAGGTAGGACACTTAAGCAGCTTCCCACATAGATTTACCTGTGAGACGGAGTGCTGAGAAGACTGACACTTGTAGGACTAATCGACTGGACTGATTAGAAGGAGGAAAACCAAGTGATTTGTGCAGCAACACCTTTCAAGCCACGGAATGACAGAACCAAAAATAGTTGTGGCTGGAAGGGACCTTTGGAGACCATTTGGTGGAAAGCCTAGGCTCAGGCAGGGTCAGATAGACCAGACCTGCAGTTGTTCGGGTCTGAGTTTCCAACCGTGCTGAGAATTGCTGTGTGAATGACCAAATATGCTTAGTGCATTTTAAGTATGTTAAGTCAACTTGGAAATATGTAATGCAATTTGGTGGAAAATAGGCTGTATAAAAAAAAAAGTCAGAACTTGTCTTTGGCTTCTTAGCCTCAGGTCATCTGAATCCTGTAGGCTGTGTGTGGCCAGTGCTCACCCTACATGGGTGGTAATTCCATTTCTGGGTTGAATTTGTAGGTAACAAGATCAAAGCCTCTGACTGACAGGAAAGGCAGACATTGGAGCACTGGAAAACCTGTCCAAATGTTTTAATAACAGAGATCAATATTGCTTTCTACTTCCTCTGTCAGGATCTAGTGTTCATGGTTATCGGTGGCACGTTCTGGAAGTCTTTCTTGTTTCTAAACAAGGATTGTGAACTCTAAAACAGATTCCAAAGTAAAAAACTCGACCTTGGGAGATAGCCTGATTTCCTGGTCCAATCCCTGCTATGTGCAGTGAATCACTCTTCACGCCCAACGGCCACTTTCCTTCTGTAGCTCTTTGTTCCTGGATGCCCCCTCGGGTGTTCTGAAACAGCTCAAAAAGTGACTGCTAATAGTCCCATTTCATGAATTTGCTTTGACTTTGCAGGCAACTGTTAAATATTCAGGGCTCTGAACTTGTGCTCTGGTTCACACAGTTCTGTAAAGATGAGTCCAAAACCACATTTGCATTAAGGAGATTAATTGAGGCTAAATGAAAATACCCTCACTAAAGAGAGGTGAACTGCTGCTGCTGGATGTCACCTTTCCTCCAGCACAGAATTACCTCTGAGCAAATGGGGATTTTCCAGGCCATATTATCTATCTGGAAGGAATAACTAAGCAACGGATGTGGCTTTACATGGTGGGGGCACTAGCCTGAAAGCAGGAGGTCTGGTTTTGCCACGGACTAACTTACCAGTCTTATACAGCCCTCCAGTTCTCTATGTCAACACTCCCTGCTGGTGCACACTCTCTGGAAGTAAATCTCTTTGCAAGAGTCTGTATTCAGAGTTGTGGTTGTGACTAGGTCCTGTGCACAGAAGGGCACACAGCGCCAGTCTGGAAGGTCAGAATGGCCACGAGTTCACATCACATGGAAGAGGGAACATCCTCCCAACTTTACTGGTCTATTGGGATATCTGCAACTGCCTGATGTCTCATCCCACCTCCCCAGCAGGACTCATCTTGGTTCTCTGTCTACGCATCCGTGTCTAGGATTGCAGACTTCAGAGGTACCGTGGGCAAAACTGGGTTTTGCCAGGATCTGATTGCATGATGCTGCACTTCAGGCCAATGGGATTTTTTGGCTGACCAGAGACCCTGACTGTAGATACTGCTGCAACGGCCCTTTTTGCAAGAACTGATGTGTTGCTGGGATCACGTAACACATACAGAAGGTGACTCAGCTCTGGAAAGACGCCCAGAGGAAGTGACTAAATACCTCCCTAGGAAATATATTTGCCTTTGGGCTTGAATCAGGGTGTCTGAATTACTAGCCTTTGCCATAGAGAAAATTAGACCAGGTGATTGAACAGTCGTCCCTTCTGCCTTTATCATCTTTGAATCAATGAAAAATGCTATTAAAATATTTCTGCAGAGGGTACGTGAGATTAGTTCTGTGGCAAGAGAGTAGCTCAATGCAACTTCCAAAATGCCCTTTGCATTATGAATAGAAAGAAAGCTTTGAATGGAAAGATGATTCAAGCCCTGGGAGGTGTGTCAGTGTGGATGGCTCACCATCCTCACCCATTTACAACAAGCACTGTGGCACAGCTAATGTGAGAAGAGCGCCTTCTTTGGAGCATCACACCAGGCTCCTTCATCTTGCTTATCCAGCTTGCAAGTCAGTTCCTGAATCACAACCTGGCTCATAGTTTCATCTGGTGGCCGACGTGACTCACAGGCCTTGGAAATTGCTAGCATCTGCCTCTACCTGCAAGATTTGTGACATGAGCTACACGATCCCAAATAGTCCCTGCACTTGGTCTTCCAGGTTATCATTATAATTAGCCCTACTGAAATAACCCCAGCAGGCCTCCTGGCATAACATACATATAACTGCATTTTTATTGAAATTATTACTGCTTTCCTAGCATTAATAAAGGTTTTGACAAATACTATGGTCCTAAAGTGAAAAAACTTACCTTTGCCTGTGGACTTCCCCTTTTTGTATGGGCTTTAGTTCCCATTGATGGAAGGGCTAGATGTGCTGATAAGCACTTAAATTCATTCATTTCTTGGGGGAATATAAAATTTACACTAAATTTTGAATGACTGCTTGTGCATACTTCATTTCAGTGGGAAGACCTGAAAAGCACTTGCCAAAGATTGTTTTTCTGCATGACCAAGCCACACTGTATCTGATGTTACCAGTGCCTCTTGCAGAGCTTTTGTATGAAGTAGCATCCTAATCCATAATTTATGTGAGATATAGCTAAAATATACCCAGGATATGGATCCTGGGCAATGAAGCTTACCTCCAAGTGTGTGTGTCTGAAGCACTTCAGCAAGGCTTTTGACACCACCTCCCATAACATCCTCATGGGGAAGATGAAGAAGTGTGGGTTGGATGAGTGGACAGTGAGGTAGATTGAGGACTGGCTGGATGGCAGAGCCCAGAGGGTGGTCATAAACGGGGCCGAGTCTAGCTGGAGGCCTGTGGCCGACGGTGTCCCCCAAGGATCAGTACTGGGCCTGGTACTGTTCAACTTGTTCATCAGTGACTTGGAGAAGGGCACAGAGTGCACCCTCAGCAAGTCTGTGGATGACACCCAACTGGGAGGAGTGACCAACACTCCCGAGTGCTGCGCTAACATTCAGAGAGACCTAGCCAGGCTGGAGAGTTGGGCAGAGAGGAACCTCATGGGGTTCAATAAGGACAAGGTGCAGGGTCCTGCATCTGGGGAGGAATAACCCCAGGCACCAGCACAGATTAGGGGCTGACCTACTGGAAAGCAGCTCCACAGAGAGGGATCTGGGAGTCCTGGTTGACACCAAGTTGCCCATGAGGTAGCAATGGGCCCTCATGGCCAGGAAGGCCAATGGGCTCCTGGCTGCAGCAGGAGAAGCGTTTCCAGCAGGGCCAGGGAGGGGATCCTGCCCCTCTGCTCAGCTCTGGGGAGGCACCTGGAGTGTTGGGGACAGTTCTGGGCTCCCCAGGAAGGAACGTGGAACTTCTAGAGAGGGTCCAGCAAAGAGCCATGAAGATGATTAAAGGACTGGAGCATCTGTCATATAAGGAAAGACTAAGCGAGCTGGGTCTGTTTAGCCTGGACAAGATTGAGAGGAGATCTGATCAATATGTATAAATATGAGAGGGAAGAATGTAGGGAGGATGGGGCCAAACTCTTCTCGGTGGAGGTCAGTGACAGGACAAGGGATAACGGGTACAAGTTGACATCCAGGCAGTTCCCTCTCCATGTGAGGAAGAGCAGCTTTGCTGTGAGGGTGGCACAGGCTGCCCAGAGAGGCTGTGGAGGCTCCTTCTCTGGAGATCTTCCAATCCGCCTGGATGCCACCCAATGCCCCTGCTCTGGGTGTCCCTGTTGGGGCAGGGGGCTGGACTAGATGATCTCTAGAGGTCCCTGCCAACCTCAACCATTCTGTGATTCTGTGACCTGCGTCTTACAACAGTGCTGGCTTCTTGCCCTGGGACCCTAAGCAAGTGTCCTAAGGCAGGAGAGCCATGGTGGTGCTCTGCTGTGACAGCATCACTCCATTGCTCATCTCCCTAAATGCTGCACCCAGGCCTTCAAGATCCTGACTTGACCCCAGTAAGATCCTGAGCAATATTATCACCAGAAAGGCACTTCTGCCTCCAAGACAACATATCTTTTCCACTTGTCATTTCTCTCCTCTCTGAGCGCTGTTCCCTGAGGGTACATAACTGAGTTTTATAATGAAGCACCTCTCACCCAGCACATATTAAATAAATTTCAGTTGCCCTTTATTACACAATAATGATAGTAAGATTTAATTACCTCTGCACCCAATGGAGACATGAATTTTAACCAATATGACTAAATCTTCCCAGTGGTATAATTGGTGTAGTCTGTAGTTGAGGGTCATTTCCAGTGCATCACTGGGTGGTGACCGAAAAATCCTTCCCAAGGTGTATGGATCCTAAACTGAGACTGTGGGTGAACTAAGAGACCAAGACAAGTAGCCAGCAATTGACATGTGGAACCCAATTAAACCATGACACTTAGTATGGCTTCAGGTCCATGTGAGAGGCAAAAAAAAGGGAGGCAAAGAAAGGAAACTGTGTGAAAATCCAAGAGCTGAGCGTGATCAGCCAGGCCAGTCTTTGGGGGCTCTGTGCTTCTGGGTTTTCCCTTCAATTCTACTCTCATCTTCCATAATTTCAAGTATGCATTTTTCATAGTTCTTTTTTTTTTCTGGAAAAAAAAGACTAAATGCTTTCTTTGAATGACTCTGTTTTCAGGTCTCTGTGACAGGTCTGTTTTGATTTGCATTGAAAACTATGCCACCAAGATATAGCCCATGAACTGACAGTTCCTGCTGTGCTTTTTTCTTCAGTGTTAGAAGGAGCTGTCCAAAAGCACAGAAATGGGGAGCGCTGGGCACTGCTGAGGAACTCATAGGCAAGCCCTTCCCAAGCAGACAGCCCTTCTGCACTGCGGTCTCTTGATATGGTGGCAAGGAGCAGTGAGGTTGGGCCAGCTTCTAGGACCCTGTGTATGAGTATATGGTCATGAATCACCTCTGTCCCTTGAGTCTCACTTTAAGTTTTTTGTTTTGGCTTGTTTTGTTTTTCTCTTTTTTCATTTTTTCTCCCAGATCAGTCTTCCCAGTTTTGCAGATACTGGTGTAATGGGAACTTGTCTAAGATTTGTTCCATATCTTCCAGACAACATTATTTTCTTGTCCCGCTCACCAAAACATGATCCAGAGAGGCTGAGTTTAGATTGAGGTTCTCTTGGGATCCTTCTTCCACTCTCCTCCTCTTCCAACCTGCCTTGCTACTGCTTTTGTCTCCTTTATCAGCGTTTGTTCTGGTGTTTTGTTCCCAGGGGCTCCTACCCCTTTTTGTTTGTCTTAATTTTGCTGAGTGTCTTGGGATGACACATGACCACCAGCTGACTTGTCCCCACAAGGTTCCCAATGTCCTGAAATGCCCCTGCACCTTTCGGGTGCTTGTTCCAACTTTCGCCCTTCGAAGTGTCTATGTCAGCAGTTGCAGGTCATGCTTGGTTGCTGTTCTTCACAACAGTCCTCCATAAGATCCTCAAAGACTTCCCCAAAAGACAAAATCAGCTTCAAGAGGAGAGTATTGACCGGTCTGGGTCACATTTTTGCTCATATATTGCAAATGATGGGAGTGTTTGTCTGTACATGGGCTTCCTCACAGGCTTGTGAGTTTCCCACTTGGAAATAAGTCTTGCCTGGTGGTTTCTTCTCTCAACAAGTCCTGGAAGGAGTCAGTGAGGCCATTTTAAAGCCTACTCTCAAGTTTGCAACTCATGATTCAGGCCTTTCTATTCAGCACCTAATTTCATTTCCTCTGTTTCCAATCTCTGTTCTTGGGAAAGTAAATTTTCTCTTTTGTTTTCTTCCTCAGGTCTTTTGCTCACCTTTCAAAATTGAATTATATTTAATTAGATAATATAGCAGTGCACTAGGCAAAAGCAAGCACAAAGTACTGAAAAGATTCTGTATTTGTCACATTTATTTTCTCCCTCTGTATTTTGGGAGGCAGAACTTTTCCTGGCTGCCAAAAGTCATGCACTGGCACCCATCACTCTAAACTTACTTCTGTCTTTACTGCCTCCATAAAATGCTGGGAACAACTAGGTGGAACTTCTTCATGTTCATTTATGAGTCATTGATCTGAATGGATCCAGACGGGGTTCAAGCAGGGTGGGATCAGGGAATCCAGGAGATGTCTTCAGAAGGAGCTACTGACTCCATACATAGCTTTGGAGGGCTCCTCTAGATGGGAGGCAGTGTTCCCGCATGGAACAAGGATCCATGAGGTGGACGCAGAGCTGGGATACAAAGCCGAGCTGCAACATCCATGTTCCATAACTTGCCCATCCCAGCTGTGCTCCAGGATCCCATTGCAGCCCTGATTCACTGCTCACAATCTGCGGATGCCTCTGTTTATGAATGAATGAGCTGCTCGTGTATAGCTAAAAATCCCTAATGTATTAAAACAGGGATAATGCCCAGTAATTTCCTGGGCCTGCAACTGCTGGGTAATTACACTTGAACTTCTGAAGCAATTCTGAAAGTAATGAGATAACAGCCACCCCACAGATTATAATAACCCTCTTGATTCAGAAACAGCTTATCCCTGGCTAATTACTGTATGATTAATTACACAAGAACTTGTGATATTCTTGCGAATAATGTGGTCAGCTCCATCTCAGCTCTTGTTTGTGAAAAAGGCAAGCAGACATATGGCTACATGAGTAGAAAGAGCCATGTCTAACACCCGCAGGCTCTTGGACCCCAAAAGTTTTATTTTGGAGTGCGAGTGTCGCTAAACCCCCAGGTGCTTGAAATGAGCAAGATCCTTGGAGAAGTGTCCCCTTTGACAGCAGATCTCACAACATGGGGACATCCTTAGCCCTGTTCCCTCTCCCATGGCAGTGGCACCTGTGGCTATGGCTCTGCAGTGTTGGGAGCATTAAGTTTGTCAGATGTTCTCGGACCGTGCTTCTGACTATGATGGGGATTACATGCTTTTCCCTGAAGCTGTGCAATTCAGAGGATCCCGCTGGTCCTGCTTTGCACTGTGTGCTGCAGGCCCAGGACCGGGGTGTTCTGGAAGAAACACAAAGCAGAAGGCAGGACGGGAGGAAAGCTGTAGATGGACTGCAAATAAAAACCTCTGAGCTGAGCAGGACGCACCAGACTATGGAGGAACCCCACAGAGAACAAGACTGCTAGCCAAGGAAACGCTTGTTAGGGGATGCAGCACTGCAGGGAAAACGCCTCTTTCTGTAGGCAGTGGGAGCTACTCCATCCAGGCTCTTTTGTGAAGGTCCTGGCCTTTCCTTTAAAGACCTCAGATCCTATGTGCAATAATATGAAAACCATAACAGGAAAATCATGGGGAAGATAAGGAGATGACTCTCATCTCCACTCTAGCATGATGGGAAAGGAAGAATTTGGGGTCTGAAAAGCTTTTTCTAGTTCTAATAAGGATTTGCAAGGGGTTTTAGTGTTCAAGTTTTTCCTTGGTGGTATCATTTTTTCCAACTGAAAATTACATTCACTTCTCTGGCAGCTCAGTTTCCTGCTCAAGGCAGGAAAAGCCACGTTGAGCCACATAATTCTGCTCAGGGTCCTGTAGCAGTAGGAAACGCAAGGCTTTACCCCCTGCTTTGGCATCTGCTCGAGACAGCGCTCTGCAGCACCACTGGGTGAGCACAGGCACTTTGCAGGAGGAGAATATAGACCACTTATGTTACCTGTAGAAAATTTATGTTTTTATTTATCTTTCAGGAAATGTCAGTCTGGAATTGCACTGGGTTGATGGAATATGTTCATCCTGGCTCTGCATGGACACTCTAAATAAATTGCTTGTCCTCTGTGTCCAGAGTCACATTGCAAAATGATGGCATCAGGGCTCTGTTCCTCTGTAATTTTAGCTTAGACTTGGACCTCTTCAGCACAAAGCTTTCTGGAGCTTGGTAAAATCATGATTATTCACTGAGCCAAAAAGATCTTCCAGCCTGAAGACAGACAGAAGAAAGGGAAGAAGAAAAAACACATCCCCCAGAGACTGCCTGATTAGAGACTTCTTACTTTGAAAGACTAAAGCATTGAGGGCCAGAATAAATTCTGAAAAAAAAAAAAAAAAAAAGAGGGAAAAAAATTTAAGAAAATCAAGAACACAGAGGCAGCATTTTTATCCCATGCCTCTCGGTGGAGATTTGCATTTCCTAGTGGGGTAAGTCCACAACTTGAATCTTGCAACAAGGATTCCCCGTTGTCCAAGGACACCCATTCTGCTCCCCAGTGGATGGTCCCAAGGGGCCACGTGTTGCAGCTTTAAAGCTCTCTCTTGGGCTTGGCTAAGCCAACCTGCCATGGGTGTTTCTGAAAGGGCATGTGAAAGTCCTAGTTTGATTGCACTGTCCTACTTCCATGCTGTTTGCATGCTCTCATAATGAGGGCACTGGGTTTCCTCTGAGCTCACTCCTTTTGACCCTCTTCAATTTGTGAAGACCATTTTTAGGATGGCTGCTCTTTTTCCAGGCAGGTTTCTCACAGCTTAGTGGTACATTTGGCCCATATTCGTTTACAACGACGAGAAGCATTTATAGAACTGTGAAACTGTCGTTTCCAGTGAAAGGGGATGTGCCAGATCCGAGGTGAACTGTGACTGCAGGAAGGTGTCTCCAGTACCTCTCCTGACTGGGACTGTCCTGTTTCTATGGGAAGGGGGTTGAACTGACCCTCCGAAGGAGGTAGGTTAACCCCAAAGCCCCATGAAAGCCCTGGAAACTTACCAGTGGATCCACCAGACTCATCTACCTACCTACAGAAAGTCAAAGGGCATCACAGAGTTTTAAACCATTTACGGTTTCAGGATCAGCAAAACGGAACATTTTTTTTTTCAACACTGCTATTTTCAATTGAAAATCGCTATTCAGCAGTAGCCCATCAAAAAACTACTGCTGTTTTCAATTGCTTTCCATATTTTTTGTGACTGTTTTTATGGAAATGTACATCAGAGTGGTTTCCAAGCAAAAAACACACTCAATAAATATTCTGAAAATTTACTGTAAGCCATTTATTAGAAATGACATAAGCTATCTTTGTGGAGTGGTGGTGTTTAAGTCTTAAAAACCCATTGCACAGTTAGTCTTTCAGCTTTCTCCCAACTTAATTTTCTCTGAGTTTTTGGCTATTGACAGGAATGAATTTCAGAGAGGAAGCGATGGTGGAAAGTTGTTTCTTGGTCCATCTTGCACAATTGTCTCACTTGTGCAGAAGTCAGTGCTGGGAGGACCCACATGAGGGATGGATCAGAGCCCTCAGCCCACCTTCCCTCCCTCCTTGCCATGGCCAATCTACCTCTGTAATCCCCCTCTACACCTCGTCCCCCTGTCCCAGGGGTTTAGCTGTCACCCCATCACCACATTCCTCTCTGCAGATGGCAAAAATGCCCTGAGGAGTTTCTGGCAAAGAGCCCCTGACCCAACTGCAGCAGCTTCAGGTAGTTGAAGGCATCTCCTGAAATTGCAGCTCGAGATAATTGTGTCACAGTGGTGCATGATGCTTGGTATCAGCCTGTTGGTCTGTGCAGCTCATAAAGAGAGGTCACTCTGCATGGGAGCATGTGTAGCTCGGAGATTTTTCTGAAAAGACAGAGAGTTTTAAAGAATCTGAGCACAGCAGCAGCTTCCCAGAGCACTCTTGGATATGTTTCTGTGTTGTTATTGACAAGTGGCTCCAAATAGTTTGTTGGATTCTTTCCTTAGGTCAATCAGGCACATGTTTGCATGACTTAGGTCACTAAACTGGCCAAAACCTCAACCTGCAGCGGGAGGGCATTGGCATGGTCTGAATTACAGAAGGCCACAACAGAGGAAGTAGGCCCATGGAGGGGCTCTCAAATGTTTCCTGATATAAATACTTCTATTTTGTTCATTTGCCACAAGTGCCTGTTTTGCATGGGAAGAGAAGTCTTGAAAATGTGCCTATTTCTTCCTTGTATTCCTGCAGTCCTCTCTGTCTCCCCAAGCTGACCATCACGTTCACGAAGAGGGAATGGACAAAGGGCCCACCCTAGAAATGGAAATAGAGCAATAAAGCACCCGAGCTTTACTATTTATCCACACAGTAGAACAGCATCTTTATGACTTAGCCAATCAACATTTTGCATGGAGAAAACCACATAAAAACTCTTAATATTTTCAACGTGCACAGAGAAAAATCAGCGAGTTTCTTAGTGGGTTTTTCTTCATGAAAGGCATGCCCTGTCCTCTGGAGAAGGAGCCATTTTTGAGGGGTCTGGCATTTTGGGACTTCAACAAGGTCACAGTCTTGTGTGATCAGTCTTGAACCTGGGGAGGTAAAATGTTGTCTCCCAAGACTCTTAATCACTGCGAAATTCCATATCACTGGTGGGCAGAGGTGCCAATTTCTCTGCTTTGGTCCCTTGAAAGGCATGACTGGAAAGTCTATATGTCCACTCATTCCTGCTTATCCGTAGCCTCTCTCAAGAGGAGAGTAACTGGCAGTTGCTAATTAAATATCAAACCTGGTAAGCAGAGTGTGCACCACACTAAGCTCTGCATCTTATTCATTTGGGCGGCATAATGCTTGTGCAGTGTTTCATCCAGATGCAAAATGAAACTCTGTGGAATAAAAGCTTCCTTTAATAGTTTCCTGCAGGGCTGATGATGCTGGCACTTTGTCCTTGCATCCATATAACACCCTTATGGATGGGGAAGGTAGCAGTTCTGACCTGTGAATTCTGGTGCATTTGGGGAGGCCTCTCTGTCCATCAGGGATGCAGCAAGGCCAGACTGACAGTGCATACCCAGACCTGCTGCAGAGCTGCAGCAATCTCTGGACAGCGACCCAATGCTTGATAAGATACCATCAGATTCCCTTACATACACCAGTGGTCATATAGTTTTTAGACTACACGAGCACATTGGCAAATATTTATACGCAAACAAGCACATCTGTAAATCCAGCAGTCTGCAAGTGCTGGGCACTGAACACGGTACAAAGCCTTTGGACTTGACTTTGGGGCATGGCAAGACCCTTTAGTGAGTTCCGACGGTCCCATCTTTCCCATGCTGGATTTTTCCCAGTCCTGCCCAAATCAGGTGCTATGTCCTCCCTCTTGCTCACTGCACACAGTGCTCGTACTCCTGCCCCCATTACAGGACTGGTGCTTGTAGCCTTCTGTGCCTGGCTGAATACGGACCGCTTTCTGCAGAGCATTTGCCATGGGTCTATCCCTCTTAGCCTGCTCCTGGGGATGAGCTCTTGCTGCTGCTTCTCGGAATCGCTGGGGCCCTCTGGACTTCCCTGGGTTCGGTGGGCAGGAGCACTTTGCCTGAAGACTCATTTTTACTGTATCAGCTTAATAAAAAGCAGAACCTGCTTCTTTTATGTGAGGGCCTGAAATCTTTGATTCATCCTTTGCTGCCTGACTCTCAGGGTAAAGCTGTGTGATTGTCTGGCTTTTCATTATTTTATCTCTCTAGATTTTATTTCTCATTCCAGCAAGAATCTCTAAATTACACTCTTTGGACAATAAACGCCAGTGGAAGCCTGTCCTCTTTTTACAATTCTTTATGCTCCTCCTGTGTCTAGATAGAGCTCATTTGGGAGCTCTTTTTCAGGGGACTTTGTGCCTGTTGTTTTGAGTTCCTTCTTTTCTTTGTTAATCTTTTGAGGGTTGATCCCCCCAAAAGGCAGACATGTGCCATTATTTCATAATCTACACCCTTGACAATAACACTCACCATTTTCTTGGTTCTCATAGCTCCAGAACTGTCACCTCATGCCGTGCAAGACTTGCCTTCCCCAAGGATGAGTGTGGAAGGTCCAGAGCTGGTATCTCCCAAGGCAGTGCCGGTTTCCCTGCACTCACTGAAGGTTAGTAAGCTCTTCCTCCCATTCCCAATTTGACACTTGAAACAGGCTAGAGAGCTGCACCCAAGAAATGCCTCTAAAAGCAATCCAGGCAGTTTGCTCACAGAACAATGTTCAAGACGGGAGATGGGCTTGGATTGTTTTTTTTTCTCCATACTTTTTTAATCATAGGTTACAAGAAGATGATAAATACAAAGAGATGTGTGAATCTTCACAGAGAGATGGAGATGCCTTTTGAAACACCTGGATAAAACACCATGTCTGAGCTCCTCCATGAAGTTGGCAGCATCTTGCTCAGGGAGCTGCATCTTCATTCAAAAACACCCAGCCAGTTCTTGCTGGAGCATCTTTGTGGCCAGCATGGGCAAAGCTTGGCTGTTTCCATGCTATGAACAACTTGTGTTTTGGCAGCATCCGCCCTGGGGTCACTGGGCTCCATCCTGTGGAGCAGTGACGTTGGCTGACCCTGCCAGGACAGAGGCGTAAGGAGCACAGGGGATTGATGAGGCTCCCATGTTGGAAAGCCAATGTCCCGTGCACAGGAGATGTAACTTCACACCAGATCTTACTCTGATAAGGATAAGGTTGGGGAGGGCTGCTAAAGGAAGACATAGAAATTTCGAACATATTTTTTTCAGATGGAGGTTACACACGATCCACAGGGAAGTCCTTCCGACATCACTTTATTATTAATTATTATTATTATTTTCCTCTTTTCCTCTGGAACCATCTTTAATCCCCATGCAGAGGGACATGTCCATGTTCACATCAGATGGACTGACCTAGCTCTCCTGTTGTTTCAGCTCTGGTTCCTGTCCCAGCCAAAGGGATGATTGACCTGGTGGGAGGGTGAAGGCAAGATCAGCACACACGGAGGGTTGTAGAAAACCTTCTTTGAGCAGCGGTGCTGGTTCACATCAGCACACAACGCTGGTGGATCCGGACTTAGCAGCGCTGCTCAGTCCGCATCACTGAGGATTCCGGCTTTGGGAGGGACCATTATAACGACCCAGCCCGACCTCTTGCTGAACAGAGGCCAGAGAAGGCACCCTAGTGCTGCCGTACCCACATCTCCACCATCCTGGGGAGCAGCAACAGACTTTTCAAAGACAGTGCATTTACAAATGCCAATTAACAGGAAATTTACTAGGCAGCCACCTCCAATGGTCAACTGCCTTCTATGTTACATACTTGCTCCTTATGTTCAACTGGATTTTTCAAACTCCACATTTTAGCCATCTGCTCGTTTGGTTTTTTTTTTCCTCCTGATTTTAAACACCTTGCTCTCAGAAATCTCTTCCTCAAGAGCATATCTAAGATCATTTCACTTTTTTTATCATCTCTCAGAGCAGCTCAGCTGAAAGATTGAACTGAATGACTCACTGGATTTTTCTGAGCCTAGCATGCTTTGAAAAATGCATAAAGAATTGGTAGTCAGGTATGCAATAGTAATAACCTTCCCTTCCAGCCCAGTGCTCCAGCCAGCTGGGGGGATCATGAGCTACTTCCATGTTTTTTAGGGTCTGGCGGTGGTTCTGCTTTCTGCTCGTGCTCCTGCCCTGTCCTGGTGTCAAACCAGAGTCAGAGACACAGACCTGGTGTGGCTCAGCCTAAGATGCCCCTATATGCTGGGAGCTGTGCTGCTGGTTTTACAAGCAATTACTTTATTATTATTATTATATTATTTTCTCTTTCTCAGTGAGAGATAGTGGGCAACACTGGGCTTAAGGAAGATTCCAGGAGAAATTCTTTCTCTGGGTGACAGAAGAGTTTACACACTGAAGGTTAATCCACTGTTTGACTCAACAGTCACCGTGGGTACCTGAATCTATCAGCAGGCTGTCTCAGAGATCCCAGAGACTTCCTTGCATGTCCCATGGGTGGTCTGTATTGCAGACCACCAAAGCACCAGCTGTTCCCCAAAGGCCTAATTGGCAGGTGGTTGGCAGGACTATCAAACTCAGGACATCCAGCCAAAATCTCCCTTGGATCTATATCTAACTTGGATCTATCTAACAAGCTCCCAGCACAATGTGCAACCACCCTCATCTCCATCCCCTCAAGAGGTCTAGCCAGAGCCCACTCAGATCCAACAGCAGAGGGATAAGGATAGAGGGAAAGCAGCTCAGGTAGGGTCTGGAGGGCAGGTTTCCTCTCCCCAGGGAAATGCACAAACCACATGTTGGATTCAGCATAAGGTATTTGGGGCTATCCCCTCTCCTCCTCTAAGGTTTATGAGAAGGAACTAATCTGGGTTATGTATCCAGCTCCTGGCAGGGCAACACCAAGAGGAATCCAAATGGAAGATGATGCCAAAGCACAGGACAGAGATTGTCCTTGTTTTCAGCACTTCTTACTATGTTAAGAGAACACGACTTCCCACACCTGCTTGGACTGTCGTACAAAAAAATTTCATTAGCCAACTAACACCTCCCTTACCCCCAACTCCAGTATGCAGAAATAGAGCACAGCGACTCAAGGGGGAATTTCACCTCATCCCAAAGAGTTCAATATTGCATCATCCAAGGTCTTTAGACCTAGAAGCCAAGCAATATTTCTGTCAAGGAACAACTGGTAGGTAGGCTACAGCAATCTTCACTGCAGTCTATTCTTGCAGAATGGAGATGCATCGCTGCAGTGCTGTGGGCCGTGGGACATACTCAGGGATGTCTTCCCGGTTTCTGTTGCCTTTGGAAAAGCACAGTGATGTTTCCATCTCCACCTAATCAGCATTAGACTGGCTCTGTCCTACAGGGCTTCTGGCTGGGCAGGGCAGCAGATTGACCTAAGCCAACGTCCCTCTGCTTCTCTCTTTCTCAGTGAAACATGGGGACTAGGGAGGGCTGGTGCCAAGTAGTTGAGTATTTGCTTCTACATTGTATCAGACATGAGTTATGAATTTTCATTTTCAAGCATCTGAGTCCCACACCTTCACCTTTTAAGTGCCAAACAATTAGCAAGTTCCCATGTGAGGGTGAAAGCATATGGGATAACAAATGTGCACGCCTTGTGCTAGGCGAAAAGCACTGTATTTGTCATCCTAAGTGCTGCTTAGTGCTTGTAGGATGCTCTGATGTGCCGGGGGATATGCACTGGCAAAGACCAGTCTGAGGTGGGATGTGGATGTTTCCCCGTGATCTGTGCATCAGCTCTGGACATGGGTCACGTTATCCATCAGTCCTAACAAACGCAACGGGCATGTCAGCAGAAAGGGACCACATTTTTTCCCCCCAGAAAATCTATGCTGTTCTCTCCTTGAGGGGAGGAAGAAAGTCAGCGAAGACCCCTTTCTCCCAGTGGGAGACTGCAGTTTATATCACCAGCAGAGCATTTATGGTGTAGCTTTCCTGTTCCAAATAACCTTCCTCATGTTGCAGAGCAAGAATTTCCACGCAATAGGATGGTGCTTCACCAGAAATAAGGGTTTTGGTAAGGTGACAGAAAGCAAAGGATGTCCTAGTGATCAGAAAGGTCACTACAAGTGCGTGTTGCAAGTCAGAAAGCCTCTGAGCTTTATAAAAAACAAGCCAGAGGTAAGGACTCATCTATAGGCACACAGCGAGAAGGGAAAGAGTAGTTTATAAGCTTTTTTATTTCTGTTCCATCTGGCCTAGTCACTCTGAATTCCTCCTCTTTCAAACATACTTATTCTAGTTTATATTCTAATAAAACCTGGATTTGGCATTTAAAAGCCCTTTGGTCTTCTGAGAGAGTTCACTGTAAGAAAAAGATCTGCCTGACTCAGGGTCCCCATTTTAGGAGCCTACGTGTCCTGCAGAAGCAATGGGGTGATACCCTGCCGCAGTGCAGGCAGCTACAGCCTTTCCATGGGGCTACCTTGCTGGAGGAGGTCTGAAAAGGATGGGGAGTGCTGAAGGGAGGGAGAGCTGTGCATATATAGCTGCTTGGCACACACTGAAGCAGGAGAGGAAAAAGCAGCAGCCAGGAGTTCGATGTCTTGGGTTATGAGGGGTCTGGGAGGCTGCTCTGGCTCAGATTAGCTTCTTGATTACTGTACTGTGTTCTCATCAGAACAGAAGAGGGTTTGATCAAAGGAAGATTACCTCCAAACGGGAAGAGGAGGTTTCATTAGAGAGGCTTAGATGATGTGAAGTAACTTAACTCATCTTCTGTACAGCTCACCTTAACCCTTCCAGAAGGATTGCTCTCTAGTCCTGCCTGTTTCAGCAGGCAGCTCTCAGCACAGGCAGATCCTGTCTCTGAAGGAAGTCCTGAAACTTAGACATGCTCCAGGACTGAACCTCAGTCCCAAATGCCTGACCTCATCTTCAAAACGTGTACAGAAGTGTAATGAAGCTGCAAGCAGGGGCAAGTAACCTGGAAGGGCTAAAAGGATGTTGTCTTAGAATGCAGGGATGCCCATCTGAAATTATTAATTCCTGGCAAGGAACGTCGAGGACAGCAAGAAGGGCTTCTTTAATGACAGAAGGAAGATTACAGGAAATACTGGCCTGTTGCTAAATGGGGAAGGGGCCCTGGTGACAAACAGTACAAAAAAGGGAGAGAGAATGAAGGCCATCTTTGCTTCACTGGTAAAGTGAAAAATGCTCATTTGCTTTGCTGGTAAGAATGACCTTCAGGAATCTGAGGCCCTGGAAACCAGGGAGAAAGCCTGGAGAAAGGCAGACTGTTCTGTGGTGAAGGAGGATTGGGTTAGAGATTGCTTAAATGAATTGGATATAAACAGTCAATGCGCTCTGATGGCATGTACCCATGAGTGCTGAGGGAGCTGTCTGGTGTCCTTATGAGACTACTCTTGATCTTCTTCGGAAGGTCTTAGAATTTGGGAGAAGTGCCTGAGGACTGGAAGAAAGTGAATGTCTCTTCTGTTTTTGAGAAGGGCAAGAAGGAGGACCCAGGAATTACAGGCTGGTCAGTCTCACCTTGATCCCTGGAAAGCTGATGGAGAAACTCATGCTGCATACCATTTGTAGGCACAGGCAGGACAAAAAGGTGAAAGGAGATCACGGATTCACAAAGGGGAAATTATTCTTAACCAATCTGATAGCCTTCTATGATGGAGTGAATGGTTGGATAGACAAAATGAGAGCAGTGGATGTTGCCTGCTTTGACTTCAGTAAGGATTTTGGTACTGTCTGCCATAAGATGCCCATAGGCAAACTGACTAAGTGGTGGGTATATGAGCAGATAGTGAGGAAGGCTAAAAACTGTCCGAAGAGCAGAGCTCAGAGGGTTGTGATCGGTGGTGGTAAGTCTAATTGGAGGCCAGTAGTTAGTGGTATACCCCAGAGGTCAATATCGGAACCAGTCATTTTACAGCTTACTCGTCAATGACCTGGATGCTGGGACAGAGTGCCTGCTCAGCAGTTCTGCTGATAATACAAAACTGATGCAGCAAAGGACTGT
This sequence comes from Crypturellus undulatus, assembly GCA_013389825.1. Lineage (NCBI taxonomy): Eukaryota > Metazoa > Chordata > Aves > Tinamiformes > Tinamidae > Crypturellus > Crypturellus undulatus. The sequence goes on along the minus strand of VWPW01008844.1, from coordinate 2,893 downwards.
GCTGCTACTCAGAGGGACCTCAACAGTTTGGAGAGATGGGCTGAAAGAAACCTCCTTAAATTCAACAGAGGGAAGCGCAATCCTGCACCTGGGGAGGAATGACCCACAAGAACAACCTGGGGGCTGACATGCTGGAAAGCAGCTTTGCAGAGAAGGCTCCAGGAGTCACAGTGGACAACAAGGTGACCATGAGCCACCAGTGTGCTCCTGTGGGAAAGAAAGCCGATCCTCGGCTGCATTAGGAAGAGCTCTGCCAGGTCAANCTGTGGGAAAGAAAGCCGATCCTCGGCTGCATTAGGAAGAGCTCTGCCAGGTCAAGGGAGGTAATCCTCCCTCTACTCAGCTACGGTGAGGCCACACCTGGAGTACTGCAGGTGTCCTGCCCTTGAGACTGCAACAGGCGTTGACAGTGATAAGAGGGGAGGTAATCTGGGAAGTGGAGGCAGCGCCAACTGTACCATTGGGGTTGATCTTCTCCACCCAGAAAGAGCCCCCGCAGCCATTGTAGCTCACCACTCCTGCCCACACAGCAACAGTACAAGACAAGCTTGGTTCCTTGCCTTTTATTTACCACTGGTGAGGTCAATAAACCTCACTCAGGAGAGGTTTGAAGGAGCATGGACTGATCTTTGCTTTACTTTGCTTTGCTTTGAATCGGGCCTGCTGTTATGCAGTACATTTCTGCTCTCTCCGGGAAGGAAGGGGAGCAGCAGTTACTCCTGCAGCTCTCCAGATCCTGAAGGGAAGGGCTGTGGCATGGGGGAATGCTGCCTGGAGGAGCAGAACGGGAAAGGCTGCCCAGGAGGGGAGCGCGGGGAGCGGGAGGCAGCCCCGACCCCACTCCTGAGTGACAGCGCAGGAAGGGGCTACGGGAGGCTTCTCCGCCCCAGAGGGACGAATCAGCCCCCGGCGCGGCCCCTGCCCAGCAGAGCCAGCGCCAGGGAGGCTGCGGCGACTTGGGCTGAGCCCCCGCGTGTCCGTGCAGCAGGACTGCCCGCAGCTGCAGACCCTGTCTGAGCCGCTCCGTGAAACTGGGGGCAGCAGGGACAAGCCCTGCCTCGGGTGTGAGTGGGCGGGTGAGCTGCTCAGCCTGGTGGTGGAGCTGAAGGAGGAGGTGGGAAGGCTGAGGAGCAACAGTGAGTGCGAGAGAGAAACCGATCGGTGGAGCTGCGTTCTGCAGCCATCCCAGGAATTGTACCCAGGGAACCCCCAAATCGGCCTGAGGGCCCCCTACCCTCTTGCTGTAGGGTGGAGGGGGCAGAATTGAGAGACGAACAAGGATGGAAACAGGTCCCTGCTGGAGGCGGCAAGAGAACCCTCTCCAGGCCCAGCTCACTGCCCCAGGTGACCACAGTCCATAGGTGGGAGCCTGGAACACGAGGGCCGAAAAAATGAGGTCAGGGACCAAGGTCCATCTAGGGGTTGTCTAGAGTGAGGCAGTCAAGCCCATGCCTTAAAATTGCCTCTACTGGAAGAAAAGAAGGGTAATTGTTGTGGGTGACTCCCTTCTGAGGGGGACAGAGGGCCCATATGCCGACAGGACCCTTCCCACAGGGAGGTCTGTTGTGTCCCTGGGTGTCTGGGTAGGGGACATCACAAAAAGGCTCCCGTGTCTTGTGTGGCCCTCTGGCTATCACCCACTGTTGCTATTCCAGGTTGGCAGTGTGACGTTGCCAAGAGAAGCCTGAAGTCCATCAAAAGGGACTTCAGGGCATTGGGGAGATCAGCTGAGGGCCCAGAGGCACAACTGAGCCCCTGTGTGGCCATGCTGCAGGCATGCCTCCTAGGGAAGGTGCCTCCTGTATCCCCTCAGTGTCAGGGACGGACCCTGAGAGGAACAGAAAAAACGACCTGCTCCACCGGTGGCCAAGGGGCTGGCGTCATGAGTCAGATTTGGGGCTTTGACCTTGGGGCAGTCTATACAGCACCGGGTCTCCTGGGGACACAAGGGGTTCACCTGCCTTTTGGGGGAAAGAATCCTTTCCCGGGAGTTGGCTGGACTCTTCGAGAGCACTTTAAACTAGGTATGAAGGCAGAGGGGAATAAAACCGGGATCTAGGGGATGAGCCTAGGGGCAGCCAGGGCTGAGCACGAGCTCAGCAGCCCGGCTGAGGGGCAGCCACAGCAATGCACGCAGCACGGGCGGAAAACAGCAGGAGCCAGAGGCCACGGTGCTTCAGGAAAAGAGAGACATTACCACCACCACGGCAGCATGGTGGCACCACTGTCACGACTGGACCGCTGTATGGATAGCTACAGGCTCTTCTGAAGGGACAGGCAAGGGAGGGGAGGAGGCAGGGAGCGCTGTGTGTTCGGGAGTGCTGAGATTGCATGGAGCTCCCAGTGGGTGATGGAAAAGCCGAGTGTTTCTGGGTCGGGGTCGGGGGAAGGCCAACAAGGCTGATATCCTGGTGGGAGCCTGCTATAGACCACCCAGCCAGGATGGAGATGGATGAGGCATTCCACAGGAGCTGGCAGAATCTCACCAGCGACAGCCTTGCTGGGGACCTGAACCTACCAGGTGTTTCTTGGGAATACAACACAGCAGAGAGGAAACAATCTAGGAGGCTCATGGAGTGTATGGAAGATAACTCCCTATCACAGCCAATAAGTGAACTACGAAGGCAGGAGTCCCACTGGGCCTGCTCTTTGCCAACAGAGAAGGACTGGTGGGAGATGTGGGGGTTGGAGGCTGTCATGGGCACAGCAACTAGGTTAGACATGAGCACAAATTTCCACACGGAAGGAGTGATGAAGCATTGGGACCGGCTCCCCAGGGCAGCGGTGGCATCACCGTCCCCAGCAGTGTTGCATGAACGTGGGGATGAGGCGCTTGGGGACATGGACAATGTAGAAGGGTTCAACGGTGGGACTCGATCTTGAAGGTCTTTTC
>VWPW01008837.1:0-12584 GCA_013389825.1 Crypturellus undulatus | reverse complement strand
TTTGCAACTCTCCCAAAAAGGGCCCAGGCATCTGGGCTGCCCCCTCCCTGCTGCTGGTGGCCGATAAGGCCCGAGGGCGCCTGGTGGCCTCGATAGCACCTGGGTGGCGGCCGGGGGTGGGGAGTGACAGCACTGGAGGGGTCCCCTTGAACAGGATCACCCCATTGAGGGGACAGGAACACCTGCATGGGGGGGTCCTGTGACATTGGGACCCCCCATTGAGGGAGCAGGAGCACCCACATGGGGGTCCCATTCCACTGGGTCACCCACTGGCAGGTTGACAGCAGCCAGTTTAGGGGTGGGTCGCACTGCAGCATGTCCCTCACTGATGGGACCAGAGCACCCAGATGGGAGTCCTAGGACATTGGGTGACCCCACTGATGGGATGGCTGTGCCCGTGATGTGGTCCCACTCTGTCAGGTCACCCCATTGATGGGACAAGAGCAGCCAGATAGAGGTCCTGCCACTTGTCCTGTGGCATCATGTCCTCCAGTGATGGCTCAAGAGCACCCACACAGAGGTCCCATCACATCAGGCCCTCCAGAGACAGGATAGGAGCACCTGGACGGGGACCCCACCACGTCCCTACTAATGTCCCTCTCTCCACAGACTTGGGCACCATGGAGTGGTCAGCATGGGGCCGGGCGGCTGGGGCGCTGGCCCCGCTGCTGCTGCTGCTGCTGCTGCTGGTGGGCCGGGTGCCAGCAGGCGCCGACGAGCTGGTGGCGCAGACAGAGGCGGGCCCGGTCCGCGGCGTGCGGGTGCCTGTGGGCTCAGGCCATGTCAGCGCCTTCCTGGGCATCCCGTACGCGGAGCCTCCCGTGGGGCGGTTGCGCTTCCAGCGCCCGCGGGCACCGCGGCCATGGGGCGGCGTGCTGGACGCCTCGGCCTACCGCCACGCGTGCTACCAGCCCGTGGACACCATGTACCCGGGCTTCGGCGGCTCTGAGATGTGGAACCCCAACCGGGAGATGAGCGAGGACTGCCTCTACCTCAACGTGTGGGTGCCCTCGCCGCGGCCGCGCAACGCCTCAGTGCTCGTGTGGATCTACGGCGGCGGCTTCTACAGCGGCGCTGCGTCGCTTGACGTCTACGACGGCCGCTACCTGGCGCACGCCGAGAAGGTGGNCCTCGCCGCGGCCGCGCAACGCCTCAGTGCTCGTGTGGATCTACGGCGGCGGCTTCTACAGCGGCGCTGCGTCGCTTGACGTCTACGACGGCCGCTACCTGGCGCACGCCGAGAAGGTGGTGCTGGTCTCCATGAACTACCGCGTGAGCGCCTTTGGCTTCCTGGCGCTGCCGGGGCACCCCGAGGCGCCAGGCAACGTGGGGCTCTTGGACCAGCGCCTAGCGCTGCGCTGGGTGCGCAGCAACATCGGGGCATTTGGTGGCGACGCGGGCGCCGTGACGCTCTTCGGCGAGAGCGCCGGCGCAGCCTCGGCAGGGTTGCACCTGCTGTCACCAGGCAGTTGGCCCTTCTTCCAGCGCGCCGTGCTGCAGAGCGGCTCCCCCAACGGGCCCTGGGCCACAGTGGGTGCCGGCGAGGGCCGGCGGCGCGCGGTGCTGCTGGCCAAGCTGGTGGGCTGCGGTGCAGGCAACGACACGGAGCTGCTGGCATGCCTGCGCACCAAGGAGCCACAGGAGCTCATCGACAAGGAGCCCTCGGTGCAGCCCCAAGGGATCTTCCGCTTCGCCTTCGTGCCCGTGGTGGATGGAGACTTCCTTACCGACAGCCCCGAGGCGCTGCTGAGCGCCGGGGGCCGCCCCGAGGCGCAGGTGCTGCTGGGCGCCGTGCGGGACGAGGGCAGCTACTTCTTGGTGTACGGCGCGCCGGGCTTCAGCAAGGACAACGAGAGCCTCATCAGCCGCGAGGAGTTCCTGGGCGGTGTGCGGCTCGGCGTGCCCCACGCCAATGAGCTGGTGGCCGAGGCCGTGGTGCTGCAGTACACGGACTGGCTGGACCAGGACAACCCCGTGAAGAACCGTGAGGCGCTGGACGACATCGTGGGCGACCACAACGTGGTGTGCCCGCTCATGCACTTCGCTCTGCGCTGGGCCGAGCGGGGCGGCACCGTGTTCGCCTACCTGTTCGACCACCGCGCCTCCAACATGCTGTGGCCGCCCTGGATGGGGGTGCCCCACGGCTACGAGATCGAGTTCATCTTTGGGCTGCCCCTCAACCCCAGCCTCAACTACACGGCCGAGGAGGAGCAGTTCAGCCGGAGGATCATGCGCTACTGGGGCAACTTCGCCCGTACGGGGTAGGTGCCAGCACGGGAGACGTGGAGGGATGGGGGCAGAGGTGGCTGAGTGGAGGAATGGAATTGGAGATGGCTGGAGACTTGGAGATGGTTGAGTGGCGGAATGGATATGGTTGGGTGGAGGGATGGAGGTGGAGATGGTTGAATGAAAAGATGGAGATGATTGAGTGGAGGGATGGAAATGGTGGTAGCTGGATGAAGAGATAGAGTTGCTGGGATGGAGGGATGGGGATAGGGCTCCATAAATTAAGGGAGCAAGGGGTGCATGGAGAAAGGGATGGATGCATCCATAGCTGGTTGGCTAGAGATAAGCCCATGTAGATGGATGAATGGAGGGTCAGATGGATATCTGGTTGTAGATTGGAAGACCTGAATGGTAGATTGGAAGACCTGGATGGGTGGATGGAGACCGCATGGGGATGGGTGGATGGATGAAGCTGGAACCATGTAGATGGCTGGAGGCAGGGATGCCATGGAAGGGAGGCAGATGACATGGATGGGTGACTGGTGACAAGGATGTGTAGATGCTAGGGGGCTTGGACAGATGCATGGAAATGGATGGGGATGGAACGAGATGGGGTGCATGGAGGATGAGGGTGTAGTGCACAGCTGGATAGAAAGGAGATAGATGGATGGATGGAAACAGGAAGGATGGATGGGTGGAGGTGGGATGGATGAATGCATGCAGATGAGGTGGTTAGCTGGCTGGCTGGCCAGATAGATGAAAGGATGGTTGGAAATGGGGTGCGGAGATAGATGGAGATGAGGTGAATGGATGGTTGGATGGATGATGGATGTACGGATGGATGGTTGGAGACGGGGGTGCACAGAATTGGAGGCACCTGGGAGCCCAATGACCTGCACGGAGGAGCAGAGGTGCCACCAGGGCCGGTGGGGTGGTGCATGAGGGACACGTCCGTGCGGCCGCCCAGACGCCGCGTGCGCCGGCAGGGACCCCAACGAGCCGTGGGAGAGGGAGCGGCGGTGGCCAGCGTACACGGCAGCTGGGCAGCGCTACGCGCGGCTCAACACCCGCCCGCTGGCCGTGGCGCAGGGGCTGCGTGCCCAGGCCTGCGCCTTCTGGACCCGCTTCCTGCCCAAGCTGCTCAACGTCACCGGTGAGGGCGCGCAGCCAGGACGGAGACGTGGCATTGGGGAGAGGGGCAGGGAGGTATGGGGGACATGAGGTTGCATGGGGACATGGCATAGGGACATGGGGTGGCATGGGGACATGGCATGGGGACATGGGGTGGCAAGGGGAATGTGGCATGGGGGGGACATGAGGTGGCATGGGGACATGAGGGGAACATGACATACGGATATGGAGTGACATGGCAGGGACATGGCATGGGAGGATGTGATATGGCATGGAGGGACATGGCATGGAGGGAGGTGGCATGGGAACATGGAACGGGGACGTGGCATGGGGATGTGGAGTGGCATGGGGACATCTGGTGGCATGAGGGTGACATGACATGGAGGATATGGCATGGGGGACATGGAGTGGCATGGGGACATGGTGGGGGGAACATAGCATGGGGCCATGGAGGGGCACAGCATGGGCAGGTGGGGGGACCCCTATTGCGGACAAGGACATGGTTGGTGGGGGCGGGACACAAGGCCCTGTGGCTCAGGGGACAAGTGGGGACCCCAAATAGGAACAAGGGGAACATAAGGAGAAGAGCTGCAGGAATCTCCCTCCCGCCCTGGGCGGCCTCCTCCCTCCCTCCCCTCAGTGACCCCAACTCTGTGTCCCCTGTCACCATGTGGGGCAGCCCCTGCCCAACCCTGCCTGGCCCGGACGCCTGGGCCCTTCATCCCGCTCCTCCTGCTGCCCCTTCCCCTGATGGTGCCGCTGCTGCTGCGCTGAGGCCGCACACACGTGTGCAAGGGGCGGGCACATGTGGGCCTTCCTGGTACACGCGTGTGCAAAGGGTTGAAATGCGTGGGACTGCCCCAGCACATGCATGTGCAAAGGGGTGACACGCATGGGCCTGCCCTGGCACAAACGTGTGTGCACCCAGGGTTGGGCACATGCTTGCACGTGTGTGTGCACCACAGCGCACGGCTCACGTGTGCAGGCTCTGGGGCACCCTGCGTGCTCCAGCGCCTGTTGCACATGGCTATGAATGCTCCAAGGCTTGAACATGTGTGCATGCGCTGGGACACACTGCACACTCATGTGCACATTCTACTGCCTGTTGCACATGTGCGTGTGCCCTGGGGGACACTGCACACGTGTGCACATCCCAGAGCACCTTGCACACACATGTTCATGTGTGGGGAGCCACGTCCACATGTGCATGAAGCTGGCTGTGCAGGCGGGTACTCGCATACACGTGTGCAAGGGTCCCAAAACCTCCCTCTCTGTGACTGCTTGCAGGGGCTCGTGATGGACGGGATGGGGGGGGAGCATGGTATGGGGGCTATAGAGGACCCACGGTGTGTGGGGGGGCTATAGAAGGGGCATGGAGGCTATCAGTGGGGGTGCATGGGGGGTATTGGGTGCATGTGGCCTAGAGCGGATCCATGGGATGTATGGGGAGTTCTGGGGCCTTAAGTGGATTGTGGGGTGCACGGAGGCTAGAGGGTGAATGGTGTGGGGGGGGTGGTACAGGGTGCATGGGGGCTACAGGGGATAAATGGGGGCTATAGGGGTTGCATGGGGGGCTATAGGGGCAGGGTATATGGGGCTACATATAGGTGGGGGGGTCCATGGAATACTTAGGAAGGGGATTACGGGACACAAAGGGGTTTGGGGAGGGGGCATGAGTGATTATAGGGGACCCTATGGGATGTATGGGGCGGGGGGCAGGTGCATGGGATCATGATTCCCTCTCCCAACCCCCTGCCCTGTAAGTCCCCCTGCCCCCCTACCGGGGGGCCCAGGCATCCAAGCGCCCAGACCTCCTCCCCACCAGATCCTCACGAGAGACTAGGATGGATGGAGCTGCCTTTGCCGGGGGGCTCAGGGCAGTTTGGGAGGGCTGGGTTTTTTTTGGGATGTTCTGTGACCATTTGGGGCCAGTGGGGGTTGTTCTAGGGTCATTTAGGGGTGTTTTGTGGCCATTTTGGGGATGTTGAATCATTTTGGGGTCCCTTTGGGTGTTGTTTGGGGGCATCTGGGGGGGATTTGGGGCCATTTTGGGGCAATTTGGGGGCCATTTGGGACTGCTTGGGGGGACTGGGGGCCAATTGGGGCCTTTGGGGAGGATTGGGGGCCATTGGGTGCACTTGGAGCCATTCGGGACCGTTTTGGGGCCGTTCCGTGGCGTTTCTGAGTGGTTTCGACGCAGACAACATGGAGGACGCGGAGCGGCAGTGGCGCCTCGAGTTCCACCGCTGGAGCTCCTACATGATGCGCTGGAAGAGCCAGTTCGAGCACTACAGCCGCCAGGACCGCTGCGCCGAGCTCTGAGGGGCTCCAACACCCCCAGTGACACCCGCAGTGAGACCTGCAGTGACACCCGCAGTGACACTGCTACCAACACTGGCACTGACATCACTACCTGCCCCGGCAATGGCATCAACACTGCTACCAACACCTGCAACAATACCCACAGCAACACCTGCGCCCACGACGACACTGGGACCCATGTCCCTACTTGCACTCGCACTGACATTGTTACCCCCACTGGCAACGTCATCAACACCGCTACCAACACTGTTATCCGCACTGGCAGTGCTACTAACACTGGCACTGGCACCAGCACCGCCGGTGTCACTGTCACTGCCACCAACACCGCTACCAACACTGGCACCACTCCCAACAGTGTCACTGTCTCCGAACGGACCCTCGTGTGTCATCCCCCCTGGACTGACCCAGAGCCAAAGTCTCCCTCCCCAAGGTCCTCCCAGTGTCCCCCCGCAGTGTCCCCAAATGTACCCTGGGACCCCCCCCAGTGCCTCCCAGGGCCCTCCCATAGCCCAGAAGCCCCCTTCAATATCCATAGGGGCTCCCAATATCCCAGGAGACCCCCCCCAAAATCCAGGCCCTCCCCCCAGTATCCATGGAGATCCCCCATATCCTAGGGATCTCCCATTAGCCATAGGGGCCCCCTATATCCCAGACCCCCTCAATATTCCTCAGCCCCCCCAATATCCATGCCCACTCCATACTCTGCACCCCCCATATATCTATTGGGTTCCCTGGTATCCCAGCTCTTCCCCCCGCAAATCCCTGTGGTATCAAAATCCACAGATTTCACCCCAAAACACAGTGCCCCCCTCAAACTTCAGGGGGTCCCCTAAATCCTTCTCCTCCCCCCCATACCGTGGGGATCCCTCCTATTCCAGGGCCGTGGGCGGGAGGGATTGGGGGAAAGGCCATCCATGATCCCCACCTCACCCTTCCCCCTGCCATGTTGCATTATTTTTAAAGATAAAAATTAATAAAAAGGGGCCCCAAATCCAGCTGTGGCAGAGAATTTTTTTTTGGCGGGGGTGGGGGGGGGGGAGATGAACAGCAGAGGTAGGATGGGGCTGGAGTGACCCTCTGGGCTTTTGTTTGGCCTCCCAGGGCCTCCGTGCGCATGGAGCTGGGTGAGCCCTATGGGCCTTTTTGCAGCCTCCCGAAGTATCCATTCTCCCCCAGTAATATTTCTTTCTTTCTTTCTCTTTTAATAATTGTCTTCCTCCCTTACTAATACTTCTCTATTTTCTTCCTAATAATTCTCTTTCTTTCTCTCCCCCATGAAAAGTCTTTTAATGCCCAGTCTAGCATCAGGTTGTGCCATGGGAGGTACGTGCACCACGGACATGATCAATATGATCACACAATGCCACTTTATTCCGTGTTACAATGCTCTATATACCTAATACGTTTCCGCAAGCTCTTTAGCCACATGTACGCATACACTACGATTGATGAGGATGAGGCTCTGGGATAACCCCGCTCTGTGCGGCGCTCCCGGGATACACAAACGTGAACGCCAAGGCTGAGGACCCGCTTTGTGGGTTTATTTGTGATGAGATAAACACTAGGTGCAGGCGGGTCCCAGTGCAGCCCTTTTGTAGGAAAAGGGCTGCGCCTGTCTCGCCCCCAAGCCTCGTCCTGTCCCGCAGGACAAAAGGGCTGATGGTGCCACCCACACCTGACTGCCCCCCTGTCCCTGTTCCCGGGCCAGGGCTCTGCCCGGCACTCCAGCAACCTGCTCGGGCTGCGTCAGCTGTTCCTGATGGGGCTCGTGGCCCTTCTGCCGTCCTGCTCGGTGATGGGCTGCAGCTGGGGGCCCTTGGGCTGGAATGAGCCACAGGTGGGACCGGGGGTTGATAGGGGTGGCAGGGGGCAGGCACAGCCTGTGGTTAGGATGGCAGCTGAGGGAAGTTCATGCTGGGGCTGCTCTGCAACCTGGATACTGCCTCTGGGAAGTTGCCACTGGGGCCAGCGCTGGAAGAAGTGAGTGGGGCTGGGGCTGGTGCCAGTGGTCTGTGTTGTATCTATTTAGTGTTTTGCTCAGCTCTTGAGGTTCCTCTTGTTTTTTGGGTTCCAGAAGGCATCTGGCACTGTACAGCAGTAGTGCCATAGGCATCCTTTGTCTTTCTGCCTGGACAGAGTTTTTGTTGTTGTGCCTGCAGGTCCTGTCTTGTGCTGCAGATGCAACCAATGGGTATTCACTTCCTTTGCCTTGGTCTCTCAGCTGTTTGGAGTCTGTGCTATTACAGAGTGTCACGGAGGCCTTATTGGCCCCATGGTCCTCTTTGGCTGGTATTGTTTTGTGCTTTCCTGGCAGCCTTTTGGGGTTGTCTTCCCTGCTTTGTTCGCGTGTTGGATCTTTTATGAAAGAGCTTTCTTCACTGCTGTCTCTGTGTTTACTGGGCCCTTTCTGACATGCTTGGTGGCAGTAGACTTCCTGCTTGTGCTGAATCTCAGGGCCACATAGTTGTGATGTCAGAGCATTTTTATTTTCTGGATGCCTTTTTGCCTTTTGTGTGTAGGTGTAGAGGGATGTGCTGCCCCTCTGCCTTGACTTGTGCTGCTCCTGAAGTCCTGTGGTGACGCAGAGCCCCGTGAAACCTAAGTGAAAGGACAGAAGGTGTTGGGCCATCTTGAATGCGTGTCGCCAGGCCATCTAGTATGGTTGCCTCTCATGAGCGATCTGTGAGAGTAGTGTTCTGGGTGTTCCCCAGGAGAAAGTGGGGGTTTGCTAGGGCAGGCAGCTCCAGTGTGTATCTGCGGCGTGTCTTGTAGCTGTGCATTGTTTTGGTCAAGTCTTGAGCTTGCTTTTGGGGTTTTGGACTGTGTCTAGCACTCTGCAAAGTAGGAAGTAGTGGATAATGGTAGCCAAAGCCTGGAGCAGTGATTGGTCTGTCTGTGTCAGCTGCATGATATATTGATTTCTTTTTGAGGCACAAGGATGTGTTTTTGTGGTAGGTGGCGGTGAGATGGAGGATTGTGCCCTAATGAGAAGGTGAGCTTGAGAATGTTTGGAAAGAGCACAGTGTCATATGTGGGCTTTTTTGCTGACTCACTGCCTTGAGCCATTCTCCCCCTCTAAACATGTTGTAGTTGGAGCCTGTGCCTGCTTTCAAATAAAGATGCTTTTGTGTTCTCTCATTTCAAATAAAGATAATTCTGGTGGTGGTGGTGTATTTCTTGAGGTACATGCTTCCCTTACTCACTCTTTTTGTTTTATCCCTCCATTCTCCCCCTCTAAACATGTTGTAGTTGGAGCCTGTGCCTGCTTTCAAATAAAGATGCTTTTGTGTTCTCTCATTTCAAATAAAGATAATTCTGGTGGTGGTGGTGTATTTCTTGAGGTACATGCTTCCCTTACTCNCCCCCCCCACCAGGCACATTTAAAAAGTAATCAAAATTTTCTTCCTGTAGCAGGACTTCATGTGGCTATGTGCCCCTGCTAGTGATTCCCACTGCCTCAATTGGTGAAAAAACACATTAAAGGAGCGAAGTGTGGATAATTACTCTGATGTTAAACTTGTCAGCAGGATACTTAGACTGAACAGTCTCTTGAGTTTGCAGATCGGAGGGTTAGTGACAGGCTCCCAACCTGGCGGGCGTCCCCGCAGAGACAACGTGGGTCTCGGTGTTAGGAGTCTCAACCCACTTTTTCCGCACTACTTCTCATGCCCAGTACGTCCTGCCACGTGGGGCCAGTACGTGACAGCAGGCAGGCCGGGGAGCGGACAAGCTCTGCTTTCAGTCACATAATTCTCTCAGCGATCAGTCTAAGGATCCTGCTGTCCTCACTGTCTTTACCTCCCTTGGACATTTGACCTTGAGACTAGTTTAGGGGGGTTCTGCAATCAGGTTAGTTACACGCATGGTCAAGTAGTCGCCTTCAACTGCTTTTGAAGGGGCTCTCTGTCTTCTCTAGTTTTCATTCTGCCGATGGAGGCATCCAGATGTGGGCAGAATGCGTCTCAACTTGCCGTTCTCTCTTGCCATCAAATCGCATGGGCTACAAAGGCACCCGATGGACCGCTACTGTGAACAGAAACTCATAATTTTCATTAGTTTTATTCCAAAGGTCAGGCTTAATGGATTTAAGTGGGCACCACTTAACTGTCCTGGCTCTTTTGACGGCAGCATATCCTTGCCCCGTAAGAACTAGCCTCCACTCCTGTTCCCATTCTCCCCACTCATTCCTGATTATGACTAACGGGCCTTCTTCTAACGCTCGGGTGGCCCAATGTTTTTGGGTCTGTGATAGGGGCCAAGGCTCGACCCCACACTGAGTCAGATGATTTCCACGTTAGCCTAATTGGCAAAGGTGGGTGTATGGCAGTGGCCCCTACTGTAGATTTGTCACCCTGGCTTTTAACAGGGCTAGGGCATCTCTCCCTAACAGGGGTGGGACCCCTGACAGGACATATGGAAAGAGTGTAATGGTTTCCTCTAATCCTTTCTCTGTAGGGAGTGTGATTGCTATCAGCTGGGTACTCTTCCAAGCCTAGGTCGTTCCCCCGACTCCACCCACCATAGGGGCATCCTCTAGCTTCCAATGTGGGGGCCAGTTTTTCTCAGGGATGATCGTAACATCTGCCCCAATGTCAATCAAAAAGGGGACGTTAATCGAAGTGTCATTCATGGCCTTATAGAGGGAGCAAGTCCCCCATACCATTGGCGGGTCATCACACTTTACTGCCAGGGCCACCCTGGGGTCTTGTCTCCAGGGGCTGGTTCTGGCTGCACTTGAGGTACAAATAGGTTCGGTTGGGCTGCCAGTTGAGCCACAAAATTGGGCACTCCACCCCATCCAGGATTGGTGTAACTGGGCTGCGTCGTGTTCCGAGTGGGAGGGGGCTGTACGCGGCCTGGGTGCTCCCTCCCCCTCTCGTTTCCCTGATTCCGGAACCTGCATTCCCTAGCAAAATGTCCCTTCTTTCTGCAAGCTCAGCATGGTCCCCTGATTCGATTTTGACATGGCGGGGGCATTGGCGACGGGTCCCCCAACCAAGGGCAGTCTGACACTACGTGGCCCGCCTGACCACATTTGACACAAGCCATCACATCAGTTATGAGGGTGCAGACCACCACCTGAATCGGGGTTGAATGTTCCTCCCTTGCGACACGCTTGATCATGTCTGTGACACTTGCCCGCACTGGTAGCGACCATAAAATTTCTTTGGTCGCTGAATGGCACTGCTGGCGTATGCAATCCGCGACGACCGGGCCCTTTGCCTCTGAGGGCAAGGCTGAGGAATTGACCGCTGCCTGGAGGCGGTCCACAAATTTCGTAAAACTCTCACTCTCGGTTTGTTTAATCGTGGTCCAGGGTGACGGTTTAACAATGACTCTAGAAGCTGTACGAATGGCTTCTCTGGCTGCGCGGGTAGTCGCCACAACCTCATGGGCCCGCATGCCTTGGGCCTGTGCTTGGGCGGGTAATCATTGTTGGGTCTGCACCCATTAGCTGCTGCAGGCTGGAGCCGTGTAGCGGGTGATCCGCCCCGGTTACTTGGGGTAGCAGCCTCACGCAATTTTCCTCCCACTCTTGTCTGAAAACAATCATCCCTGCCCTGTCGAAAATCATTCTACAAGTGTGTTTTATATCAAATGGGAGCATGTTGTGACCCCCAAAGACATCATCTATGAGGGTGCAGACCACGGCCGAATTAAGCCCTTTGTCTGCTACTGCCTTAACAATGGTTTGGATATCTTTGGGGTTCACTGGCGAGTAGACCCTCTGACCGGAAACGCTAGCGTGGTCGACGGGACCCACTCGGCACACGCAGTCGCTATTTTTCTCCAGTCTGTGAGGGGGATCTTCTCCTTTCGGCTTCTCACTGTATTCGCCTTCTTCCCCTCTTCCTTGGAGCCAGAGTCGCTTATGGACTGCTCGGCCCAACTAGTGTTGGACCTGGACCCGCAACTCATCTGGCTGCTCACTTCCGGTTTCCCATTCCTTTTTGTTGGGCTCCGCCCCTGCACGCCCCTTTTGTGGGCGGGTCCTTCCCGCCCTCCTGGGTGGTTCCCGCCCTCTCAGCTCACCCCACCTTTCGCTTTCGGTTTCGCTTTGCCTTTCGCTTTCCTCCCCCCACTCGCACTCCCAACATGGGCATCTTCGCCCCGTCCTTCCCCTCTCCGCTTGGCGCCGTATTGGGGCGCATAGGGCGGCGGTCTCGCCCAAACTTCCTCCTTGAGCGGGTCGGGGCCTGGGAACGGAGGGGACGTGCTGCCCTCATACCAACCGCCAGGCTTTACAGAGCCGCCGGGATTCGGGGGGTGCGGATCCCGCACGGCTGTGCCGACTGTCGAATTAGGGGTGGCTAGCAGGTCATCTTTCGCAGCCCTCCAGGCCCCCGGCTCCCCTACCACTCTCAGCAGGGCCTGCATGACCCTCTAACAGCAAACTACAAAGTAAACTACACCCACAACTGCAAATATTGCACCCGCGACTGCCAGAGTTAAGTCTCTGGATTTATAACCAATCCCCCACTGACTATGTAACCCTGACATGACCTTCACAAGGAGCTCCATCCTCCTCGTTGGTCCGGGAGGGTCCTCCCCGCCGGGCTGGTCCTGCCGCTCCGTCCGCCGTTCACCCGTCCAGGCGATTCCCGGGTTTCGGCACCACTTGTTGCCGTCTCACGGCGTGGCGACCTGGTTCAGGAACGGCATGTCGGCCAACCACAGGCCGCTCGGGTCATCTGCTCGCAAACACCAATGCGGTGGACGGCAAATGGCATTTCTTAGCACGTGGCAATGCCTTCTCTAGCCAGGGTTACAGTGTCACTTCCGTCTGCTTACGTAGCATTAGGGCAGGGGCACTATCTGCTCGTACAACGCGATATCTTCCAGTCGCGAGACCCTGCTTGCAACAGGTGGTGCTGGCACTCGACAAGATCGCCAAGCGCGAGTGC
>VWPW01008829.1:0-16020 GCA_013389825.1 Crypturellus undulatus | reverse complement strand
GGAATCGTCTTTTTCATTGAATGAACCCAGCAAACGAGGGTGACATTGTGAGTGTGGTAGAAGGGATATTTTCCATCATTAAGTATATTCATACGGCACGAAATGTTTGAGTCTAAAGGCAATTTTTGTGTAGGTTAAGGAATAATCAATATTGATTTGGAATGAAGAATTCTGTAATCTTATTTTGGAAATATCCATATGACTTGCCCTGGTATGACAGCTTGACTATAATACCTTCCCTGCAGCAATAGGCCATAAAGATTCATTGAAAGCCATAGTTGGGAGAAAGAAAAGCTCTATAGATTTTGACCGTCTTTTCTCCATCTCCAGCTACTTTTGCTTTTTTCCTTCAGAAATGCAAGGTGAATATTTTTATGCAGGAGACTGGCAGCAGCAATAATACCTAATACTTATGTAGCAGCTTACACCTTTGTAGCACTATACAAACAGCAATGAATTAATTCTCTGAACAGTTTTGAAAGAAGAACTGTTGAATGTTGCTTATGAAAAGGGATTAATCAGCTATCATATTTGTAACTTATTTTTCATTTTCCAGGAATACTTGTTCAGACAATTTCCCACTTGCAGTGTTATTCATGAATAAGAAAACATTTGAAATGCTCAAGCAAAATATACTTTAAGCACAAGCATTTGCATCAGTAGAATTTGATCACTTTGAAATCTCTCTTTTGGAGGTGAGTGAGCAGGAACAAATCCTACTTCAGAATGTAACCAATACAAAGTCCGAGGTATAAACTGTATGTGCTCAAAGTAATAATTCTGGCAAGTTTTTATTGGTAGTCATGGCTGGAAGGATGCTTTTTTTCTTTCCATTTCTACAATAGCTTGTGCTCTGTGTTAAATTCTGAAGAGTCTGGTCTTTTAAATTCAAGCACTCCATCAGTTTTGACATAATTGTGTGGACATCAAAATAAATCAACAAAAAAAAAATCAAGGAATAACAGACATGAGGAAAACATTGCTATAAAATGGAAACCAGTGAAACCCTGTTCATTTCCAGTCGACATGCTGAAGCTCTCAGTGAGGCTATATGCACGCTAAATTAAGTATGCATGTAAATGTTTGCAGGATTGAGATCTGACTCAGTAGTGTGTCACAAAAGTGCATAATTAAATGCATGCACAAATTAAAGCACATATGAGAAAGCAGATTAAAATGGAATTGAGTAAATAAGACTTAAATGTCTCCAAACTAATACTGTTGTTCAACTTATAATTGAAAACAATTAGGAGCTTATTTTTGGCTATATAGTACTGTATCTAAGCAACATGTACCTGTTCATTATAGAATGTCATATTAGGAGGAAATAAGATATTCTTCTTTGAAAGCCTGCGATGACTTGATACATTTTCCTTTATTTTTCGACTTCCCAAAGCAGGTGAGTGCAAAGGGTCACTTGCTGTTACAGTGCTGATGGTTTTGGAGATGGCGAGACAGGGTGAACCGAGACCTCAGCGCTGACTCTGTTAGACACCTGCATGACCCTCAGCAACTTCCGTTTGCTTTTTATTCTTCTTCTTTTCATCTGCTCGGGGTAGACACGTCTGGAGGACACAGTTTCCTGGGGTTGGTTTATTTGGTGTCCGCTGTTCGCTTGGCTCTCATCCTCAACATAGTTTGTGCTCTGCTGTAGAGTTATGAGAAGTGGTGCTCAAAGTGACTGTGCGCTAGAGCAGAGCTTGACTCTGCTCCTGCATCACCTTCACCAGCAAAAAGTGGTTTTGGTGAAGAATTTTATTGAGGCATAATGTTATTGTTGTCTTCCTCCTATCTTAACAAAGCACCATCAAAATAAAGAAGAAAAACACAGCTGGAATTGATACAGACCCATCGCTTGGGAGGTCTCCGTCCTCATTTTTTTTAGGGCTAATGAGCATCACTCCTGGATTCAGAGCTGTCACACTGGGGCTCATTTCTGGTTTATGCCCATGTAAATTCTGTGCTGACCAGGGCAGTGTAAACACTTCTCCTCCAGCAGCCCCAAGGGAATAAGTATATATACATATAAATATATGTGTGTACACATATATAAATATATATATATAGTGCTGTGGGTGTTCATGGCTCCAGCTGCACAGCGGTAATGACACTACCGTGGTGCTGAAGTACCCACTTGCCTTCTACAAGGGGACTAGCTCTCCAGCACATCTAATCTCATCACCCTCTGTTCTTGTTTTGTCCTTTGTGTTGAACAATAATAACCCGATGAAAGGAGATGGTTTTTGTCGCGCTGATCTGAGGCTCGAGAAATGCGAGTTGTCACTGAGGCAGTTTGGGGGCTGACTTTGTTCTGGTTTCTAATCATTCTCTTCCCCCACCTCGATGCGCCCGCCGTTTCCTTCAGAAGTCCATCCTGAGTGACGCAAAGCCAAAAGTGATATTGTAGCACTGGGCAGAGACATCACGGGGATAAAAATTATATATCAGGCAGGCTCTGGCTCCTACTGCCGAGAGATCGGAGCGTGTAGGGCAGCATTGCCTGAGAGTCACCTGCCTACAGCGGTCAGCAAAGCGCTGTCCCCGCGGCGGCTGGAATAGGCAGCCTCTGGATGGGGTTTTGGCAGCCCGCTGACCGCCGGCTCCAGCACTAATCTCTGATCAGTACCCATCTGTTCAACGCGACTCAAACGACTAAGCACTCCGCGAACTGTCAGGAATGACCCGGAGAAACTCATTGGGGAAATAAAACTAGCAGCGGCTGGTTGGAATACTGATAGCCATCGTGGGACACGGGGCTGCAGGAAACCTGTCTGCGCCTCCCTTCCCTGCCTTGCTGCTCAGTGATGCTGTCAATTTGAAGTTAAATCTTCTTGATCAATCCGGGCTCAATTTTGCCACCTTTTGTTGTATTGAGTTAGACTTACTAATGGGAATAGTGTCCTGTAATCCTGTGGTACACGTCGTGCTGTAAGAAAGTGCAGCGATGTGGCATGGTGTTTAAAAAGCAGCCGCTCTGCGTGCCTTGGACTTAGCTCTGGATACAGGTTGGGCTCACGTGAGTCTGGACTGACTTTGGTGTGAAGGGTATCGTAGTGGTTTTGCTGGGCTTTGCCCTGCTGCAGATATGCAAAGAAGCCCAGGTCATTGGAAATCATTGCATGTAAAGGAGAGAATTACATTGGATTTGTCCTGCTTGTGCTTTGCAAAGGCAAAACACAGAGGCTTTTGCAGTTACTCGAAGCAGAAAACAGATTTTTGGCTGTGGCTCGCCTAAACCCATGCAAGTCAAACACCTAAATATGGATCCTTTGTCAATCATCATCAATCAGTGTATACAATTTCCTACACATCTGTTCAGCTAGTGCTATATTAAATCTATGTTACCACAAATGCCAGCATATTAAAACAGAGATCTCTATTTTAGATGCCCTAATTAAGTGTTATTTCATGATCTAGGTGAATAGGACACCATGTAATTGTACAAACTTTGAGCCAGATAGGCAATTCTGTCTTGCTGCTTGACCGCAGCTCCAGTTGTCTCTTGCTGGAGTTCAAATGCAACCACGCAGCACGAGGCCTTGTATGTGGGTAGTGGTGATGGCAACATATTGACACTATGGTACTGCAGTATCAATATGATTGATATTGATGATATATCATATATCATGATGTGTTGGTAAATCAATGTCATGGTGATACCAGCCAACACATAATTTTTTATGTATTTGAGACCAGTCTGTCTGACTCCCTCTCCCATGCCCTGTGTGATGTGACCTGCGCTGTGAGTCAGGTATCCTGTGTTAGGCCTAGTGGGGTATTAAAGGGTTAAAAAGAGCAAAGTCTTCCAGGCAGGAGCCTTCCTTGGTTCTGTCCATCTCCTCTGCTGGGCTGTGGCTGTGCTGGAGCAGAGCAGTGAGTCTGCTGCCGCCTGTGCCGTGACTGGTGTCCTGCCGTAGCATCCAGCCCACCTTCCTGCAGTGGAATCAGTTCACGTGGGTGTAGGAGCTGGAAGGAGAGAGATCCGGCCCCAGCATCCTCCCAACTCCACTAAGTGCACGGCTGATTTTTCAGTAGTTTCACGGTAGCTTCATGCAACTTTGATCCTGGTGATGTGAAAGATTCAAAGGGCCTCGTGCACCTGCTTCAGCTGAGTGCGTCAGCAGCAGTGGGCGACTGCCCCGTGGTCCTCTGAACCGCCGCGCTCCAGCTTTTATAGATCCGTCAAGGATAGGAGCGTGTTTCTGATCATGTTTCTTTGGAAAATGCAAATTGATTTGTCACACTGAAAAGGCCACAGGAAGGAATTGGGGCCCTGGCAAGGCTTTAAAAAGTAAATGATGTATAGAAAAAGGTATTTCTTTTCTGTAATCTAATTCTAGGTGCGCAACTTGAAAGCTAAGTTGGCTCAGGGATTTAAGGATCAACTTAAAACCATGCTAGTTTCCTGTTTCTTATTTTCGTTCTTGGGTGAGCAGTGGTTACCAAAAGCATGTGAAATAGTTTCCTTTTCATGGTAAAGGATCTCTTGCAACTTGTTCAATCACTTGTACTCCTGCTATACATACATATCTCAAGATGAACTTAAAGATATCTGTATATATGGGTCCCGTTTAGCCTAAGTAGACCTATAAATACTGAAAAGGGTACAAATGCCTCTCTCAAATGGACTGTTTGAGGGGAAAAGCTGGAATATTGAGCTAGCTGTAGTTCTTGGATATTTGATGACTACTCAAACTACTCAAACTAGCCATAAACTGCCTAGGAAAGGAGGGAATACATGAGAAAGGGGAGATATGGAGACAGGATGATGCAGTTAAACCAGTGAGGAGAGATGCAACGAGTAGGAACCCGAGGGATTTGTGCAAGGGAATTCAGACACTGGGCCAAGGAGAGGGCCAAGGAGAGCGGGTGGCGGGATGGATGGCACCGATGCCACCTGGGCTGTCCCTGCAGGAGTGCTCTTGGCGGCCCTGCTCTGCGAGGAGGCTCCCGGCGCTCCAGGCTCCTCGCTGGGAGCTGGGGCTGGGAGGAGACGAGGCCGGGGCGAAGGGCCTCCCACTGCATCAGAGCTGCCTCTTGCTCCCAGCCCTTGCTCCCAGGACATTGGTCTGGTCGGGAACACAAGACGTCGCGCTGGGTGCTCGACCTCTGCATCGCATGCCGAGCAGCTGGAATTTAATCACTCAAGCTATCCTTAATTAAGCCGCCGAATCCCCATCTCTTCCAGCCAAGTTAGTGCTAGCCCAGTCCTACAGATGGTGAAACCGAGACACAAGGAGGTTAAGTAACTCGCCCGAGGCTGTGCAGCGGATGGTGACAGATCTGGGATTAGAGCTCGTGAATTCTTGGCTCCGAGTTGCTCCTGCCTTCTGCTGGACCGCACTGCCGTCCGCTCGGGGTGGTCAGGCGAGTTGCTTGCAGCTGCGCTAACCCAGCCAGAAAATCTTCTCTGCCATCTCCAGGGACAGCCTGTCTTCTTCTCAGCCTCCTCCATCACTATTTTTTCTTAATTCATTGATTTAGTTGTAGTCACCACTACAGCTTCTCGCGTGGTGCCCCCATCCTCCCAGCCTCAAGTGGCTGCCCAGAAAGGCGACGTGGTCCTTGGTCCTTGGTCGGCTTCCTGCTGGAAGCCCTATGAGCGGAGCAACCTCCGCTGCATCGGGATGTGGAGCCAAGGGGCAGCTTGTCCACATCCCTAATGTTCAGCAAACAGGTGCTTTGGAAATGGCGAGTCATGTGTCACTTNCTCAAGTGGCTGCCCAGAAAGGCGACGTGGTCCTTGGTCCTTGGTCGGCTTCCTGCTGGAAGCCCTGTGAGCGGAGCAGCCTCTGCTGCATCGGGCCGTGGAGCCGAGGGGCGTCTTGTCCGTATCCCTAATGTTCAGCAAACAGGGCTTTGGAAATGGCAAGTCACGTGTCACTTTCTCAGCTGGTACCAACCCAAATATTGGTCTTGTCCAGCGTGCTGGTATTTTGCAGAGCTGCCTTTGGCTGAAAAGGCCCCCTCGCCCTGCTGCAGGCACTCGCATTTCTCAACCACTTTCACAGCAAGAGGCTCCTGCGGAGCCGTGTGGAGAAACGCTCCGTCGGAGGGTGGATTTGCAGGTCCTGCCTAGCAGGCTCCAAGCCCTGAGTTACGTTGGGAAGTTTGCTTCCAGGTGTTCAGGTGGTTCTCCTTCATTCTCCATGTTGTGCCTCTCTATGCTTCCAGCTCCCCACCACTACGACAACGTGAAACGTCAAAAGAGAAGGATTATTCTAGATTATTCTTGCAGTATCTGTAGCCCAACTGCAAGCAGGACGCGCCAGGAGTGTTAGTCCAGAGCCTGTTCTTCTTGGCCTGGGAGCTTCATTTTGCTGGCCCGAAAGGTCCAGGTGGGCTGAGCTGGCCTTGGCTTAGACCAGCTCCGCTGGGGTCTGCCCGCGGCTGCATGNTCTCCTTCATTCTCCATGTTGTGCCTCTCTATGCTTCCAGCTCCCCACCACTACGACAACGTGAAACGTCAAAAGAGAAGGATTATTCTAGATTATTCTTGCAGTATCTGTAGCCCAACTGCAAGCAGGACGCACCAGGAGTGTTAGTCCAGAGCCTGTTCTTCTTGGCCTGGGAGCTTCATTTTGCTGGCCCGAAAGGTCCGCTGGGGTCTGCCCGTGGCTGCATGAGAGCAGCTCTAAACCCATCCCCTGCTCCTGGGGCTGGCGGGAGGGCTGCCACGTTCGTGTGCTCCTCCTTCACTGTTAGGAGGGTATTAATGACTATTATTTAGCAATATTCTGCTATTTTGAAAGCCAGTTTGGAAGAAATATTTCCATTTAATTATTTTCATCTACTTTGCTTCACATCCACTGATCAGGGCTGAGTAAATATTCATAAGAAGCATTTCCTTTGAGGAGCTCCTTATTAAAGATTTAACCATGAAATCCTTAGAGTGATTCCATATTTGGAATTATCGGTAAAGGTCTTGGATGCATCATTTGGGGGTTTTGCTTTTTTTTTTTTTTTTTTTTGCCATTACAGACAATTTTGTGTCTTATTGGTTTTCTGTATCTTTCCTTGCTTTGCTTTCCTTTTCGGTATTAGACCTGGAGCAGACTAAACTGAAATTTCGAATTGAATACACAGTCACAAATTATTTACAAGCTTAAAATCTGTTGCTGTCTTTTTTTCCCAGTGTTTACTACAAAACCCGAATGCTTGAGTGTTTGTCGAAAGTGGTAGCAGCTTTTATGAATATGGTGGTGCCAACTCCAAATCTTTCAAATTCAAGGAAGCTTTTTCCATTCTCCATTGTTACTGTAGCCCAGATTTACGCAGAGTCTTTCAGTGTTTTGGTGAATCTGATTGCGTTTCGCCCTACGAGCCTTTTCTGCGTCCTCAGTCCATAAATACATTTTTCTGCCGACAGTTTGTGGATACCCAGCGCTCTGGCGAAGGGGAGAGGGGAGGATCAGGGGGCCCTTCGGCACCAGCTCCCGATCCAGCCGGGCTCCTTGGCCGCGTATTTGCAGTGAGTGATAACCCAGCCGTGCCAGGGGAACGCATCAAATCTCCTATCCCCCAAATAATACATAAGCAAATAAAAATGCCTGTTTAAACAGCTCGAGATGAAAGCAAGTACAGCGTGTAAGAGAAGTGAATTCAAACATTAGGTGGGCTCCAGGCGGGGCAGCACAAAGCTGCTTAATTCCAGGTGGGACTTGGGGAAAGGGAGGTCCCCGTTTGATGTTGTCAACACTTGGGTTGAAGTTTAGACGGGCTGAAAATGTTCTCAGAAGGAAAGTGGTGGGATTGCTTTTTTGGCAGAGCAATAAAAGGATGCTCAAATGTACCAATTAAAAGGTGTGAATGACATTTTCCTGCTTTGTTCTCATGTAGACTTTAGCAGCCAATGCATTGGGTATTGTAAACCGCTTTGGTCTGAAATGATTCACTCTGATTTATATTCTTTAATTAAAGGCTTTTAACATTTAATTATTTGGGGAAAATAGCATTGCTGCTTAGGTCAGTTTGTGGCACAGAAAACAATCTGACTGTTATTTCCTAGGCTGAGATTGCAAAAGGGAACGTTGGAGCTTCCATCAGTGGGCAAAGCTCCCAAAATATTAGGTGTGCAGAACTGCGTGTGCACTTGCACAGCTTGCACAGCATCCCAATCACTGCACTTACCTGCTTTGCATGCATAATCACGTTAATTTCTTGGGCAAGTTAGCTATGCATTATGCATATTTTACAATCACTGGTTGTTCCGTGCACTTGTAAATATAACTGAGCTTTTTCTAACTGTAGTATGTAATGTAATGAGAAAATTATCTGTGGAGTGGTAAAGTGGTAGCTTCTATATTGCCAGGAAGGATTTCCAGCATGCAGCAATTCTAGCTGTGAACATATCTGATTAAATTACATGAGTTTAGAATGAAAGTTGAATCAGTAAAATGTGTTTTCATCTCCCTCCTGAAGGCTGGAATTTTCAAGTTGGGTGTTCAACATTCTGCACCAATTTTGCTCTTGTTCAGAATAATTCCCCTTCCCCCCAGTAAGATAAATAAAAACGTTGAAATTAATTTATTTTTAATAATAACAAACCAAAAATGATCCCGCTGGTGACACTCGGGTGGTACAATACTTACTTAGCTTACAGAGATAGATGTCTTCTGCGAGTCTGCTTAGTTTTTCATCTTGCGTTCTTGGATAGCAGCCCACGCTTCCAAAACTTGCCACAAACCTTCTCCTGGGCTGTCTCTCTCCGCCTGCCAAAAGCTGTTGAAGCAGAAGGGGAAAAAGATGAGGACTGCAAAAAGTAACCGCTTCTCCTGTCCCCGAGATGGACCAGCGTGTTTATCGTCTCCTTCTTGCCCTTTTCTCCTGTCTTTAACACCATTTTTCCTTGCTGACCTGCAGTTTTTGTCTCGACACTGGCCACCGTGTGCCAGCTCCTTCCGACAGTTTGNGTCTTCTGCGAGTCTGCTTAGTTTTTCATCTTGCGTTCTTGGATAGCAGCCCACCCTTCCAAAACTCGCCACAAACCTTCTCCTGGGCTGTCTCTCTCCGCCTGCCAAAAGCTGTTGAAGCAGAAAGGGGGAAAAGATGAGGACTGCAAAGAGTAACCGCTTCTCCTGTCCCTGAGATGGACCAGCGTGTTTATCGTCTCCTTCTTGCCCTTTTCTCCTGTCTTTAACACCGTTTTTCCTTGCTGACCGGTTTGACAGCTGACAGTTTGAACCCCGCTTTGCTGGAAAGACACCTGCCTATATAACCTGCCTTTTCTTAATCGTGTTGTCCTGTCCTTAATCGTGTTGTCTCCGATACTCTGCAAAGGGGCTTTTCCTTTCGTGCGTCTTCACGCTGCAGACCTGTGTGTTTGCATCCAGCGGGCAGACGTCCCGTGAGGAGTCCCTGCTGCTGTCCCCGTCGACAGGACGTCGCCCTCGGACCCAAATGGAGCCAGCGGCAGCAGAAGGCTGGAAGCAAAAACAAAATTATATCACACACAAAAAGTTGAAATCAAAATGATTTCCCTGAGAGTGACCTAGATACTCGATTTCTATGTGCGTTTCTCCTGAAACGTATTGGAATTTAACTATTGTGGTAGTGTACTGAAGAATTGGGTTAAAAGAGCTCTGAATTGGAGGAAATAATAAACTGTGGTTTGTAGACCGTGCAAATATTTCAGGACTGACCCATTTCCAACACATTATTTTTAGTGTATGACATTTCACATCACTTTGCATTGAGATTTGATGTGACAGTACTAATAAACTTAAAACAAGAAGAAGAGTAAGAAAAAAAAAAAAAGCCAGACATTTTCTTCTATTCAAATACTGCTTTAAATCCTGTGTTCTGAAAGAGCCAGGAGCAGGGCCGGGAGAGAGCCACCCTCAGGGGCTGGCATCTCCCATATGATACCTATAAAAAGATATCGTATAACAAGACGGTGCATTTAACCAAACCTCTCAAAATCATTTTATAATTTAACACTCACAGCCTGCGAAGCCCAAGAGACTGAAGCACAAAGAGCAGCAGAATAAAACGGAACCCCATTCGTGCACAGGCGTCACGTTCTGCTCATGGATTTCTTTTCCTCAGCTTGTTTTTGGTTTTTTTTTTAATTTCTTTGGTGAATGAGCTACTGAGCAGAAGTGACTCTACTATAATAGTGCAGTTGGGTTCAAAAGCCAAAAGTTCATAGAAAAAGTGGAGGAGAAGGAAGGTATTTAGAGATTTCTTCTGTTATGCAGAACTCATGTTGACGTGTGGCTCCTGGCTAGGTATGTCCTTAGAATTGTAACAGGTAACTTTGACTTCCCTTGCCTTGATTCAGCAGTCACTTTGGAATTCACTCTCGTTTTCCAAAGCAGCTAGGCTCTAAATGCACTTCAGTCCCCGAGTCCCTGATCATGAGTGAAATACAGCACTGAAAAACTGCCACGATATGAGTTTTTTGGGGTATTTTTTCCAGAATTTTGCACGTTAGCTTTGCAGAGGGAGTAACAGAGCCCGGAAACTTGACTCTGAAGAATCCTGTTTTCCATGGGAGCGTTTGGTTTGCAGTCATTGCCCAGCTAACCACAGCTTTCCCCTGGCGGGAGCTGTCACCAAACCAGAGGATGGATGCTTAACTGAATTGGAAAACTTACGGAAAATTTAGGGCAACGATCGAATTGCTGTCATCCCGTTCTGCTTTATGGCTTTTGGACTAAGTGCTAATTACTTCCTTCTGGTGGCCTCGTAAGTGGGAGATGATGTATAATTTTAAAAGTGATCTAGAAAGTGCCCGTGCAGAAAGATTGCTAGAAGTCTAGTTCTGCTTGTAGGAAACATCTGGTTGTGGATAGTTAAAAAAGGAGAAGGAACTTCAGTGCTGAGAAAATGCATAAGATTAGCTAGAGAGCAGGCCAGTAAATTTGGTATTTCAGCCTGTTTTTAATTTAAACTTAAAATACCATTGTCTGTTTTCCTAAATTCAATTGGTTTCTGTGTTTTACATGATTAGTTCTCTCAGTAGCAGAAATGTGTGGAGCATCCCAGGCTCTTTCAGGTGGGAGCTCTCCCATTGCTCCTGGCGCTTGGTTTTTCTCTTGGGGTTGACCAGCTGCACCTCCCTTTGCTGCACATGGGGAGAGCAGCTTGGACCCATGANTTGGTTTTTCTCTTGGGGTTGACCAGCTCCCTTTGCTGCACGTGGGGAGAGCAGCTTGGACCCATGCGTGGCCTTTCCTACAGCTTCTGCGCAAGAGCAGGAGGGTTGACAAAGCGACAGAGCATCCTCGGGTCTGCAAGCGGATTCAGGCCTCCTCTGCCTTCACTAGATCAGGTTAAATTCACTTTCTACCTTTAAGTAAGTAGGAGCTGTGTTTTAATTGCGGCTGCCTGCGGGCCGGCTGCAGCCTGGGCTTGGGATTGATTGGGCCCTCCGGAGCCAGCCCGACAACACGGGATCGTCAGCGGGAGTAAACTCAGGCCAATTAGTTCCCGGTGCTATAGGCAATGCTATGGGAAATCCATTTTTTTTATCAGTAAGACTGCAGCTTGCATCAGCACTCTCCATTCCTCATAAGCAGATCATTGACTTATAAATTCCTCTGGTATCTTTGCAATGTTTTTATCCTCCAGCCTATTGCGTGTACTAAATTTGAGGGGACATATCACTAGTTGTAGCAGTGGCAGGGCTAATATTTTCTTCCAGAATATTGTGTTATGTGTCAGCTGAAACAGCAAATGCATTTTTATGGTGTGTTTTGCTGTCACAGAATTGCATATGTGAGTCAGAACATGCTCCCACTGGCTGCCCTGTGTTTTTCCCACTGATTTAATGGGTAAGTGATCGAGGTTTCTAAAACTGGATTGAAAGTTGTGTTTTGTCTTACTCTTCATTTAGAAAGCAGTAAAACTTAGTAAATCAAGGCGATTGATTAAGTGTCTGTCCTAAATTACATCAGTGCAGATCTCATGTGCTGTCGCTGGCAACGTGCTCCTGGGATTGAACGTGCATTGCCGGGTGCTTCGGTGTAAAGGAAGCCGCTGCCTCGGGGTACGGACGGGGCTCGCTGCCCAAAATTGCCCTGGTTGGTATGGTCCAGAACTGGCCGTTTTGCTGCTGACACGTGCAATTAATTGCATGTTTAATGTCATGTCTCTGCTGGAAACTGGCCCTGTTCTGCAACCGTTTCCCAGCAGTCTGTCCTGAGAGGGTATGGGGAAGCTGTGAGCACCGTAAAGCACCAGATCCCCGTGCCCGCTGATGGCCCTGGCGAGCGAGAAGCGCCTTCATGCAGAGCCCTGCAGCGAGGCGGGTGCCAGGCAGGTGCGACGGCCTCCGCGCCGGCTCTCCGGAGGTCCGNCCCTGCAGCGAGGCGGGTGCCAGGCAGGCGTGCCGGCTCTCCGGAGGTCCTGCTGCATGGATGGTTAGTATGGAAATCCGTAACGAGGAATGCATTTAGTGCTTCAGCCCTAACAGGAGACATTTAACATGCCTGCCGAGGGAGCTGGGTGCAGGGGCCGGCACAGACACGTGGCTTTGGGCAAGGTCTTGTAATAAAACGGGAGGAAGGGACCTGCTCCTTTTATCTGACGGTTTAAGTGAGTAGGTTCTTGTTTTCCTCGGGGCACTATCATTTATTATCGGTTTCTCTTTTTTTTTGCTGCAAAATGGTGCTATTTCCCCCTGAGCCTCCCACAGTTCTATAAGGACTGTCTGGTATCGTGCAGGTAGAGACCGTCCAGCACAGCCCAGGCCTCTTCAAAGCCGAGATCCTGCCACGTGGCAGCTACTGGTTGCATGGTAAAAGTTATTGTTTGTATGAAAATAAATGCATCCATCAAAGGTTTGAGAAGCAAATGTGGCTTCTTACTTCATGATGGGTTGCAAGTATTCTCAGTAGCAGTGCATGGGAATTTGAAGTACAAAGGTAGTTTTCTCTGGAACTGATGCTGTTTCCTGTGACTTCCACAAAAGCAAGGACAAGCAGCAATGGCTTGGATTTCTTTAAGCATGTAGATTAGATATGTTTACATTTGCAAATCCTTTTTCTTAACATTAAAAAAATATCTTATTGCTCCAGCACTTCCTGGGTGTTCTCTAACATAATGGCCAGCCTTGAGTTACTCAAATTAGGATTTTGATGCCCTCAGGTGCTGTCAGTAAGTGCCGGTTCTTGTGTGCTCCACGTGGAATGGGCACTATGCGACACGGGGCTCTGATGGATAAGGAAAACTGTGACGAGGCCCCTTTTCCCTTTAGTTTTTAGCCTTTCCTGGTAAATCTAGGACTTTAAATGATAGGGGAGGGCCTTGGGAGTTAAGTAGAGTATGAGTCTTACGTGCACAGCTGATCTATGACTAATTTACACTTTAGTATTTCACCCTTTTTCACAAATGGTGGTGTGAAAACGGTGAATAAGGTACTAACAAGATGCTCTGCCCTGTTTTCCAAATCTCTTGGTAATGTTTCCATTACGATGTTCTAATTTGGGCATTTTACCTTCATGCTATGAGGCCGGGGAGGCAGGGCACATTTTTATCCTCTGGCTATGGAGAAGTTTGTTCTCGGGAGAGAGTTCAACAAGAGCGACGGGCTCTTGGGGCCTGGGCACACGCTGCTCTGCGTCGAACCGCGTGTGGGCCTGTGTCAGCTCTCTGAGCACAGGCAGATACTTCATCTCGGTGCTTTTTAGAAGCAGGTGGTTACACTGGCTCTGAGGACAGCATGGTTTTGTTTATCCAGATATCTTGGATAGATTCGTGGCCGGGCATTCCTCCCCGCGGTGGCTGTGCAGCTACCTGGATTATCCATCCAGCCCCTGAGCTTGTCCCTGGCTGTTCCCAGCTCGATTTTAACCAGCGCAGAAGGGAAAAGATAAAGTCCGTCGAGGAGAGCCCCCGATGAGGGCGGCTGAGCTGCCGCTGCAGCAGCGCTGGCCGCGACACGTGCTGCTNGAGGACAGCGTGATTTTGCTAATCCGGATATCTTGGATAGATTCGTGGCCGGGCATTCCTCCCCGCGGTGGCTGTGCAGCTACCTGGATTATCCATCCAGCCCCTGAGCTTGTCCCTGGCTGTTCCCAGCTCGATTTTAACCAGCGCAGAACGGAGAAGGTAAAATCCAGTGAGGAGAGCCCTGGACGAGGGCGGCTGAGCTGCTGCCACGGCGGCACAGGCCGTGCTGCTTGTTTGCTCTGTGCTTCTCTGCCTCCCTCCTCGGCGCAAACCCCTTGCATTAAAATTGTTCCAAGTCAAACGGTGCCAAAATGTGTTTTGAGGGAATCAAGTGGCTAATTAGATCACATAAACTTTCAGAAGGTAAAAAATAGAACCGTAAAGCAAGCAGCTGCGCACTTGAGGTTGATCCAGCCCTTCCTGTGCAGGTTGCATTTTGATCAGCCTAAAGAGCACTAGTTCATGGCTTTTACCCTTCCAACCTCCATAACATTCTTGAGCAACTTTTGCTTTGGTTAAAGAACTGAGCGTTTGGGTTAACTGGACAACACCCAACTGGGGGGTTCTCTGGGCACTTTCTGGTGTTTCTTCTCAAAAAATTACTGTGTATACATGAAGGGACAGAGCCCAGACTGCTGGTCCCCCCAGGAGGAGCCTCTCCCAGGTAGGTGTCCTAGCAAGGTGGCTCCCAGGGGACATGGGGGGTCTCCAGCTTCCCTTCTCAGCTGGCACGAGGTGCTTGGCTGTCTTGGGAAGGTCTTTTCTTGGCCTCCCAACCTCTAATGCACTGTTGGGTCATGCCATTGGGCACGTGCACCCTGCACTGGCACCTTCTCTTCTCGTACACTGACATTTATGTCCTCTGCTCAACCAGTGATTTCTGTTCTTCGTCTACATCATCGCCGGTATTTACTTTAATATGTAAAACTCCTTAAAAAGGAATAGAAATGAAATATTCACACACACAAGCAGTTATTATTGTGCTGAGAAGCTGAAAGATCCAATTATTAGTGTCAGGTTTTGACTTTTTTATTTTTTTTAAATAACTTAGCTTCTGAAATTATGAGTACATGGCAGCAATAATTAGAGAGCTCTTAGATTTACGGTGCAATCAACAAGTCACTTGTGTAGTCTTCCTTACCATTTTAAAGGGTTTTAGAAAGACAGAAAATTGTGTGTTTATAGAGATACATGCATAATATTATGTATTTCAGTGTGTAATGTCTGTTAATCTCCATACTTCATAGAGGAAAAAACACTTATTTTTCTTAACTGTTTTCTTCTTTTGAGAATGTGGATTTTATGGTGTGTCATAGAGTATTCCCAGTGTGTGCAAAACAGTTTTGCAGCTGTTTTTTACCATGTATTTATTTTTGCTTGTTGATGTTGTGCTATCCCGAGACCTGTGCACGAAACTCCTGCTGAAACACTCGGTGCTCAGAGCTCCCATTGAAATGAGTAACGAAGGGGAACGTGCGGCCTGGAGCTCGCGCCAATAACAGATACAGTTGTCCTGGGGAAGAGGCTGTGAAAGCTCAAACGCTTCTGACCGTGCAGTCCTGCAGAAATAGACTGTCCTGTGGAGATCAGATCTATACCGCAGCGTAAATGGCCCAGGTACGTAATTAATAATAACATCGATAGGCTACACATGGCAAAATGGCAGCAGAAAAGAGGTGGTTTCCTTGAGGCAAAGAGGAGCATTGAGCACTACCCATTTCCTCAGCTGCACGAGGAACCGAGGTGTCTTCTTGCTCTTCTGAAAGTTTCTGGGCCTTGATGTTGGAGGTTTCAAGAAAAACATCCACTATGTGGCTGTCCTGCTTCTGTCCTTATCTTTATGAAATCCTAAGTGAAATATAGGGAAATTTCAGACTTGGGAGGAAAAAAATGCAGCTTCACTTACTATCACAGACACTTTGGAGATGCTACCTGCAGAAAATACCTTAATTCCTGAACCTTTTATTTCAATAAGACCAGAGGAGCCAGTGCAGTAGGTGCCATGTGTGGATGGAAGGTGCTGAGAGTTGGATGTCCTGGCCATATAGTGACAGATTCTTGTCCCCTTCCCCATCCTGTACCCATCTCAGAACAGCAGGTAAGAGGAAACCAGAGCCAAACACC
>VWPW01008827.1:0-14178 GCA_013389825.1 Crypturellus undulatus | reverse complement strand
CTCTCCCTGTCTCTCTCTTTCTCTCTCCTCCTTGCTCTCTTTCTCCCTCCCACTTTCTCCCTTTCTCACTCTCTTTCTCTCTCTCTCTCTCTCTCTCTCTTTGTGGTTTAATGCAAAATCTGTATCTCTTTACATGTCTTTTGCAAAAGATAAATTATCATTTCAAAAGATACTTTATTTTTAATTATGGTGAAAGTATTGATAATGTAGCGTGTGTATTAAATAGAAGAAAAAGGGCTACAGAAATGAGTGTTTGAAGAGTTACTTGCTTATTCAATGCATCTTTGGTCATAGTTTGAAAACATGCTATGTAAGAGCAGATAGATTAAGAAAACTATGTTTCAACAGTCCATTGACAGTGCTAGCAACTAAGCTGCAAAAAAAGTGAAAACATGTGCAATGACATTTAAAATAATTTAGTATCTTTGCCATTATGTGTACATATCTATATATTTAATACTAGTGATCCTAAGGGATTTTCAGTCTTTTATTTAATTCAGTTATTCTTTCTTATTCTTTTTTTTTCCTCCTTCTTCAGGACATTTCTGAACAATTCTGGTGAGCCTCCTTCTCAAGACTTTTCAAAAGAAATCTTTAATCATCCATTATACTGGTTATCTTGCATACCATCATCCTGTTCTGCCTTACTTAAGTGAGTATTTAAAGTTAACTGTTGTAATGGAAGTACCAGATAATCAATATCTATCAAATATTGTTCTGACTCACTGATACAATGTTCAGTTAATATCCTGATGAAACAATATAGTAGGATTTTTAAAAATTCATTGCAAGTTTCCCTAATCTTTACACTTAAAGCATCTCTAAGAAAGGTCATATTGAAAATGGTGCACTGTTTTTGCCAATAAATTCATTATGTTTGATATTTGAATTATCTTCAGGGTTTTTTGCTTTAATTAAGGAATACATAGCTCTTGACAATAATGTAGCTCAGCACAGGTGCAGTTTTCAAGGAATAATAATTAAAAGAGAGAAAAAGAATACAAGTCTTTCTGTTAATGATTGCTAATTTAAAAAAAAGGTTTGATATATAAATAGCTCATTGAAAATAGGAGTCTTGATAATAGTTGATTTTTTTTCAGAGATTACTGCTTGATTAGAGGCAAAAGCTTAATTTCTCTTTCTGTGTCACTGCATATAATGGCAAGTTACATATGAGGCATATGCTACCAGCTGTGCTGTCATTCCTTTTCTAATTTTGAACCTGAAGCACTCCCACACCAGTGTCAATCCTCTCCTAACCCTTTCACCTCCTCCTCCTCTCCGAAAGTTGTTTCCCGAGAGATTTTTCCTTTCCGTTTTTCATAAAAAGCTAGGTCTGAGTTTTCTTTTTGCATTTTCTGAAGAAAAACAAAGTATCTGTATATTTAAGAGTAGTTCATTATAATATGAGCTTAACCTAAATGAATACCGATGTGTAATAGACCTCTAACCTTCAGCATCCCTATCACAGTAACATATTTCTTATGATTTTACCCTTTATTGCGTAAAACATCCTGCCACCTTTCCACATCCCTCACAAAAGCTCTTCTTGTCAGCAATATTGTTATCTCCTTCTCTAGGACCTCTAATAGCCTCAGAGAGAGAGGCAATAGATGCTGTGACCAAGTCACTTTTATGTGCCCTGAAATGCCAAACACAGTGAATAACTACTTGATTGAGACAGTATCCTTTTCCCTGCTAGACATAGTCATTTTTCCTAAAGCTTAAAATATGCTGTGTTTGTAGTGTCTCTACCTCTCAAACAAATTTCGATGAAATTTGCCACTGGTTTTAAAAGACAGATATGAATGGTGAGAAGGGGCAAGCGAAAGAGGAAGAACAGAAAGGAAGGACTTTATGGTCCCTTGGAAAGGGATCTAATCTGTTTCTACATCTTGGGATATTTATGCTTCATTAAGGAGTTACTACTTCCCTGTTTAAAGAAAGACAGTTTTGAACTTTTTGATCCCTTCATTTAAGGGCAATATTCAAGGTCTAAATTAGACTGTGAATTACAAGTTTTGGATGATCAATTTTCTGACAAGTACTGTCTGCATGGATGTAAAGGAAATGCTGGAACCACTTCAGTTGTTGACTGAATACTCTTTTCTGAGGTAGAATTAAGTTTTTAGGGATGCTATTTAGACAGTTTTGTCTTGAATAAATAGTAGGAGCTATTCCAGTACTATTTAAAACTGGCATATTTTCACTGGATGGAAGAAATATGAAGAAATATATATCTTCCTGACCACCAAAGAAGCGACTTCATTATCAGATTTATATGGGAAAAATGTGAAATAAATGAGAAAGCTTATCCCAAAGGTAATACAGCTAGTGTGCCTGTGCAATGACATTAGCCATATATATAAAGCCATCTGTGCTATCCTGGTGATAAGTGAACTACTTTAGTAAAATATTTAATATCCTCCTTTAACAACGTAACTTTAAGCTGCTCAGAAAAATCAGTGATAGAACTTGTGTATTAGATAAGTAATGTAACTGAAAGCATATATTCTGAGGTGTTGCAATTTTGTTAACAATATTTTACACAGTATATCTATGTTGTGGAAGCTGTTTTTTTCCAGTATGGTATTTGGAATATTAGAAAGAAAGGTTATTTTTAAGCAGTACAGAAAACAGTTGATCAGAGGATCCTTCCTAGGTAATTTTATGCTTTTACTTTCTGTACATAATAAAAATATGATTGTAATCACTTGCTCTCCTTAACAAAATTGAAAGCCCATACCATTGTAAAGGTCCTAGCTGAGGCTGCCTAAATTTTAATTTAATTCTGAAAAGTCTAAGCCAGTGTAATTGTAACTATTTTATGCATGTGATTTTTTTTTTTTTAGGCTTGTAGATTTTCTGTGATACTTCAAGAAAAACTTTTACTAGTCTCTGAAGTGTTTTTGCATAAATCTTTATTATACAACCTGTTTTACTAAATCACTTCTTGTGTCTGTATAAGGCTACAGTCTGTTTTTATCTATTTTTTATCTTGGATATGAGTGAAATAATTGCTTAATAAGATAAATATGCCCTGGTTATAATTTATGTTAATATTTGCTTGTGGTTGGTTTCAGTTGTCCTTTATTTGGGGTTTATATTCATACCTTTTAAACATCAGAGTCCCATTTTTTTCTGCTGCTGTAGAAAACTGAACACTTATGTGTGATATTTATATGTACTTCACCTTTTGTCACTTTTTATGAGGCTAGTCTTATTTTCACTAGTACTGAGTTACAAGGATGAGAGAACATATGCCTCTCCATATGCACGTTACAAAACTTCTCAGTGCATTTATTGGTGCTAGCTGCATGGCTGTAGGGAATGTCTGCTATATTTTATTTTTCCTCTGAGTGAGTCACACCATTGTACATTTCAATTTGCAAGAGGCTTAAAGAGCCAAGAATTGGTGTATATTACAACATGATAACTTCCCATCTGGTCAATGACAGACGACTTTTATTTCAACTCAAATATTCTAAAAATGGCATTTAATTCTAAAGCCACTTAAAATATTATCCTTCATAAATCTAATTGACCAAGCTTGTCCGTTTTGTTATATTTTGAAGGCAATGAATGACCCTTACTAGACTTGAGAACATGTAGAATTTAAGCAAGAAGATTAATACAATGAAACAGGCTCTGAACCTGAATTAGTGAAATGTTGAATTTACAAATGTTACACATACAAATATTGAGTTTGATCTGTTCCAGATCCCTAAATCTATCGATCTCTGTAGTAGTACCAGTTTGAATTTAAACTTCAATTGGTAATTACTAATCATGTTTTGACATAGATTAGGATTTCAGGATTTATAGTTAGCTTGAACATTTATTCTATTAAATCTTGTTTTACATTCTTAAGAGGTTTTAATTTCAAATATTGAAATGTTATTTTAGCTGTAAGTTCCATCATGATTTAAATGTATGCTTTCATAAATACTAATAGAATGTAGTATGTGCTCCTACATGAAAATGGCATTGTCAAGACATTCCTACACTGTTGGGAATTACCTAAAGAAATATGCATGAATTCTCATGGCACTTAATGCCTGGGAGGGATTAGGCAATTTTACCTCACTATTGCAATGTCAAATGCCAAGGTCTGTGCCAAGAATCAGTTTCTTAACCGCAAAGTGAAATTTTGGCATAATACTGTGGTATAAAGGTGCTGATGGGCGAGGAAGTTGTGGAAGCTTTTGCTGTTCTTAGTTTTCCTCTGAGATGCCCTGCAGGATCTTTTTTTTTGGTAATGGAAATATATATGTGAAGGACTAAGCCAGAGGTTACATTTTCATTTCCAGGCATTGGAGGCTTTTGTGCAGTTGTTTCTCAGTTGTGTGGTTTGTTTTGTGCTTATGCGCTGAGGCAGCTTGTCGCACACTTGGCAGTCAGGTGGTCCCAGGAACATGGAATGTAGCAGAGAAACTTCCTTTGGAACAACCACACTAACCCATTTTAGTTCTGTTCCAATGACTGCATGTAAATGACACATAAAGTTTAAGTGCAGATGCATATAAATCCTTTTCTAGTCTGACAGAAAAATGTCTCCCCTGATGAAGGGGGCTCTAACTGATACTGAAGGTGTTATGTGTGTACTGGCAGAGAAACTTTATGCCTGTAGAGTTTATGCATTAGTGTGTGTGTAGTGTGTGTGTGTAAACACTTACGCATGTAAAATTTATGTGCATTAAGTGTAGGTTGGTAATGAAGAATTGAGCTTTCAAAGAATTTTACCCACAGCCCAATTTTGAAAACGTTTTGTTAAAAATGTCTAAAGAAAAACAAAGTAATAAATACAACAGCCATAAAAACATTCCCTTGCAAAATTTCACATCAGGAAAACATTTGAATTTGAGGGGAAGGTATATTTTTATATATAATTGTAACAAGCTTTAGAACACATCATTAACTTGCATCACTGGTATAACCTTTTGTAATAAAATCAATAGTTCCAAGTTGGCACTTGGAAAAAAAATATATTTGTATATTCAAATGCAATTGACTTCCAGTTTCACTCAGAGATTTGACTTTCTCAATTGCTATTGGTAAACTTTTGTATAAAAAAAGTCTACTTTTCCAGGTAAGCTAAAAAACACACTGGTTCATTTATTGATTAAGGAATTATTTGTGTATTGTGTCATTTTTCATCCCAGTAGGAAAACTCAAATATAGGGACTTTTACCAAAGACTGAAGATTTCCTCTGTACTCTACAGAACAAAAATACTGAATATTCCCCAGAAATAATAGCTGGGGAATAAAACTCAAACTGTGAAGGATATGCTGACTCTTTATTCTCAAATTGCTGTCAGACTTCTTATGGCTTTCTGAGTGGCAGCAGAAGGAAGAGCAATGCCAAGCCATTTTACTAGAACCATTTCTTTCATCCTCACCTGCTCCCCCTCAAAGATGAGATATGGAGAAGTTAATACTGTGGATGAGATATAACCTGTCATCATTTGGCCTCTGGGAAAAAAATCTTTCTCCAAATCTCCTTGCAGGATCTTTGCAGGCAACATCTAAAGAGCTAATTTTAGAAGTCCATTTGATTTAGATTAAAACTAAGGGGATCCCTTTTCCCAGGGGAAAAGACTGCATTTTCTGAGGGCACTCTTGAATACCATCTCCTGTCCCACTGCTTTGATACGGGACTTCTGTGTTACTGGCTTGGGAAACATGTATTAACATAAGACCAGCCTGTGGATCTTCCACTCCACGACTACAGGAGCAATGGGAGCAGGATACCGCAGTGGTCAGAGGAACAGTCTCTACTTTGCCATCAGCCAAGGACTTACCTCTCCTGCATGTCCCTGCAGAGAGGTATCTTTTGGGGAACTCTGCACGCTTTTGGGTCCAGGGAATATGACAAGGCAAATGCACAGTGAGAGGCATTACTAGGGGAGATGTGGAGCTTCTCAGATGTACCAGGGAGGGCAGGAATAAGAACACCAGTCAAAAAGAACACCAGTTAAAAAGGTTTGGTTAAATTGAAATAAAAAATCATCATCACTTTGATTTTTCCTGTTTGAGTCCTGCTGTTGGGTGATTGACCAAGCTCAGAGGAAGCCCTGGGATGGATATTTCTGTTTGGAAATCTAGTTTTTGCAAAACATGGAAACAGAAAACAAATGACAAACTATTTCCTCAGAAGGTAATTAGTTCATACTACACTTTCTCATGCCTCACTGCAGGCAAAGCAGTATCCCAAAGAATCTAGTAATTCAGGTGGATTTTTCAAGACGTGTAGGAATTGTTCATCCCTATGCCCTTCTAACAGCATCTTGGAGAATTCTCCCTCTTTTGTTATTTATCGCTTTCAGATACTTCATACATTCAGGACATTTCAGAGCTCTTGCCAAACAAGTAATGTAATAGTGAACTGAAAAATAATATCCTCAAATTTATTCAGGCATAGACAAATCCTTTTTGCCTCATAGAAAAACATGGCTATGTGAAAGATGTGAGGTTACTTTATATCAGTTTTAACTTTGGCAGGGTACCAAATGTTAATTTGCTTTTAGCTAGTTGAGATTAAATGTAATTCCTTCCCTGAGCTGCCTTAAAGTAAGCAAGCATGAAAGCATTTTCAGAGTAATCTGGGGGGAATTGACATTTAAAGGAGTTAGCACTACATCTGCGCTTTAAGGATATTAATTTCATAGCTAAATTAACTATGTTATTCTCTTTTTATCTTACATTTTGAAAGGACTCCATCAGTCAAAGAAATGGCAGCCCAGGGTCAGCTGAAACTACTCTTATCCCAACCATACTGTAATTTGAACTTGCTTTTGGAAACATTGCTACATCATGATTGTCTCCTAGCGAGAATCTTATTGAGGAGTTCAAGTAAGTATTTGTACTATTTATTCCTGTAAGGATATCAGTGAGAAACACAAATTCATTTTTAATACTTCAGTATTGAGGGAAGTCTGTCAACCAATATTGGGTATCAATAGCCATTCATTTAGCAGTAGGACACTCTTGAGTAGGAAAAAAAGAAAGATTTTTTTACTTTTTAATGAGAAGACTTTGGAGTCAGTCTGTGAGCATTCATAGTTCAAGAACAAGCAACAGTTTAATAAATCTACTCTTATAAGTGCGAAACAGTCCAAATGAAATTGAGCTTAACAGACCTGTGATACTGTGGCTTTGCTTTGCATAGAATATTAATTCACACTTTAAAAAAATCTACAGGATCACTATCAAAATCATATTTCAACACTTAAAAATTAACACTTAAGTTAAAAGTGAAGAGGATTTGCTTAAGTTAATTATGTATATGTTCCTGGGCATATTCTTGAAGTACTTTTTTGTGCTTTCTCATATTAATACCTTTAAATTTAATGTCATTATATAAGAACAACAAAAAAAAAGGCTCTACAAGTGCTTTTTTTTTTTTTTTTTTTAATTCTGCTAACTTTGTGTTAGTCCAAATCCCAGCTACTTAGCAAAAAAAAAACATTAGCTCCATATAGTATTAAATAATTTAGTTCTGTCATTTTAAAGTGGCCTAACATTTGTTAGGGTAGAACCTTGCTTCAGCTTCTGTCATACGTCTGACTGAGAGCTGCACTGCATTCATTCACTTACCTGTCATCTTTTACAAAGACTGACAAATGTTTGATCAGGATCATATTCTTACCCTAGTTTTATCCAGCATTGAATTTCGCTGCTGCTTAAATTATTAAATGAATGAAGTGACAGAGTATATTAATCTATTGACTGACCCACCTCTTGAGCTTCAAGGAATTACATGCTACTTTGAGTTAGAAATTATTCTATTTAGAGAGGTGGTAATACATTGATATGGATAAAGTTTTACTTTATATAAAGTTGAAACTTTCAATGATGTATCTTCTAGATTTGTTTTGATTGCTTTAATTGGCTAATAATAAAGTAAGTGGATTCTTTACATCATTGATTTGGTAGAAAATGAAACTTTAAATTATATAAAAAACTACATATTATAGATCAAAAATACATTTATCAAACACCATTTGCTTGTATGCAGCTTTGCTTGTGCTAGATGAGCTAAAATGTTTTCAATGATGTGAGTTGTTTTATATTATAGTACACTATTGCACTAGTAAGCTATACTTAGTAGTAGCAATGACAGTTTGGGATTCTTCATCAGTATAAAACATATAAAACACTTCCACTAATTCATAAACCTGTGCGCATTAACAGTAAAATTATGTAATGCATAAAATTCTGTGTAAAAACAGAAAGAGTTCATTGTAGGTTTTGAGTGATTTGCCCCAGTGATAAAAAAACAAAACAGCTCACTACTTAAGCCCAGTATTAAATTCTGGATGATAGGAATTTTTTAAATAAGGAAAAGCCTACTTACATTTTTCTTTATTTTACAATCAATTCTTCTCCCTTTCAAAATAAGGCCAGCAGGTATGAGTTCTTTCTAAAAGACTACTTATATGCAGATGGGTTTTACTTATCAATTGTGATTGTTTGTATTATGGCAAAACTTTGGGATACCTGTAGCAGGTATCATACAAGCACATTTAATTTTGTTGTTCTCCATTTAGTGGTTCTCATATTGTCTCATGGTGAATATCAGATCAAAGACCAGGAAAAAGCCCATTAAGGGATACCATGGAACTTGGAATATTTTTGATAGCAGTGCACTAAAGGAATGTAGTAATGGTGAACATGAAGATTAATCATGAACTTGCCAGGAGTCTAGTAAGGCTAGTTCTATAGCATATATTTATGAAAGGCAAGGTTTTCAAAATAACTTCATTATATTTTTGTATGAAATATGGATTTAGTTTACAAACTTAAGCTTTTGGGAAATAGTAGAAAAAAAGAAGTGAATGAAGCAAATGCTGGTAGTTTGAAGAAAATGAACTCACAAAATTAACACTGTAAAACTAAACTAGGCTAAAACATAATAGGTGCTTAAGAAGTCTGTCTTTTAGGTTCAGAAGTAGAAAGGATCCAAACTTTAAGCAACAAACTTTGGACATACCCCTCACCTCAAAGTTTTTGTTTAAGTCTGTCATGAGAGATGATAGAATTTGGAGTTTTGTCAATTTATGTACAGCATGAAATGTACAGAAAAATAAAATCATCAAATATAAAGTTATTAGAGCAAACAAAAAGTAGTATGGTTGATCCAGAACTGAGCTACTTGTCTGATGTGAGTGAAGCAACTGGGGAAAACACATGTGGAAAAAAACCAATATATTTAGATCTGTGTGACTTAAACTGGAAGACTGGAAGTCTAGATAGCCTAGGTGTTTTAAGCTATATTTAGCTGTAGTGTAATTAATGCCCAGAGTTGTTTTCTGTATATCCTGCACTTAATAATTTTCTTCTGAGACTTATTTCTGAGTAAGGGAAAGATCTGCAGACCCTTCCCTGTTGCAGGAGAAAATAATGAAGATAGCAAATATTTGGTTAACTTTCTGACAAAATAAACAGCTTTGCAGTTTTCTTGGGGAATATTTTTATCAGAATTACTTTATCATTCATGAATATGTAACAGAAATGGATTATTCTGACAAGCAACAAATATTGGAAGAATAAAGAAAAGTGTTCTTGCATAATATGAGTTATTGAATCCAGCAGATGCTGATTTAGAAAAAGAAAGGGTGAAAAATGATTTCTGCCAGACTTGNTGCATCATGCCTGCAGAATAAACTATGGCTTCTCATTTGAGAGTCTTTTTTTCCTCAGGAATTATATACTTTACATAATAAAGCTAAAAGTAGTAGCTGTACTGAACTACATGGGCCTAGCACAAGATGAATGCTAAGGAGAACCAACCTGTTCAGTCAACAAACTCACCATTAACCAATGAAGAGGGAAATCATGGAGAAATCATCAGCAAGGCACATCCAAGGCCTTAATTCAGTCCACTTAGTCCACTTTCATTTAAGAGATGATAGCACCAGATTCATTTTGGGTAATAGAAAGTGAAATAAAGTCCCTTTAAAGAATTCTTATTTATTACAATGAATGCACAAGAGATTTAACTTCATATTCTACAGTCATCTTTAAAACAGAATGCTGTCACCTGGAAACAGACTGGGATAAAACTGTTTTCAGAGCAGGACAGGGCCTTCGGCAGCTTAGCTAAATATTTCTGACTTGTATAATGCATCTTTGAGAGATTAACAGAAAAAGCTATCATATAGCCTGTATAATTGCACCTAGGTGATATCCTTGCCCTTGCTAAAACTTGGAAACAAGAACTGGTAGTGACATTTGCAAGTGTTCTGTGATAAGTATGAAACTGAAATATGAAACTGAACCCAAGGAAATGTGATTTGTTTCAAAAAGCACTTAAAGATGCATAATCAGTTGAGGGAGGGATTTTCCAGTAAGGAAGAAAAAATGCAGTTCAGTAACAACTAACTCCCTAGACACTAACAGATATGAAGAGTTTTCTAAGACTGCAATTCTATAAATGAATTCCTGCCAAGAGAAACAACTTGATATTGAGTGGAAAGAAAGTTTTTTTTTCCTTTATCCACCTCAGTTCTGTACCTCATGTTAGCAGCTCTCTATCTGCCATAGGTAAATGGCACTGATTTGCTGTAACTTATCTAATGAGTGGCAACTTTAGCAGCTGACCTTGCTTATAACTTGGGCAAATTTTAGTCACAGTAGTGTTTAAAACCAGACTTATTACAGAAACCTGACTTATTACATAAGAAAGTGTTTTTTCTCCAAATAAATTGTCTCCATATAGAATTTTTGTGTTGGTAAAATGTGTAAATCAATTTTAAAATTTTTCTTTAAGATGCTTTAAGCTGATAACCTTTATGCTTTCTTGAAATAACTCGCTGGATTTGGGAATCCTGAGACACAACCTCCCAGGCTGAAGAAGAGTGCTGGTCCTATAGTTCAGGAAGATGGTTTTGAGGGAATACATACAGGGACAAATGGATTTGGCGACAAACAGGGACAAGATGGACATGCAAGGGCTGTGTGTTTTGTTTTGTTTTGAGACAGAGCTTGGGCTTTTCATTGGCAGCTCTGTCCACATTTGAAGAGCAAGAAATAGACTCTTGAAGGAATTTGGGTGCTTGTGTAGAGATGACTTTCTCCTCCAGATGTTTCTGTATCATGCAGTGAGGTTAAATATAGGCTTGTGTGAGACTCTAGAGTAACAGAAAGATTTTAATAGCTTCTGCATGAAATCAAAATGTGTAATTATGGCTGAACATCATAAGATTCGGAAATGTTTTTGAAGGTGGTTTCTGCTCAAAATACCGATCTGACCAAAACTGTTATCAATTTCGTACTGATGTATCCAATGTAGTAAAAGGGTAGAAGGGTTTACTGCTTTACTGTTGTTGCAGTTCATGCCAGAAGAACCATAGCAAAGGGACCTCAGATATCCTGTACCTTTTGATCACTTCCCAAAAATAAGCCAAAGAAAAGAGTAAACAGGTTTAAAAGAACCTGTTCAATGTTGATCCCAACACATGGAGTAATGCAAAGAATGTAGTGTGACCATAAGCCTAAATTCAATATTGTCCCATCAACTTTTGGCTATCAGCATGCCAGTATTCCAGGATATTATATTACCCATTAAAAGCAAAGCTGGAGGGATTATGATAGTGATGAATTTTCTATTTGACCCAGGTAGACAGATTTCACAGAAGCAATTAACTGAGGGATTCATTAATGGAAGCTTCTTCCCAGATGTTCAGAAAGAAATTGTTCAGGGAGAAAAAATTCTAAAGAAGGCTGAATGAGAGTAAAATAGTTTGGGATTAATGATATATACACAGAGTACTAGTTTGCTGATATATTAATAACTAAGGTCAAATGATCTTAAGTTTGTTACATATTTCCTTCTTTTTATTTGTTAAAAGTTTAGGAATCAATGGATTCATAGTTGGCAGCTAATATGGGGAATATTATATTATTATGTTATATATTATTATATATCATATATATTATATTTGGATTTTACTGAACTAAGTGGATGAGATAAAGACCTGCATTTCATTTAAAGTAAAGGTGATCATAAATTCTATTTTGGGCTAAATAAATAAATATCAAAATAGACTTTCTGCCAATATACTTCAAAGTTACAATAGATTATAGTTATCAAGCCTGACTGTAGAATTGCATTGGAGAGGTGTGTCTGTATGGCAGACAAGTAAAATGAGCTACCAGAACAGTAACAGAAAAGGAATAAAAGTAAATGATAGAAGAAGCTGTGAGAACATAGCTCAAAGAGGCAAGCAGCATGGTTCCTACTGAAAGAGGTTTAATCCTGTAAGCACTGCAAATACATCCTTTTTGCATTCTTTTTATTCTCATTGGCTGCTGTTATTTAAATTACCAAGAAAACAGCAATTCTGTGTTCTTAGCAAATAAAAGTACTGTATGGGATGGGATGGGGTAGAACTTGTTCTATCATCAGTTTCTTTTCTTAACTAAAGCAGTCTGAAGAAAGTAGAATTTTTACTACCTATTTTGATCAAAAAAGACAGTATAGC
Organism: Crypturellus undulatus; assembly: GCA_013389825.1. Taxonomy (NCBI): domain Eukaryota; kingdom Metazoa; phylum Chordata; class Aves; order Tinamiformes; family Tinamidae; genus Crypturellus; species Crypturellus undulatus. Next base: position 1,692 of record VWPW01008827.1, on the reverse strand, counting down.
TGTTCATAGTTTCCTTATGTTTTAAGGGTTCATTGGGAAGGAAGAACTCAATAAAAAGAGTCAATAGAGTCAATAAAAAGAAGATTCTTTGAATTTTGTAAGATACATTTTATGATTAACCTGGTAGCTGATAAGAGCTATCTCAGTGAGATAATGTCAGCAAGCTACTGGCAGATGTTTAAGTCAATAGAAAAGAAATACAGATAAATATATGTCCCTTTAAATATCTATTTTTAATATATAGCATCATCCACAGAGATTATATGCATTATTTTGACAAAGGAAGATCGTTGCATCATGACTGTTTTAAAGCATAACTACTAATTGCAAAATTTTTGAAACATCTACTTTTCTCATAAAGATATTTGTTTTTATTAATAATGATAATGTGTATTTATTGTGGCATCCTATCTGCATATGGAAAATGTAGTTGCATATAGGAATAGCAAACAACAAATTTTCTTAAACAGGTACTGAAGTTACTTATATATCCATATTTATAAAAGTAATACTAAAACAAAAAAAGAAGCATATCCTTTGACCTGCCTGTCTAAGTTTTAGCTTCACAGATTAGCTTTTGATATACAGATGTAGTGAGTGGGGGAGAAAAATAGAAATATGAAGTGGGAAGCATCAGTGGGTAATAAGTACCATGCCTGTCGTATAAATACTGTTCTTATGTGATGATTAACAAGAAGTCTGTATTGGAAATTCAAGCTAAGATGAATATTTGGTGTTATGACAGATAAGCTAATAAGTGTTAAAGAAAAAAAGTAACAGAAGAAAAATCTACCTATCTTTCTCTAGATTCCCAATTCAAAATAATTTAACCAGCTATACTGATCAACTAGCTAAAACTTTAAACTATCTGACACTATCATGCCAGTTTTATCAGTGAGAACACTGATACTACTTGAGTTTTGAAGGGTCCTTATTCTTATATGTTTACTTTGGGGTGAAATAGGAAAAAACTGATTAAAGCATATTTGTGTTTACCCTCAGAAACTGTTTTAGTAATATGATTTTTGATTTCTAGACATCTTTGCATAGGAGCAAAATATTTGTACAGTTCATATAGTACCTATAAGAAGCTATGTACAACCCTTTCCAGAATTCTTTTATACTTCTTTCCACATTTCTATAGTTATTTGTACTGGGAAACTTATTAATAAGGCTAATAATAAATTATGACTGAGATATACTCTGCAATATCATCATAAAGGAAAATTAGGCTTAATTTCAGGTCACAGACACCACTGAACAATGATGAATCAACTAGAAACAAGCAATCTAGAAACTGAGCTCTCCCTCTTTCTCCAACATAGGTGCTGAAGTTATAGGCAGCCAAAGTGGCAGAAAATGATGGCATTTCAAATAGAATTGTATCTAATTTAGTTTTCTAAAGTCTTTCTTAAAAAAAAATAGAAATTTTAGTGAAAAAATGTTATAAGTTGTTCCGTCTCTAGTTATTTATTATGATCAGTAGCATCAAAAGTGTGTACAAGAAATATATGTTAGAAAAGTCAAAGTCATTGAGTTACTTTGGTTCAAAGGTTTAAACATATCTTTATTTTTCAATTGAGAGAATGTTTTGTAATGATTATGAAAAAAAAGAAATACATGTTATGTGGGTAAATATCAGTCATCACGTTTATCAAAATCATTACTTATCTTTAAAAGCATAAGTGGCTG
>VWPW01008822.1:0-17635 GCA_013389825.1 Crypturellus undulatus | reverse complement strand
AATGTAATGCCTTAGTTGCACCTGGATGATATTTTTTACTAGATTGCAGCGATTCCACTTCATTTTTAGACCACACCGGAGCACGGCTAGAATCCTGTTGTAAGGGTTTGGATTGAAACTGAGGGATGTCAAGGTCTCAGGTGCTTTTTCTGTGGGGGGAAAGACAAGACCGAAATATAAACTTAAACACTGTCATCTGCAAAGTCTATAAAGCTGCATTTTGCTAAAATGTGTCCCTCTAGCTTTGCTTAGAAAAGTGATAAACGCTTATTATTTACACTGGAATTTCAGCACATAATTTAAATGTTAATGGTTTGTTGTTGTTGAGATTTTTGTCTTGAAAAATGTGCAACACAAAGGTCAGTTATGTGAACAATTCGGAGAAGACGAGTTCATAGTTTGGGCCCATGAAAGTACTTCTGTAAGCACCTCTTCCCAGTGTCCAAGCACAACTTGTTTCATCGTTTTTTCTCTGTAGCAAGAAACAACCGCTTTTACAATGTGTTTCTTTGGACGATTGCCATCACTGCTTGTTTATCAGCCTCCCTAATGCTTTTGGGGCAGGAAATACTCTTTCCCACCACATATAATCAAGTTAAGTGTGGCTTCATTTACTGTTCTTTTGGTGTTCGGGGACCTGCAGCCTTTTCTTTGGTGTGCCAACTCTATTGAGAGACTTTGTATTCCTTGCCTGCTGTCCGCTGGGCTGCAATTTACCCTGGCATTACTCACTGTAATATTAAAACTTAGCAGCAGCTCTGTTGTTCCTTGTGTGTACAAGCTGAAAGAGGCAAAANAATATTAAAACTTAGCAGCAGCTCTGTTCCTTGTGCGTACAAGCTGAAAGAGGCGAAGACCAACTCTCCCATTAGTTCCTTTGCCAGCTAATAGCAAATGAAAAAGAGCAAAGACATGGGAGAAAGTGGGAGAGTAATACAACTTGCTGCTTCTGAAAAACTGGTCTGGCGGGAATAAGAGCATCCTCCCAAACAGTGATTTTAAACTGCTTTGAAACCCAACTTTATCTGGCAAGATAAATTAAGTGGATTTTTGTGTAGCTCAAGTGAAGAAGAGATTCAGACAGCAACTGCCGGCCACTGAACAGAAAATTGCATGGCTTTCTTTCCTCTTCTTAGTCTCTTTCTGGCTGGGGCAATGTCTCCCATCCTTAACTGTTTTATAGTGGACAAGGATCTTGAGTCCAATCTGTTTATTTTAGCCCTCCTTAGAGCTGTGAGGTGTGTTGTTTTCTTTCTTAAGACATCAACCAGTGCAAAAATGTATTTGGGTAGCTCCCTGATCCTGTTTTCTAGTGCTCTTCTATAACGGACTGCAAGTGAGTACTTATGATGTGTGAAAATACTTGCTAGAGGCTCCTGCAGTGTCTGCGGAACGCTCCGATCCCAACCTCTTGCTGAGCTGGCCTGAATTACAGGGGCCCAGCTCCCTGCAAGTGGCTAGAGCATCCACTGCATGCGAGCTGCCCCCAAGGATCCCAAATGTCACTCCTGCAACTTGACACAGAAAAACCTTTCCTCTCATATAGCATCCCTTCCCCAGATTGGACATTCTGAGGTGGGACTGACATATTTGTAATGGAAATTCCCATCCTTCTCTTTCCCCGCCCTTGGTGCTTCGTCACCTTCTCCTTCCTCCACCCAAGCTGTTTTGCAGAAGCTGATGGTTTGAGGCAAATGGCAAATTGCAAGTAAATGCCACTGCATTGCAGCACATCCTTCCTTTAGTGGCAGCAGAGCTGCAGCAGCAGGAAGCAAGGGCTTCACAAGAAAATAGAAGCCTGTTGCTCTAGTGCATCTGATGTTGTTCTGGGTCTGCCGAGGTTGATGCCTGGCTCTGAAAACCAGCAGGTTTTGTTTATCGTGAGCATTTCCCTCGTGCGGCTGAAACTCATGGAGCAGCTGGTGTTCCCTGGAGACCTGCGTTCTTACCCGGCACTGACACTGCTCTTCCCTGTGCTCTAGTGCCTTTTCATGAAATACTTCTCCCTTATGTCCCCTTTGCTCTTACCTTCTCAAAATCAGCAAGGGCATGGATTCATTTATTTTATTTATTTATTTAAAAGAAACTGCCCATATTTATGTGCATGTTTTTCATGATGTCCCCTGGGGACCCCTCCTCATGAAGCAGGATGTTATGCCAGCTGATGAGCAGCCCAAGAGCTGCTCCTCCCACAAGACTTGACCACTTAGCTTTGCTCCTGCAAAGGGCATCGTGGAGAACAGCATCGCCCTAAAAGCAGCTTTCAAACTTTAAAAGAAAAAAAGGAAAGGTGGAAGTGGAGGGGTGCAATAAGCACCTTTCAGCCCTGTGGTTCTGTGTTTAAGGATTTGCTTGTAGGTATTTGGGCCTTCCAGTAGTTACCCTGGAGGATTTGGTGCAAGGCTGCTGCTTCCTGCCCTCCCACCCTTGTTCTATCCTATTCCATGACATGTGCTGGCTTTCTGCTGTAACCCACAGGTAGTCATATGGTTTATTTGCTTCTTAGTTTCAGACTTTAAAAATTAAAACTCTAAAGGAAGGCACACAGTGATCTCTCACTAGAAACATCAGCATGCGTTTCAGAGGTCTGATCTGTTGATTACAGGTTGAGAAGTGATCACATCTAAGTTGTGGCACTTTTTTTCCAGCACTAGATTTGGCTCGGGCTAGGAGCAGGGCAGAAGTCGGTTGCCAGGTCTTGGCCTTCCCTGTCGGAACGTGACTTTGGCGGAAAGGGGATGTGCTGCTCTTGCTTGGGAAGGCGGGAGCGCCGCTGACGGGGTGTCACCAGTGTCACTGCTGTCTTGAGAGGGACACTTATGTAACGGGATGGCTCCTGACCGTGTTGCAATAAAAATACAATTCTAGATGATTTTGAGGTGTATTTTCTGTTTTTGAGAATCAGAATATCTTTTCTTATGATGGACTTACGGCATGTAGATCATGGGCCAGGCTTGCAGGCTCAGGTTTGCCCTGCTGTCTCTTCAGAGGCTGCATTTTAATAACTTATTTGCTCTACAATTAGAAGAATAAGGAAGGTTGTTCCTTAGCCTTCAGAGATTAACGTAACAGGTTAGTATCCCGTGGGCCATTATGCTTTTCCCTTCTACTTGCATTTACTGGCTTTCACTATCCTGGGGTCTTTGCAGAACCCCGTAGGCTGTTTGCAGGAAGCCAGAATGTCAAGGTCCCAAGCCCGGGTAAAACACTATGGGGTGGGCATCAAGCAGGCAGCTTGGAGGTGCATTTATCCTCTTGGGCTGTACAGACCAGGTCCATCGTGTCACTCAGTGCCCTTGGCAAAAAAATCCATGTAGACAGGAGGTTTCCCAGCCTCTCTGCACAGATTTGTGTTTCGGACTTCAGGAACGCGCTTGCACTCGTGCTTCTATCCTGACTGAAGTGTTACCCGATGGGTTGCAACAGATCTCCATTAAAGCAACCTTAAATACTGCGTTAGTATATATTTCCATTGCTTTGTAATGTCTGAGTCTCTACGTAGTGACCCTGTGTTTGAGACAGAGGGGGAAAAAATTGGGCCCTTTCTTTTAGGGAAGCATAGGAAAAGGTGCAGGAGGCTTGGGAGTTGTAAGATCGGGATCCTGTTGCCTTTGTCTTTAAGAAAGCCCTGAGTATTCCCCTCTGACGTGTATCTGTGATCACGTTTTCACTCTTAGTAAACCTGGATTCTGCTTCTCTCCTGCTCGCGCTCCGGGAGCTTTGCCAGCCGCGCGTGGCAGCGCGGGCCCCGCTGCGGGACGCGTTTGGCCTTGCGCTCTCTTGCTGCAAATAATCGTTACAGAGCTTTAGTTACGCTCCTCTCCCCTGTCTGTTCCTCTGAGGTTTCCTGGTACAAAGCGATTAGTATCACGCTGTCTCGCGGCAGTCCTGTGCTGCTTGAAAAGGAGGCAATCTCTCTCCGCGCTACCTTGTTTTGCAAGCTGCCAGCGCTTTGCTGCTGCTTTCCGTGCATGTGCTGTTTACCCCAGGGCTCCGCAGGCTGCGGTGAGCGCGGCGATGAGTCACGCCGTTCTGCCAGGGTTGCCTTTTCCTCCGTTCCTCTTCAATAACAAGTGTGTCTTAACCTGAAGCTCGCGGAGCTTATTGGCATGATGCTTTCAAGGCCGGAGAACTTGCTGTTGATTCAGGTCTGAAGCTTTGTTTGGCCATGGGTATTTGCAAATTTAATTTTCCAAAGAACCTCTGTATCCGATTGATTCCTTTTTTGGAAAGTTTGGAGGAAATATTTGCTGTCTGAGCTCCTTTAAAGACTTGGATTGCCAGTATAAAACTCAAGGGGAACCTAGACTTGACTTGACCAAAAGGTGTAAATTGTGCCAAGAGACTCCGTGCGTGTTCGAAAGACCAACACTCCTGTAGCCTTGTTCTCCTAGCAAGTTCGGCTACTTATATCGCAAAGCACCGAAACAAAACACCAAAGACCTGAGATGAGAAAACTGGTTTTAGCCCAACAGCACATCTTACTGGCACATCTGCAGTATGAAACTCTGAGAAACTTAAATGGTAAAAACACCTCCAGAAACACAGAATATTAGAAAATCCTGAGAGATCTGCTCCCAGCGATCGCTCTGTCCTGTCCGCTTTTCCTTGGACCTTCTCAAAGGTTTCACTAACCTTTAATAACATATGGTAACTGCAAAACGAGGCACGCCGGCCGCTCAGGGCTGCGTTAGCAGTCAGCCTTGAGGCCTCTACTGCTCAGGGTACTTGAGGAAATCTTTACAAGAAATCTGTGTATCATTTGCATCCTTATATGGCAGGGTTATTTTTAAGGCGATCAGAGGAACAAAATGTTACTAAAGCGTGTGTTAGGAAAGCGAAGGTCTAAACCTGCCTTCTGTTGGACCTCAGTCCTCGGAAGTATTCTCGGTTCCTCGCCAAAGGGTGCGTTTTGGCCGTTACCAGAGCCCAGCTCTGCGTGCAGGATTGAAGCACTCAGTGTTGCCAGAGCCCTAGCAACAGCCCAGCACGCAGAGCGTGCAGCGCTCGAGCTTCTCCACTTGCCTTCTTGCGCTCTTGCAAGAGGATTTTTGTTCTTTTTGTCCCAAGGGAGAGCTCAGATGGACGAGCTGCCGCAGAATTAACTGCCCCGCAGGGAAGTCCTGACTCTCTGCTGAAGTTTCGCTGCTGGAGTCACCCGAAGCATTTCCCTGTCCCAAGATCAGTGAGGGCAAAGAAGAGCTGCGTTGCTGCGTGCGCAGCGGGCACTTGCTCCTGCTTCCGCACCCGTGTCCCATCCCGGCCCCGACTGTCCCGCGCAGGCCCGGGGTGGTCGGACAAGGGTGTTTTCGGAGCAGCCTCGGTGCTGTTTCCTCGTCGCCTGTCACCTAACGAGGATGGTGGCTGATAGCCTCGCTGCTTTAAATTATTCAACACAGAGAAGGTAGATAGGGGGAAAAAAGTTCAACCGTACATCCTGCAGGCTCCTGAAAGCTTGATAGCGATAGATTAAAAAACAAACTTGCAGAATTTCACATTTAAAAAAAATCGCCCATAGTTCCAATAGGTGTTCTCTGTTTTCAGAAATTTTGTATTACTGCGTCAAGCTTAAATGTCAAATCGCATGACAGCACATAGTAAATACTGGTTTTGTTAACCTTGAAAATGTTAATAGTGATGAAAAATCTGAATAATAATTCATGTTTAATGAAGCTGGAGCCAGCTACGTCCTGTCTGGTTGAGAAAAGAATTCCTCTGTTGATAGGGTTTGATTAATAGCTTGTCTTCTCTAAATGTTCCTTTCTTCTAAATAATATAGTTTAGTCTACCCACAAGAAGCAAAGATAGTAACAGAAGAGTGATGGTGCCAATTGAAAATGAGTAATTTCTCCAGGGAAAAATGGCCTCGTTGGTGACTACAGCAGAGACAGAGATGCAGAAAAGCTGGTGATGCCAGGGGAACGGATGCAGGTATTAGAGAGGCATAGTCAGAAAGGGGTACTCCGTAAAGAAAATGTGTGTTACTGAGCTTTTTGCACCTTCTTTTTGAAGCAGGAATGAATGAATCCCTGGAACTCTCTAAAAGGTCAAAACGTTTCTTACCCTGTTTTTTATTTTTTACCACTACTTGGCGCTTATTTTCTCCTCGCAGGCTTATTAGTGTCTTTTCATGCAGTGCCATCACTGGCTTTTTAAATTCACCCTTCTGGAGTTTAACACGTGATGTTACGTACCAGGATTATGTTGTTATTTCCTTTTCTCTCTAGTAATTTTTATACTAAGCGAACAACCTGATGCAGTATTGAATGGGAAGAGGCTGTATTGAAAAGAAAATATACTTAAATATGTGAACTAAATATTGAACTCCTGACTTGAGGCTGGGCTGATGAGTGAAATGAAATCTAACCAGAAGAAAGGTATTGTAAAACACATCCACTATTGCATTTTAATATGCTTTTCATATAGTGGGGGAAAGCGCAAAGCATTTTATTTAGAATTTTGTAATTTCACTTTTTTCCAGTGCTTGGAAGCTCTTTTACAGATTTTATCACTATTTCTACTATAAATGCCACTTTATTTACAATTTTTTAAGACTGTCACTTCAAGAAAAGTTGACCTTGTGTCTCTGGATTTAGTGATTTACCTGTGGTGGTGAGTGGTGGTCTTTTACCAAAAGACTCGTGTCTCTGGATTTATTGATTTACCTGTGGTGGTCAGTGTCCCTTTAGCGGAGGTTTGTAACGACTGTACCATTTTAGGTGCCACAATCCTGATTTACCACCGAGCGGTGCAGTTAGCAGCGCACGGGCTTCAGGAGCCTCCCGCTTGCTTGGCAGGTGGGTTCGTTGGGTTTTGTTTCACCCCATCGTGCTACAAACTTGTCATTTATCTAGAACACGACAACTTAGAATTCGCACGACTGCCGTGCGGTGATGCTGTTTGTGCAGGGAGAGAGTGTATCCGTCAGTCTCAAAGGAATCTAGCTACAGGATCAGTCCTGTGTTTTAAATTAGAATTGCCTTGCGGTGTTGATCCTGACAGACTGATGGATGGATTAAGCAAAGCTGTAGAATTAGTGCATTTATCAGCTTGGCTGAGCAGAGCTTTAAAGCTCCAGGAGAAATGAATGCTGTTCTCATGAGTATGAAACTTCTACGTTTCTTATCACCTTCTTTTAAAAATGGCTCATATTAGAGACTCAAAAATAAACTGGTAAACTTGTTTAGAAAAGATTTTTTTCTCCTTCTTCGCAGGAACCTGCCTGGAGTATTTCCTGAGGCTTTTCTCAGAAACTGTGTCAAAGCAGCGCGGTAGCTGCTCTCAGCAACCTCAGAAGCTCAGAGCGCTGCTGCTCCAGCAGCTTTGTAAACAGCCCCAGACTGGAGATGTCTTTGCAGAAATCTGCTCAAATGTGTAACATGATTTTGTGCATTTGGGGCTGTCTGTTTTTCTGTAGAGGCAGAAAAAAATGGAATACTTAAAATACTTAAAGTTTGGGGGAAGAGGGAAGCTATGAGTTAGAATATGTCAGAAACATGTGGCCACCAGCCCAGTCTTCATGTCTGTATGGCATGGAAAGGGCTGAGAGACTCTTTACTCTTCTGCTTGGTGTTACATAGACTAGAGCCTTTAATTTTTACAAGACATCAGACTCGAGAATCTGCATTAAAACAGCATGAAATTTCCTGCGGGAATAATTAACCCGCCACCACCATCACACACATTTTGGCGAGAGGTGAAGGGGTGGAACGATATTTTGGGCTAACATCGCCCTATTCCTGTGTCTTAACGTGCACTCGGTCTCAGCCAACCGTCAGTGTAGCTGAGCGCAGGCAGCCGAATGCCCCTAGGGCAGCTCCCCCAAACTTTTTTTTATTTTGAGGCAGCGTGTCACATATTTTATGGGATAATTTTGATAAGACTAAAACGTTTTTGTTACGATTTGCAGAATCTTTTGGAAGTCAAGATGTAGTTACTTCTCTCTTTCTCTCTCTCCATGCAAAACCTCAGTGACAAAACATTTCCCCCCTCCCAAATTTTTCCTTTCTGCAAGCATTTTTTTTTAGCAGCAAGCGAAAGTGCAAGGCAGAACTGCAAGCTTTTCCCTTTTGAAGTGTGATTTACAAAAAAATGAATAGGTTGAAAGGTTAATCTACAAAAACAAACCTAATTAAACTTTCTTTCAGCTTTAATAAGCTATGGGCTCTCAAGCAAAATCAGAAATGGGCTTTGAATTATAAGTGCCACTTGCAGTTTGGGTTTAAAAAGGCTTTTGTGAAGACTGATTCATTTGTTGCTGGTTTGCCCAGGCTCTTGAAGTGTTGTCTGGAGTGGGCTGCACTCGGAGTTGAAGGCTTTTCTTCCAAGATGGAAATTTCTCGGGTGTGGAGGTGTATTTAATGGGTGGCCTTGGGTTTGACAGTGGGAATCGGTCTGTACCTTCTCTTCATCTGTGCTGCTAGAGGCAGAGGCACTTGGAGCACATGTACAGGTGATGGGAAGCAGGATGGGTGTCCCCAGAGCGCACAACTGCACTTGGAGCTGCCTACAAGAAAGGATTTACTGGCTCATTACAGCTCTCCAGGTCATCTGCTAGTTTTACTTTGGACTTGAGTCTGCACCAGGTCATTCTGAAGCTGCGGGATTTGTTGTCTCAGCCGCATTGTTCATTGAAAGATCCCACACTGTTTTCTGAAATGCAGCCTGTTTTGAAGCCTCTTGAAATTTCCATTTAATTTCTTGAGCCTGGCAACCTGGGTTTGGCGGAAACTGGCCCTGCCTGCATCAGGAGAGCCTGCAACTTTTCCCTGCCAGCCTCAGCTGTTTGCTTGAGGGAGTTAGCGGGATATGGTGCCATCAAGCCAAGTTACTAATCTGTTCCAGAGTCAAAGCAGGGGTAAAACCTCTGCTCTGGCTCTTGAGCTGAGCTCAGTGCCAGCCACAGCAACCCGAGCGCAGCGGAGATGAGCTGTGGCCTCGTGTGTGTTCACACATCCCTACGCCCTTGCTAAGGGAAACGACACCGTCTCCGGCCTCGGCAATTTGCGGGATACATTTTTTGACTGATTTCAGTAGAAGTTTCTCAGGCATCGTGTGCCACACCATGGAGATAACTGCCCTTTGAGTGACTTAATATCCAGCAGAAGCTCTGGAAAATCCCCGCTCTTTGCTTTTTTGGCTGGAGCACAGCCCAGCCTCTAGCTTCTGCTTTTCGCCTGGAGCTCTGTGTGTGTGAGCGTGGTCTGAACCTGGGACAGGCTTCATTTGCGCTGACTTAGTGGAGCAGAACCGAGCCCTCCTCGCGTGCAGCAATGCAAGTTCTGTGCGTCTTGGACATATAAAGCAGTCCCTGATGTCAGTAACAGCCTTTCCCATATTGCAGGCTGCTCTCCTAGCCCCTTTACAGTTTCTTTAAGCTGAACAGTCCCAGTTAGTCAAGGCTTTCCCTTGTAAATCATGGTGTAGAGTTCCGCTTTGGGCCTCGGGTTCCCTCACACGGGTGCCCAAGGCCACAGCCCGAACAGAGCAGAGCGGGGACAACTGTGCGTCTCACAAGCCAAATTCCTCTTTCAGGCTCTCTTCCTCTTCCATAACCATGTGCAGTTTCTAAACTGCACTCCTGAATTCATTCTTATCTAAAACCACTACAAAAGTGCTCTGGATTCGTTGCTAACGGATGTGGCTGTGTTCTCTTCCATACTGTGCAACATCTCCTTCCAGCCCACTTATCTGCTGGATATATCTGATTTTTTTATGAAAAACTCAATTTTAGCACCCCATGGCAATATGGACAGAGAATTACTGGAGTAGAAGGTTGTGGACAGGGTGAATGTGCCTTTTCCCAGAGCATTTCTCCCTGCACACGCGGTTGGATTTCTCTCATGGGGTCAAGGCTTGTGCGGTCACCGAGAAAAAAACGAGTGTATTTGAATAGCAACAGGAAAAGCAAGCAGGAAATGAAGCCTTTGGGGTGATTGATGGTTTTCAAGTGAGCTGCTCTGCCGAGCTACTTTTATTTTTAAATCTCTAGTGAGAAGCGATCTGGGGCCTCTAGAGATTTGACTTGATGACACTCTTTCCTGTGCAATATTACCTCGATGCTGGGGCTTTTCTAATGGGATTGCTACTTCTTTCTCCTTAGTCCTTCAGATATGATCAAATTCTCAGATATGATCTGGAGGTATTTAATTTTTTTTTTTTTTTTTTAATCCCTCAAATTTAAGGCCAGTGGCCAGTCTCCAAAAATTAGAACGAAGGAAAGGACATGAGGCAAACTAAATCCAATTTGTCTCTTTTCCTTTTTAGTAATGATCTAAATTTAGCCTGGCCGGAGTTATTTCCGTGCCTCCGCTGCTAAGTTTAACAAAGCGCAGGTCACTTGCAGGATATTTTTGCGTGGCGGATTCCAGGAACAGCAGGAAGTCGCCTGTGGTTCACCTGGAAGCCCGGGCGGTTCCGAGGGCGGTTGATTGGCTTCCGAATGAAGCGTGGGAGGCAGCCAGGAGCCGGAGCCGCCTTCGGAGCCCGCACGAGCTGGGTGCGTTTTTCAGCTTGTCACCTCACACCTTCACCTCCTGCATCTTTATTGCCACTACTTCAAGCCTTTGCCAGGAATTCTTCTTTATTTTTTCCTCTCTTCTTCCCCACCCTTGATGATGTACGAGAGCTGTAATGAAAGACAATTTGGAGCTTGTTTTGGAAAAACACTTGCTCGCATAAAGCTAATGATGGATTTTTCCACCCTCAGGGTGCAGAATGATCTGCATTTTGTCAGGCCTGAGCTGGAAGCCTCTGGCGGGCGCGGGGCACCGTGACGTGGTTGCTTGACGGTGCTGTCATTTTGCCATAATCCATCCCAGGTACCAGTGTGTCGTATTCCCAGGTTTGATCCTCTGCACTGGTCTTTGAGTGCTTGAATAAATGCAGAAATTCCTTAGGAGATGTTGAGCAGAGTCCTGTGCCTCCTGCGGACGCCTTCAGCATTCAGCAGAGGAGCTGCTGTCCCACGGCCCAGCTCCGTGATGGTGCTTCAGTGTCAGAAACCGGCACGCAGAAATCCCAGTAACTGCAACAAGTTGGTGGATGATAACGTGGTTTTGTCCCCGTTGCGTCCCCAGAATGTGCAGGCAGGTTGGCTGAAAGGAACGATCCAGCTGAAACCTCAGTGAGCAAGCAGCGAGCAGAAACACTTTTTCAAGCCACCGTGTGACAAACGGCCAGAGGAATCAAGTGCTGAATTAAAACGCAGAGGAGAAGTAGTCTCTGTACCATAACCTGAGGAAGGAAATGCACATGCTTAACGTGACATTGGAGACAGCCTGGGAATCCTGATTAATGGGAATATGTGCTGAAGAAGGAGCCGTCTGGGAAAGCGCTGACACAATTATCACTGCTTGGGAACTGTTTGTCTCGCTACGTTTCTTGCCATTGCAACGAGGACATGGAGGCATCCCAATCTTTACCTCAGGAACTTCATGTAAGACAAGTACAACAATTATGTACAACATAATTAAGTACAACAGTAATGAACATCATAGTAACTGCAGACCGAGTAGTGTGGACAGGTTTTGGTCAGCTGTTGACTTGTATTTTCATGCCCAAGAGACTCTCCCTCCGAGTTTGGAAGCTCTGCAGAGCTGAGCTGATGGAACAGTCGATCATCTTCCCAGAGCTACGCTCTGATAATAGTTAATAAAATAAAAATTCTGGGGCCGTAACGTGTTGCTCACTTCACACCTCGTACTTGTTTAAAAGCAAAGCAGAAAAATCCTGAAATAAGAAGTTAAATAGGATAGATAGTTAGAGAAAAATGCCCAGCGGTGACTCAAGTTGGGTATTAGCCTGTAATGTTTTTATCTATTCTTTCCCATTTCCAAGTTCTGAACTTTTTTCTCTGCTATCCCTCCCCCTCCTTTGCTATTAAAATAACAAAATATCTTAAAAATAAAAATATCTTATTTAGTATCTTATTAAAAAAAAAAACACTCTTGGAAAAAAGGTCTGAAAGACTTTTGCATGGTATGTGGCAGCTATGTGTGGTCTTGCAAAGACTATATGGTGTATTTATTTTGCATCCTTCTATGGGGAATGTTTTGGGGCCATGTTCTAACACAGGGTGAGAAGGGAGCATGGCAATAAAAAGCAAGCATTCAAATAAAAGAAATAAAGTGAAACTGGTCTCTTTTATTTTTATTTTTTCAAACCTCCTGATGAATTTGCATCAAGCAGTGGTGACAAAAGATGCTGCTTTAGGCCTTTCTCTCATGGAAGAGCAGCAAGTATGAAATTCCAGTGTGACTTTTTCCTGTGTCTTAAAATGAAACCACTGCCTTAGAATGTATTTTTCAGATTTAAAGAGGGTTGTCATGGTTAACAGATCAGGAATTCAGGTATTACATTTTTTCCTCTCCAGTCGGAGACTTGTGTATAAGCTAGTTAAATTCTGCGGTCTTACGAGTGGTTTTACTCTGCCTAAGTAGCCCTGCATCCGTCTCAGGTTTGGCACATACTTCCCGTGGCCGGACAAGGAGCCCGGCCCTGCCAAAGCCACGAGCATGACACAGTCTTTCTCCTCTGCCTGCTTATTTATTTATGCATTCCGATCCATAATAGCTTAATAATAGCCTCGAAACAATAAGAGAATTATTTCGCTTCTTGGGTGGTTAAAATTAACCGTGCTCCTTGCATATTTATTCTGGAGAAGAGGCAAGCTGTTTAGTAATTGCTCAGAAATACATTATCTGCGTAATGTTCTGTTTCTAAATACGCGTTGCATGACCGTCAGGCTGTGCCAAGAGCAAACACGGCAGCGCACAGCGATATCTGATGTAATTAGTTTCTCCTTTACATGCCAAAGAGAATATGTGGCCTCACTGGGGTGTTTTGGACCAACGTTGCCATCCTGATGGCATTCACTGCATGTGCTCGTTGTACGCACAAATGCTCTTGGTTTTCGGATCATCTCTATGCAGGCTGGTAGCTCCAGGGTAGTATATGCCGTGCCCGTTGGCAGCATTAATAAATGACAGCGGAAATAACATGCTCTCCTTTAAAGGAAACCAAAATAAAATGCTTTTTCTGCTTTGTTTTACCAGCCGCCCCTGGTGCAAGCGATTTTCAGTGGCGATCCGGAAGAGGTGCGGATGCTCATCTACAAAACGGAGGATGTCAACGCCTTGGTAGGTGCCTTGGCTTGGTGGCCGCGGCGGCAGTATCGCGAGCAGGTAACGAGTAACCAGGTGCAAGTTATTTGGCAGGTAAAGATTCCTGGCTCGAATGGAAGCCCAATTAGTCGTCTGAAATATAATCACCTTCTGCAGGTGACATCAAATTCCCTCTCCATAGGATAATTGCTTCAACTGTACAGGGCAGGCTGGGACATGCAGTTTTCTTTCTCACTGGGAGTAGGAATGTCTGCAGCCTAGAGCTGCATGCTTTGACTCTCTGCAGAGTTTCCTTTTATGAAGAGTCTTTACAGACCAGGAGCTTTTATTTAGCATTTGACAACATTTGAAATAGAACTTCATTATAGGTCTCTGCAGTGAGAGGAAAGAAGCTGCGTCTTGGGCATGATTTGCCCGCAGAGGCATTAATGTACTTTACACTGGCTTCTTTCTAGCCAGAACAACAGTAAGCAGCTCTAAACAAGTAAGAGTTAAGCATTTTAACAGGGGAAAAAAATTGGCCTGGGCTTGTGTCTCTCTTTCGTTTTCAGAAGCTCCCTCCCTTCTTTGCTTGGGCTTCTCCTTTTTGATTTGTACTTCAAGTTATGAACCCTACTAGTCTTTTGGCTGCAATTTGTGGCCTCTTGAAAGTGGTGGGAATACAAAGCAAGCAAATGGTGATTTTCCAGGTGTTTCATGGACTTCTGGATCAATCTGCCTTTTCTTCATGCCTCTTTCTAGCAGAAAGGCATTAGTTTATTCATAGCAAATTCCAGCCGTTTGCCGGGTGCAATCTTGGCCCTGCAGCTCTTGCAGACCTAGATGAGGAAGCTCATCAGAGAAAGAAGACCTTGACGTTGGGCTTATAAGATCTCACAGCGATTCCTGGACGTTTTCTTGACATAAGTTCCTGCAACTGCTTGCTTAAAGCATCGTCTCCCTCGATTTTCCTCAATATTTCCTTTTGGTGATCTTATAAAAATGGCTAGATTGATGTGATAGTCCTGAAGGTTCTTCTGTCTTTCACGTTGGTTCTTCCAAATGGTGTTTTCTATGCAAGGTGATTGTAGGTGTCTCAGATGTCTGGATATTCTTCAGCTGCAAGTGTGGGGGCAATATTACTGAAGAGCGGGTATTTTATATGTGGATACAATAGTACTTAGCAGAAGATATCATTGGACAGCATTTTTGTGCGGAAACCTGTAAAAGTTCTTCTGAGAATTCTTTGCCTTAACAGCTATTTCATTAGGAGCAAAAAAAATAAAAATAAATCAGACCGTTTCTTGGAGTAATTAGAAAAACATCTGTCAATGCCAATTCTGAAGGTTGTCTTTCTGCACACGCATCAAAGTGTCAAATGCTCAAGATGTCACTAAAGAAGTATCAAAAGGTCGGATGTTCCCCTGCGGTGTGAGCTGCCCGTTTGCGCCCGTTGCCTCTGCTTCTATTTTAAAGGTGCTTTCAATTACTTCCATGCTAGTGTTTCTCTAGTGCTTGGCTGCTCATATGAGGGGAAATTCTGACACTGCTTGGCAGGGAATTGTCCTTTGTTGCTCATTTCGATTAGCTGTGTTAATATTGAAATGGTGCAAATGTAAGTAGGGGAGGAAATAAAATGTAACCCTGTTTTACAGCATTTGGAATTTCTGAAGTTTATAGAGAATGTTTTGGGTCCTGCAATGATGGAGGTATTAAAAAGGGAGAAGAAAAAGGCACATGGAGAAACTATGCAAAATTAGTAAAATATATATGTGATACCTAAGAGAAAATGAATTTCAGGGGAAAGAGTTGAGAGCAAATTGGAAGCCTGCAGGGGCTTCCTTGGAGGTGCCCTCAGTCCGCAGCATCTGGCACGTTTGGGAGTGTCGGGGTGGCTGTGGTCTATCTAGGAAGATTGGGATTTCTTCCTTTTTCCCGACTGTTTAGACTTCGGAGGGAAGAGCAACTTCGGGCTCCACCTGGGGTTTGTGGTCTGTGCAGCTCTTCTGCTACCCTGAGTGCGCAGGGTTTCAGGCCTTATGTGAAAAATTATTATTTTCTGCTAATGCAAAATTCCTTCTTCCCAATGTTAATTTTCATCTCAACCTTCCAGTTTCCCTTTAAGAAAATGGGTAGCCAAATGAGAGGAAAGCAGAAGCCCCTCCGGCATTCCTCCCTGGTGTCACATTTGCAAGCCAAGCCAGCCTCTTCCTGGCCGCTTCCCGGCAGGACGGAGGAGCTCCTGAAGTAGGGATGGGAATCAAGAGGGATACGGGGAGGTCCTTGCAGACCAATAGGGATCTACGCTGTTGCAGCTGCCTGCAGCTCCAAAGGTTTACAGGCTACATGTTCCCATGGCAGCACTTGGTTGGGATTTTCAGGAATTTAAGGAAATTAAATCCTGAAATAGCTGTGGCGGTTGGTGCTGCAGCATGAGAACGCGCAGCTCTGCTCCGAGTTGCCTGCGGAGGCCACCGTGGGGTTGGCCACCCTCTTAGAGAGCCCCAATATTCCAGTGTGCTGAGTGGATCCGTGTGCCAACGTGCCGTGCCCTGGGGCGCGGAGCCAAGGTGGCACTTAGGGACTAGGTAGCGTGCAGCCCGGGAAGGGCCTTATCCGGGATCAGTTGGACACTCGCAGGGAGCGTTGGGCGCTTGCCGCGTTGGGCGCTTGCCGCGCTGGGGCCCTGTGCCTTGGATTGCTTGCTGGGAAACGCTTCGTTTCCTTTATTTCTACCTCTAAAAATATCCCTTTTTTAAAAAAAGGTGTACAGCTAAGGTCAGCCTGTAGCATCCTCTCTTCAGTGAGCTTAGACAAGTCGTTAATACAGCTTTGGAGGGAAAATGTTTATCTTATCTTGGTTCTTGTAGCCATTGTTTAGCTTATCTGTTGTCTTCTACTGACCGTTTGTTCCTTTAAAAACTGCACTTGAAGCACGTCTGATTATTTGTCTTAATGCTATTTGTGACCCTCTTATCATTCGTTTTTTTTTTTCCTTTCATTTCCTTTCCCTTAAATGTATGTTCAGATTTGAGGTAGACCAGGTTTGCTAGACCTTTCTGTGAAATGACGAATGCTCTTTGCATTCCCTTTCCTTTGTTCATAGCCGCCAGACTCTAGATCATTATGAATTACTTTCTTGTTCACATTACAACAGTTCTACAGTCTGTTTTCTCACGGGGAGTGCAGAAGTTGAGCGTTAAAACTATTGCATGCCTGAAACTCCTCTTTCTGTGGGAGCTTGATTCCCATTTAATTCGATGGGCTTTCCATTGCTCACAAAAGGGAAAGCCAAGAATACTTCCAGGTGGGGATTACTTTGCTAATAGCAGCATTGATACTTCTTTTTTTTTTTTTTTCTTACCCATTAGCAGCCCCTTTCATTTAAAATGATGCATCACAGTATAGTAGAATCATTCTGTTTTGTGTCCTTTCCTCCCTGTANTTTTTTTTTTTTTTTTTTCTGACCCATTAGCAGCCCTTTTCGTTTAAAATGATGCATCATAGTATAGTAGAATCAGAAAAACTCCACTTCTCTGTTTCGTGTCCTTTCCTCCCTGGACTATCAAGTTTCCATCAGATTTATACGATTTAGTATAAAATACTGTTTATACTTACAAAAAAAAAAAAAAAAGAAAAAAAAAAAACACTGAGTAGCTTTGGTTCCTTGGTATAGGAAATTGCTCATTCTCATATCGCTAGTGTTCTCCCTCAAACTGCTCTCAGCTGCATTGCCAGACCTCGCTGTCTTGCAAGATAATGCTACAAATCCTCTTTTGAGCCTCTAGCTCTGTAAAGCACAGCGAGTTTCTAAGATGGAAAGGAAAAACGGAGACTTTCTGAAGCTGTTAAAATTGTTCTGACACGTGGGGAGTGTCAGGCTGAGGCCCTGTATTCCCTGTGTTCCATCCTCTGAGTGGTTTATGTGCATGCTTAATATGCAAGATCAAAACCCATGACAAAAGAGTTGGTCTATGCTGTATGTCACGGATGTCCAAAAAACCCATACATCTAACATGAAAAACAACTTTTGGGGGCTTAGAAAGAAGGACTTTGTCCTCCTAGTACGTTCTCCAAAGATAGATCCTTCTTAAGAGTCTGATGCTGGAGTGTTGGTACAAACTCGAGCTACAAAATCTGATATCCAGAAGGGTCCAAGTCGTGTCATGTCAGGGCAGCCTCCAAAAGACACACACTTCATAGCTGTATTCAGGCTTTGCTTGAGGGGGATGACTGCGTTATGATGGAGTTTTGATTTGTTTTTGAATGTGTTTATATGCCTGTAAAAAGAGTATCAGATCAAAGAAAGATTCTGCAAGGTCTGGTAGGACTGTGTGGTAAGAAAGTTGAGGACTACTGAGAGGAGTTGCTTTTAAGACCTTGAATTTTGTTCTTTTACTGGATGAGATTGCCTGTCTAATTACAAGCAGAAATGCATGCAGAAAATAAAACATTGCATAAAAATGCATCGCTCTTTAACACAGTTCCTGGCTGAGTTTTATAGCTGCACAAACTGTTGTTTTGCAGGATGC
>VWPW01008820.1:1545-13553 GCA_013389825.1 Crypturellus undulatus | reverse complement strand
TGCTCTCCAGGTTTGGAGAGATGCCCACATGGGTGCCCGTGGATGGTCACCCAGGGCCCTCACTTTAGGAGGAGTGCAAGAGTGGGAGCATGCACTAAAGAAGCAGAGGCTGCTCTGCTTTTAGGCTCAGAGGATCTCTCAAGTGAGTATGAAGTTGGCTTAGGTAAATCTCACCTTCCTTCTTGTAACTGGAGCAAGCTGGGATCCAGCTGATTCAGTTGCTTAAGAAGGTAACTAACTCAGAGCTGGAGTAGCTACTTCGTAGAGGAGCAGGACATAAACGTGCTCAGCTCCCTGCTTGTTCCTTCTAACTGGCAGCTCTTGTCCTGTGCTGCCCAGGAGGCAGTGGAATGGGGTAGTACCAGCCAGGTGAGGAAACCTGTCTCTGCTCTTAACCCTCAGAGGGGAGGATTAATGTTGAAGGCAAATCTTCCTAAAATGCCTCCCTGACTGCTCTCCTGATGAGTCAGTCAGTGTGATCAGCTTGGTGCCCTCAGTACATGGTGGTTTTATCCTTGCTGCCTTGGCCTCTAGGACTGTATGATCTGCATGGAGAAGCTGGCCTCCCCCTCAGGTTACGGTGACGCGTGCGAGTGCAGTGCAATCAAGCCGGAGATGGTCGGTCGCCTGACGAACTGCCAGCACTCCTTCCACATGCTCTGTGTGCTGGCCATGTACTCCAACGGAAACAAGGTACTGGGCCAGCCCGTCCCCGTGGCCCCGTGTCCAGGTGACTCTCGAGGGCTGACGCCTGCTTCTCTCTCCACACAGGATGGGAGTTTGCAGTGCCCCTCTTGTAAAACGATCTATGGAGAGAAAACTGGAACTCAGCCCAAAGGGAAGATGGAGGTTTCCACTTTTCCCCAGTCCCTTCCTGGCCACAAGGACTGTGGCACAATCCAGATTGTGTATCACATCAGCAGAGGCATTCAGGTGAGCACAAGACCTGCTTGCAGGAGCGGCTGCTGGCAGACAGCCTGGCAGGGGAAAGCTATGTGAGTCTCTCGGAGCAGTACTGGGAACTGTGTTTTGCCTCTGCTTCTCACCAGCCTTTCACCTACAGCAAAAATTGCCTGTGAGAACCAGGGAGGAGACCCCACCAGTGCCCATAGGATGGGAGAGGTTCTGGTGTCCACATCTAAGCTGTGGGTGGGTACAGTGACCTGAAGGTCTGATGGCCTTAGACCATGTAGAAAAGCCTCTAAAGAGCTCACTTTATTGCAGCATGAAGGACCTGTGATGTTAGTGTGTCCCATAGGAACAAGTCAAATACCTCCTACTCATAATCAGCAATACGTTGCTTCTTTTGCATGGAAGAGCTGGTCTGAGATGGTCCTATCCTAAATCCTACTGCTGATTCTAACCCTTATTCCTGAAGGATTGTGAAACCCCTACGAAGGTGGAAGTGTCCATACAGACTCTGTCCTTTATCTATTGCAGGGCCCTGAGCACCCCAATCCTGGGATGCCCTACACAGCAAGAGGCTTTCCTCGTTATTGCTATCTGCCAGACAATGAAAAAGGCAGGAAGGTAAGGCTGCACCCTGGGAACATGACTGCTCCACATGTCTCTCTTGGTCAATATTGGTGGCTTTGCACAACAGGGCTCTTTTTATGAGCTGCTCCTATGATGCTAATGAGCTATTCTTGCCAGTTGTCCATGTTGTTGTTACTTAGGTGTCTTTATAACCTTTCTGGCTCTGAAAGTTTTGTTCTTCTTCTTCACAATTCTCCTTCATCACTTTGCTAAACAAAAACCTGCCTCATTTTTTGAGAAAACACTCCTGGCTTGTTTTGAGCTGTGCTGTTAACAGGAGTTTCTCTTAGAACCACTGAACTTCGGGGAAAAAAAATCTCTCTGCTCCCTGTTCCCGTCAGCGTTTCCTGTGGGTGAATGTGTTTGTCTCAACTTGTGCCAGTATTTTTCCAGTCCTGCAAGACTGGCTTGTGGGGGAAATTAATTGTTCTTCCCATCAGGGGCACCACACAGAAAAACAGGAGATGAAGGTGTTCCTTCTAATGCTGATATCTTTAGTTTCTTGCTGCAACTGCAAGGGTGTAGTTATTAAGCTTCTGGCAGGCAACCACATCCCTATCTCACCTGGATGTTTCCCTTGAAAAGGGCCAGGGAGCTGTCTCTTCCGACAGCATGATAAGAAGGGACTGCTCGTCTGTCCCTGAGTTAAATCTAGCTGCTGGAGACCAGCTTTGATTTTCCTTCCTCCATCTCTAGGTCCTGGAGCTCCTCAAGGTGGCCTGGAGGAGACGCCTGATTTTCACAGTGGGCACCTCCAGCA
Organism: Crypturellus undulatus; assembly: GCA_013389825.1. Lineage (NCBI taxonomy): Eukaryota > Metazoa > Chordata > Aves > Tinamiformes > Tinamidae > Crypturellus > Crypturellus undulatus. Next base: position 11,257 of record VWPW01008820.1, on the reverse strand, counting down.
CCACAGGGGAGAGCAACACGGTAGTGTGGAACGAGATCCACCACAAGACAGAGATGGACACGAACCTGAGTGGCCATGGCTACCCTGACCCCAACTACCTGGACAATGTGCTGGCAGAGCTGGCCGCGCAGGGCGTCACCGAGGACTGCCTGAGACAGTGAGCCGCGTGGGGCCGCCAGCCGTGCACGTCCCCAGGCCCCCAGCGTTGGAGGCCCATCTAGTGCACTTATTCCTGTTGCCTTAAGTTCCTGCGTCTGAGCGCCTGTCACGCTGAGCAATAACACTAACGCGGGAGCTCTGTACAGTCTCTTTTTCTGGAGGGAAGGCTGCTTTTGTAGAACGTGCACTCGCGTCCCCAGGTAGGGCTTGTGGCCCCAGCCAGGATGGGCTAGGAGAGTTGCTGCGAGGTGACAGATCCCCCTTGTGAAGGCAGGACCCTCACACTGGTGGTACCTGGGGACAGGAGCGGGGAGAAGGGAAGGTCTCGCTCCCACTTGAAAGGAAAGTGAAGGCCTCCCTTTTGCAGCATGTTGCAGCTCGGTCTCTGAGCTGGTTCTTACAGTGAAGCCTCCTCCCTCCTGCCCCTGTAGTTGTTCCTTATATCTCTGCTTGGTCGTAATAAACACTGCATTGTCACGGAGAGTTTCTGCTTTGCCTTCAAACTACCTGATGGCTTAGGGTGTCTCCCCTCCTGTGTCCCTCTTTGAGGACGCAGCCTGCTCGGCAGAGCTGGGGACACTCCAGCCAGCCAGGAGAAAGGAGGGAAAGCTGAGCTCTGCTTGAGGAGCAGGAGACTGTTGTGGGAGCAGCCCCTCTCCCTGGGCTCCTGGATTGCAGGCTGTCCGGGTTGTCATCCCCTTGCCTTGGGCTCTGCTGGGGCTGGGCAGTGGGTCACGAGGCTCCGTCCAGGGTTGCTCCGTTGACTTACCGTGCTTGCCCGTCTAACTGTGTGTCTGTGCCAGGTGCAGGGGTTGGGGCAGAGCCCCCTGCCCAGTGTTTGCTCTGACCCTCCTCAGCTGCCCCTGGGCTCCGCAGAGGTAGGAGTTTCCCTGCAGCGCCCAGTGAGAGGAGCAGAATGGCAGGGCCTGGGCAGTCACAGCCTCTGCTCCTGCCGTGAACTGCAGGACTGACTGTTCCTGTCAGCACTCCCATCACCGTGAGCTGCTTGTGGCGAGGTCTGCTCCTAAAATACACCTTGTTTCCCTCATCTTTTCAGTGCAGCAGCCCAGCAGCTTGGGGACTGCTCCTTAGTGCTTTGCATCCAGCTATTCCATATTTGCCTCCAGTGCTGCACCTGGAGCACAGAGGGTTTTGGGCTGCTCGCAGGGCTGCATGTGGCGCTGCGGGTGCTGGTGCCACCAGGCGGTGACGGGGTGCCTCGCTGCCCTGGCCGGTGCTGCAGCACGTGGCGGGGAGCAGAGCTGCCCCCGGCGCGGCTGTTCACGGGGATGCTCTCCAAGAAGGAGCTTGTTCCTGTGCAGCATCCAAGTGCGAGACCTCGAGGAAGGGGAATTGCTCCGTTCCTGATGTCCTTGTGTGCTGTAGACTTTGTGTCTACAGCGTCCTTTGTGTCCTCTGTGGCCCCGTGTCCCCTCCAGCTGCAAGTCCCCAGAGCTCTGCCTCCCTTCTCCACTCGCAGCTCCCCTGGCACAGCCGCGTCCCCAGTGCCTTCTGCTACTTCAGCCCCTGCCCGTGGCTCCGAGACGTGGCTTCGGGTCGTGGTAGCTGCCAGCCCCGAGTCCGTGCAGGGCTAGTGCCCTCTGCCACCAAAGAGATGGGCAAATTCTGCCTTCTGGCATCAGGGAAATTAAAAAACAAACAAACAAACAAACAAAAAAAAAACCCAATCTTTTCTCAGAGCTACTTCACAAGGGGAGTTTTCCCCCATGTCTGCCTTGTGCTTGCTGCTTCCTCCTGCTGTTACCTCTCTGCTCATCCAATACCAGCCTAACCCCGGGGCAGGCTTGAGAGAGAAACCACTCAAACACGCAGCCAGGTCCGGAAATACTGCAATACCGGGAGCTCCTGGGGAGCAGCAGGTGCGTGTGCAGTTTGCACATGCTTGCGTCTGCTCTTCTCCCACCCTGCTTGCGCAAGGGAGCGGTTTCTGGCTTAAGCCTCGGCTTTCAGTACCCAGATCACGTTTCCCCAGCAAACAGAACACGGGATTGAAGAGCAAATTGGGCAGGGTTCACCCGGCCTCCTGCTAAGTGAGACTCTCCGGCCGAGCCTGGCGCCAGGCGCTTTTCGATGCGTGAATCACGGGGAGCCTCCCTGCGCAGGGGCCGGGAGCTCATCCCGAGCATCCTGCAGGGCTGGGACGTCCTGTGGGGCCGGGACGTGTGAGTCAGGGTGACCCTCCTGCCGGCAGCTCCGCGCTCACCGTGGGGCTGCCGGGCGCTCCAGGGAGGAGCAGCCTGGATCACCTCCCTTCGCCCTGGGGCTGGAGGGGACACGGTGCAGGGCAATGGCACGAGCGCAATGCTGCGGTGCTGGTCATGGCCGGAGGCAAGGGAGAGCTGAGCGGGTGCTTAAAATGCTGCCAGATGGGTCTGCAGCCTTGCTCGTCCCCAACGTCCCCCTTGGTCCTCGCTCCTTCCCCAAGCTCTCCCTGGCCACTGCTTGCCCAAGGGCTGCTCAGGGCCGGCACCGCCACCCCAAGGCTGCTGCTGCTGCGGGACCCGCTGCGGTGCAGCGAGTGGAGGGAGGCTGGGCCAGTGGGGCCAGGGCCTGGGTGGCAGGAACGGCCCGTGCGTGCGGGGTGCCGGGGGAGCCCCCGACGGTCACTCTGGGACAGGCAGAGCGGCGTCCCCATCGCTGAGCTCTCCCTGAGCGGTGCCGGGTCCCAGCTCCTTTGGTCCCTGAGGTGGCCACCTGCCTCCTTCTTCACCCAGGTGCAGGTTTCACGTCACTGGGAGCAGCCACCGGTTCTGTAGCAGTGATTTGGCAGGGAGAGGGGTGGTTATTGGGTGCAGCAACCTGCGTGTCCCTTTGGTGGGAGGTTAGCGCTGGGGTGGCAATGGCAGGAAGAAGACGGGCTGCCTCCAAGCAGTGTGAGCGGCCGATGCCTGTGAGAGGAATGGGCTTGAAACTGCTCATGGAAAGAGCCTGTGGTGTTGGTGGGTCCATCCCTGCCAGGGCTGCTGCCCTGCACAGCCAGGGATCCTGCCCGGGGGATGCAGAAGATCTGGTCCGTGATGCCGCCCTGCCCACGGAGCTTGTTTCCTGCGGTGCCAAGGACTTGCTTGGGGCAAGACAGGTTATTCTTAGCTGAGCCCTGACCCCGCAGTTATGTTGGCCTCGCGGCTGAGTAGCTGGTGGCGGCAGTAGAAGCAGTGGGTGACTCACGGTGCCGCGGCGCTGTGTCATCGGCCCCGCGCTGTCACCGCCTGGGCACACATGATGGGGCCTCGTAGCAGGGCCCGCGCTCGCCCTTCGCTGCCTGCCTGGCACCCGGGCTCCACATTTCACTGCCAAACTTGCCAGCAACCTCTCGGTGCCGCCGAGTCGCTTGCGGGCGCCGGGCTGGCGGGGTCAGGGAATGCAGGGCCGGAGGGCGGCCGCTCGCTCCGCCGGCCGGGTTTGCCCCAGGGTCTCGGCGGGCCGGCGCGGGCGGCAGAGGAATGCGGCGCTGGGAGGGTCTGGCTCGCGGGGGCTCTCGGAGCCGCGCGCTGGGCCCCGGGCAGAGGGACGGGGCCGGCAGAGCGAGCAGCACGTCCTGCTCCACGGATCCGGCCATGGAGCTGCTGCGGCTGCTGCTGCTGGCGCTGGCTGGGACAGGCTGTGCCGCGGGCCTGGGTGAATATGGTGTGGGGTGATGGGGCTCGGGGGGCACTGCTGCCCCACGGCGCAGCCCCTCACGGCCCCGCTCCGCAGCCCGGCTGGCCTACGAGCCCCGCGCGCCCCCACAGCCACTGGCGGGCAGGGTGACGGCCACCACCTTCGCCCTGGACAAACCCTTCTGCGTCTTTGATGGACACGTCAACGCCAGCGACAGCGTCTGGCTGGCCGTCGCCTTCGCCAACGGTGAGTGTCGGCCTGCGGAGGGGACTCCCTGCGCCGCCTCCCTCAGCACCAGCCTCTCCCTCCGCAGCCACGGCCGCCTTCAGGAATCCGGCGTCGGCGTCCGACATCCCGCCCTACGCGCGGCTCCGGGCCGCGCTGTCCTACATGACGCTGGAGACGCCGGCGGGAGCCTACGCGTGTCCTGCGCGGAGCGGCGGCGTCCTGCGCGTGGGCAGCAACACAACGTGCGGCGCTGAGCGCGGCCCGGCCTCCTGCAATGGGCCACTGCCCTCCCCAGGGCCCTACAGGTGGGACCCCTCCGCGTGCCACCATCCTGCTCTGTCCATCCCCGTCCCCTCGGGTGTCACCACGTGGCCCCTTCCCACAGGGTGAAGTTCCTGGCGCTGGGACCCCGCGGCCCCGTGGCCGAGACGCGGTGGTCGGAGCCCATCGGCCTGCGGCAAGGTAGGGCGGTGGCGGCGCCTGCGCGGGCTCCGCTCCACGTTCCCATCTCACGCGGCCACGTCGCAGCCCGCAGCCCCCACACCCTGGACCCAGGCCCCAGGCGCCGCCGCGCTGCCCCGCTCGTCATCGCCGCCATCCTCGCTGGCCTGGGCGCCGCGCTGACCGTGGGGCTCTTCGGCGCTGTGCGGTACGTGGTCAAAGAAACGGGGGTTGTGCTGAAAAACACACAAAAAGGGGTCTTTTTCATAGGATATGGTCCTGCGGCAAAGCGTGACCCTGCTGTTGTGTCCCCGCAGCGCCCAGCTGTGCCGCCCGCAGCTCCCCGCCGGCTCCTTCGCGCACAGATCCTACCGGAGCCACCACATCCCCCCAGTGGTGCCGCGGCCCCCCGGCACGCGGAGCAGCGTCCTGGGCCCGGCAGCGCCCACCGCGCCGCGCTGCATCCCCCACGTCCTGCGCTGAGCCCAGGGCCGCAGGGCACGTCCCGGCCAGTAAACTCAGCTTCAGCACCTTCCACCTGCCTCCGCTGCCGCCCTCGCTCGCTCCCGTGTCCCCAGGGGCCCTGCTCTGCTCGGTGCTGCCGGCGCTCCAAGGGGAGCGAAGCCACGGGATGGCGCATCGGCGGGATCCCCGCGCAGGGCTCACGGACGTGGGTGGTTGGGGCTGGCAGTGCCATGGCCTCCGGCAGGCATCGCCCCAGGAAGGCCGTGTCCCCACCAGCGGGCGCGGGCTGCCCGTGCCGCGAGCTCGGCAGGTCTCGACGCCGCCCCGGGCGCGCTCAGGCGTAGCCGGCGCTGCTGGGGGAAACGGGCTGGACCTGTTTGTGGCGGGGCCTCGGGGCGGGCAGGAATGTGGGCGGCCGCGGCGCGGGCGGCTCCCGTGGGGACGGGAACACGGCTCCTCGCCGCGCTGCCCGCACACGGCCCCGGCCTCGGCGCGATGCTCCTGCTCCCGCTGCTGCTGCTGCTGGCAACGGCGCCAAGCGACGGTCTCAGTGAGTTGGGTGCGGGCAGGGGGACGGGGACGGGTTACGCTACACGGGTTTGCACCATCCCGGGGTGCGTGGGTGGTCGTGCACTGGGCATCCCCCGCAGAGCTGGGGGCCCCTGGATACATGGAGCTATCCAGATTGGGCTGTGCGTGGACACCGGGAGCGATCCCAGGTCCGGGAGCCTCCTGCATGGACACACGGACCCAACCCACAGCCCGGGGCCACCAGAGGGCTCAGGGCGCCTGGTGACACCCCTGCTCAGGTGACACGCTGGTCCGGACAGCTGCCGTGCCCGGATTTGCTGGCATGGGGCAGAGCATGGGGGTCTCATGGGGTTCTGCTCCATGGCTGGTGCCATGGGGGGTCACAGAGGTGCCTCTCATTTTCATGGATCTTGGTGTTTCCGTCGGGAGCCGAGAGGCCGCCAGGGCCCCCTGGAGCAGCTGGAGCGCTGATCCGGGGGGTCACGACCGTCCCTGCGGGGCCGGGGCTCAGCGACCCCTTTCTCGCCTCAGCCAATGTGAGCTACACGCCGACGCTCACGCAGCGCCCGCTGGCGGGCCGGCTCACCGCCTCCACCTTCGTGCTGGAGCAGCCCCGCTGCGTCTTCGAAGCCCAGGGCGATGCCCCCATGATCTGGCTGGTGGTGGCCCTGGATGGAGGTAGGTGGCGCACGGGGGCGAGTGCCACAGGGCGCGCGGTGCCGCGGGGACCCCTCCTCACCCACCGTCCCGCAGCTACAGGGCAGTTTGACCCCAACACGGAGCCGGAGACGCCGCCGCTGGCCTTCCAGACGTTCCCCAACAACACGGCGTATGCCACGCTGGGCACCAGCCTCAGCAACTACCCCTGTCCCCCACCCACTGGGGACATCACGGTGCTGCGCGTGGGCAGCGAAACCACCTGCAGCCGCGACCCCAACAGGCCCAGCTGCAACGGCCCCCTCCCGGGGCCCGGGCCCTACCGGTGAGGCTGGCGCCGGGGGGACATGGAGCCACGGGCATCGACGGTGCCCAATGGCACCCGGGGCTGCCGCCACCGCGGCTCAGCCCCTCCTGCTCCCCAGGGTGAAGTTTGTCGCCTGGAACAGCTCTGGACTCCAGGCCGAGACGTTGTGGTCTGAGCCCATCACCCTGCTCAAAGGTACCAGGTGGCCTGGGACACTCTTGTCTGCTCCTCGTTTAGCACTGGTGCCGCTTCATAGCCAGGTGGCTGCAGCGCCTACACGGGGGGATTGCACATGTGATTGCACATGTGATTACACATGTGATTGTATGTGTGATTGCACAGGATAGTTGCATGGGGGGACTGCATGAGCTGGTTGCATAGGGGATTGCACACGGTGGTTGCAGGCACAAGCCAAAGGATCCCCGGGCCAGGGTCCTTCTCCCACCCGGCCCCTTTCTGCCCTCCGGTCTCTCCTTGCAGCTCAGGCACCCGACAACCTCCCTGTGACGGGGAGCGGGCGCAGCACTGGCATGATCGTCCTCACCTCCATCCTCTCCATCCTCTTCGCTGTGCTGCTGGCCTGCCTGGTGGCCCTGCTGGTCACCTGGTGGTGAGTGCCACCCCCGGCGCCGCGTCCCCATCGCCCTGCTGTCCCCTTGGCCCTGCCGTGGTCTGTCCCTTACCCGCCCTTCCCTCCCAGCTCCGACTCGTGGGGCAGCAGCAGCTTCTTCAGCACCAAGGCGGACGCCGTGTCGGTGCGGCGCTACAACACGCACCACGTCTACGACCAGCCGGCCGCCCGGCTCTGAGCCCCGCTGCCACCGCGGCCCCTGTCCCGGCTCTGCCTCCCGCTCCAGCGCTGCCACCCCTGAGGGGACCAGCGGGCACACGGGGCACCAGGGGCTGCACTGCCCCAGACAGGAGGAGGGGACGAAGTCGGTGGCACCGCGGGAAGGGCATCTCCGCGCGCTTGCTCCGAGCACCGCGTGTCGCTCCCGGAGACACCAGCAGGGCCCCTGCGGCTCCCCCGCCACGAGGCCTCGCGCACCAGAAGCACAATAAAAAGCTGCTGCCTGACAATAAAAACGCTAAAGAGTTTGGTGAAAAGCTGCTTTTATAGCTCTCGTCCCCGGGTGTCATTATTAATGGGTAGGAAATGGTGGGATTCCTGACCTGTTTTCCGCCTTAATGATGTTCCTCCTCTGGGCCCATCCCATGGGGACACTGACGTCCCTGTGAGCCGACACCGGTGACGCGGGCCGTTCCCCGCCCGTCCACGAGATGGCAAGAAGGGACCGGTGACCCGTCCCGGTCCCATGGTGCAGCCTGAGCACCCCGTTCTTGTGGGTGCCCCGTTCCCATCACTGGGTCTGGGTGCCTGGTGCCCACATGTGGCTTTGGGCACCCGGCTCCCCAGGGTGGGTTTTGGTGCCCATGGGTGTTTCTGGGTGCCTGGTTCCCAGGTGAGTTTCTAAGCCTGGTTCCCACCAGGGTTTTGGGTCCCTATGGTGGGTTGGATGACCCCAAGGCTTCTATGTATATGTCTATAGGCTTGTATATACATATATATAGGTGTATATACATATATATGTGTGTGTGTGTATATATATACATATATATAAAATATATATATGCACACATACAAACACAATATTTATTTTTCCCGCAGGCTGTTTGTGAAGGGCACAGGGGCGACGGCGGCAGCTCTGTGCATCCCACTATATTTACACCACATCCATATTCATGTCTTATCCATATTCATAGCACCCCCATCCCCTGCTGGGGCATCATTACCGCTCCTTGGGGTGTATCCTGCTTTTCATCCCAAAAAGAGATGAGCAAAAGCACTGGCCGGTGCTGCCTTCAGCAGCTGGGAATGGGGGGTTCGATCCCCCAGGGCTTCGTGCGGCTCTGGCGGGATCGGGGCGGACAGGGCTGCTCCTGCAGCCAAATCCTGCTGCCATCCTGGCCTCGGGGGGCTTGTCCCAGCAGAGCCTGATGCCAGGAATCGCCCTGGGAAACAGAGGAAATCTGGCAACGAGCCCGACGGGGGCTGCAGGAGGTGCCGGGGGAGAGGTTTCTGTGATGCCTCTGCCCTGCTGGTGCTGCGGAGAGGAGGGAATTAACGGAGAAATAACCCCAGGATAATCCCGGCTGCAGCAGGAGGCTGTTCCCCCTCCGGCACATCAGGGCTCGCCCCCACCTCCCGAAAACACCCCCAAAACGCCGAGAAAGCGGCTTAGGGCAGCCTGATCCGTCACGCGGATGCTCACGGACAGCGGGGCCGGACGCGGGCGAATCCCCGGCCGAGCTCCCGAGCCGCCGCCGGGGCAGCGCGACCCCTCGCAAATGCCAAGGTCCCCGGGGCCGTGCGGGAGCGTCCGGATCGGCTTTCAGCGCTCTGCTCCGGATGGGGTTTTCCAGAAGGGTTTGCTGGACCACGAGGCTGGGCACGGGAATCCCGGGATCCCGACTGCAACCCTCTGTGGGGAAGCGGGAGAAGGGTCCGGCACTGCCTCACGATTGCAAACACGGCTGCTCTCAGCCGGGAGCAGATGGGCAAAGGCGTCATGTCCGTAAACACGGAGCACTGGGACTGCTGCCGCCCACGGCCGCTCCGTGCGGGGGAGGGCTCTTTTTGCTGGATTTTGATGGTTTTTTTTCTGTTTGTTTGTTTTCGTGCACTGCCTCCTGCTGCGCTCTCCCGGCACCCGACCAGGGCACCCGCTGGGGACTGGCGTGGGAGGAGGCAGCTCCCGCATCCCCAGGGCTGCTGCCGCCTCTGGGTCTTCCCTCAGCTGGGAATTCCATGGGGATGGGACAGGATTCCTGCGGGATCGGGATGGGATCCCTGCGGGAATGGGATGGGCTTCCTGTGGGATCAGGACCATTGGATCACTGCCCACAGCAGGGTGCAGTGTCTCTGGCCCCATGTGACCCATGGCAATCAGGGGGTCCTGCCGGCTCCCGCACAGCAAGACGGGGTGTCCCCGTCCCCCCAGCCCCACGGCAGCGTGGGGCGACCTGTGAGACCCCCAACACCATGGGCTGCCCCCCGCGCCCATGAGCCCTGCGGCAGCGTGGGGCCCTATAGACATCCAGGGCTCCCACCGGTCAATGTGGGACCCCCCAGCAGCGCGGGGACCCCACGGCACTTGGGGGTCCCGCCCCACGGGCTGCCCCATCCCACAGAGGCCCCGCCCCCGCCCCAAGCCCCGCCCCAACTCCGGAGTGACTTCGGATTCGCCCCGCCCCCATCCCACCGCTACCAATCACCGCCGGCGCCGGCGCGGGGGTCCCGCC
>VWPW01008808.1:567690-688076 GCA_013389825.1 Crypturellus undulatus | reverse complement strand
GGTCGCCGCGCTCCCCGGGGCAGCTTTCGAGATCCAGCCTGCCCTGCCAGCTCCGCCCCCGCTGAGTCGGAGCCGCCTCGGGGCCCGAGCTCAGCACTGCCCGCATGGGGGTCGCCGCCGGGGCTGCCTCTCGCGCTCTGCGCTTGCTCGTTCGGCGGCTCTGGCCGCAGTTGTTCGCCTCTAGACAAGGAGCTCCGGCGCGAGCGTCCGCTCCAGAGCCCTTCCCTTCGAGATCTGAGATCGTCGAGATCAGCTAACATATTTGGGCAGCTCTTTAAAAGCAAGTGTTCCGTTACACGTTTACCAACAGAACAGGACAACTCACAAGATAATGTCAATTAAGTTAATGTGCACATCATTTTCATAGGATATATTTGGTAACTCTAGTTAAAAACATTCTACTGTCTACATAACTATCCAGTAGAAAGGAGAAATTTCTCCATATGCATTCTGTTTATTACTTACAAAAATAAGAGAGTGAAATTTCTCTCATTTACTTCACATGAAACTCTCTGGATATCTAGACAGCTTCTCCAAAGTAAGCAAGATTTGCCCTTGTATTTGTAATTTCTGGTCTGGTAGACAACACTGCATCTTTTCCTTATGTAGATAAGCTGGGATTCTGTTTTGCTTTTGAAGAGCAGAGCATTTTTTCTCATTCATCAAAACTATAAAATTATGTTTTGAGATTTCAGTTCACCACAATTTCCTCCACTATAGTCTTCTGGAAATTGAATGTGAATAACAGAGTAATGCCAGTTTCAAAATCAGTTTTACTATGGGGCTAACTTCCGTAAGGCTTTCTCAGGGCATTGATCCATAAGAGTCTGGAATTCTAGGCAAAGACAAATACAGTCTTGCTCTCTACTACTGCACATCATACCTCTTCTCTTTGCCATAGCGGTATAATTTTAGAAAGGCAGAAATGACAACAGCAAACAACTTTATAAAACCAAGTCAAATAACCCAATATATTCTTGGCTGTTCTTTCCCTTCATGTTTATTATGATGTAGCCCCACAAATACCACAAATATGTGGGTTGACAGAAGTGTAGGGTTGATGACATATTGCATTGGAATAATTCCAGAAATTCCAGGTATTATTAAAGCATCTTCACCTTTGAAACCAAAGTCTCAAGATGCTTCTACCTCCTCTGCCAATTGCACCATTAATTCTAATTGGCCTTTTGCCAATTACACAATTAATTCTAATTCAAATCTGGGGTGTAAAGAATGGCATTAAGTTATACTCTCAGCAACAGAGTATATCTTCTAGCAATATCATTTTTCATAAGGTTAACTGTCAAAATATTTTGCCATATAATCTTCGTTTGTTTAAATATACCATCTCAAAGGGAGTATTTTTTTCATACTTTTGTTCTAAAGTATTAGAAAAATGATTATTTTTATTCATTCAAATGCAACCAATGGATTTGATGTGTGTGTGAATAGAATAGAATTTATTCACTCATGGTTTTATGCAAATATACAATACAAATATAGACACACAGATTTAGGGTAATGTACAAACAAGAATACTTCTTGCAGTATCCACTAGTTCTGTATCTTAACAATGGTTTGGAGGGATAATTTAAAAAAGCAGAACCTTGAAGCATCATAATAAAGTTATAATTTCTAGTCCAATGCACTTCTATTCCAAGAAAGCATATTCAACATACATAACTTCTGTACAAATTGTATGAAAAGTGTATCTGTAGCACTGCAGAAATGGCAAAGGCCCAGGTTACTTATTCTTTGCTTCACTGCTTTTAGTACAAGTCATCCAACAAGGTAATGAGGTAGACGACAGCAAATTTAATATTAATTTTGCATGGCCTAGTCAAACCTTTTTTTCTTAACAGTCTTTTGTGGTTTTACCTAAACTAATATCATCTAGTCAGACATCACTACCTGGATCTATTTACATGGAACTGTCTAACCCGTTACAGCACAGAACTTATCATACCCATGATTATCCCTTGCCTGAAGCAAAACAATAAAATCTTGGCTTCCTAAAGCAAGAGACTTTTTTATGCACTGCTGCCATTGATTTCCTTTTCTACAACTTATTTTTATTATATTTCATAGTCAAGCACTTTCAGCGAATTTAAAGATTATCTGCAATATGTATTCTTGGAATAAAACTGCTGTAGTCCTAGAGGGAGTTCTGCAAACTATCCCTGTAAATGCATCTTACAATTTAATATCTTCAAACTGAAGAGAGCATCACAGCATTTTATATGCTGAGAGAGACAAAAATTTTACAAAGGACAAATCACTGATAAACATTGCATTGAGATTTGAAAGACTACTCTAGAGCATTGCAGGCAATTGTAATGAATCAATTCTACTTTTTTTTTTTTTTCCCTGGAGACCTCTTTTTTATTCTCTTCATTTATGTTATGGTCCTTTCTTTATCATAAAAAAACCTTTCAGTGACCCTTTGTTCTGGATGAAAGAGAGACTGTGGGCAAATGAGGATAAGCAACAGTATTGACTGTACTTAATTTCCCATTTCAAAGCACAGCAATAGATAGATTAATAGTCATGGCATCTCTTCTGAACAATGGAAAATTGGCTTAAGTTTTTTACGCTTCCATTGAAACAACCACTGAAACAACGACATTTCCAGACAAACATCCTTAGATCAGAGATGATTATTATTTGCCACATTAGTCACTATAGATTTCACAGTATAAAAGTTAAAGAGATGGCCGGTGACAAAGGGCTTGACCACGACAGCATAACTATTTTTCATCACATTGCCTTAAGCTATGTTTTTTTTTTTTACTTTCCTCTGAAGCCACCAGTGAAGATGTGAAGAGGGACCTCTTTACTACAGTACAGTTCCTGGTGGTCTGCTTCTCCCGACCAGTAACAGCAGACAGTCACCCCAAGCAGCCTTGCCCTTGGACCATCTAGGTGAGACTGCTGTGCTTCCTTGCTCATTTCTTTCCTGCTACATAAAACATGGCTCTCTTTGTAGGATTGATAACATAAATGTGGTGAAAGGACCGACAACCTAAAGCTCCTTTAGGTTTACCACCAGAGCTAGTAAACCATACTACTTCATCTTACAAATTTAACTGCTTTTATATAGTGAAACCCCAGAGTTGAAACTAAACCCTAAAGTAGAATAATGTAGGGATTTTCACCTGCAGAATTCCTGCTGTCATACAGAAATGAGACACCAGCTTAAGTGGCTTAATACACTAAGACACTGTTTGCTTTGCTCTCTCTGTGGCACCTCATGCCTTGTAGAGCATTTTGGCCTTTTGAGCTAACAAATCTTAAACTTGCCACAGGTGAATATAATTTGAGATGGGTATTCTTATCAGTTTTTGGGGACTAAGCAAGGGTGTTCATTGAATTACTCTCAGATGTGCACATTGGATGTCTTCACCCCAGGAAAGTTTTAGATTCTTTTTTTTTTTTTGTATACTCCTTACACTGATGATCACCTCTTTGCAAAGACTTAGAATACTTCTAAAGGAAGTTTATATAGCTATTACATTAATAATTTGGAAAGTTTCTCTCATTGTTCTCTCTTTCTGCCAGGAAGCCCAGCTTTTGCATTTATATTAATTGCAGAGATGCTGTCTCTGCAATTGTCTCTTTTTGCACTGCATTAGCAGTGCAAAAAACTGAAGATTGTCCAATAAAAAATTTTTAGAGAGGTTCACCTTTCTCAAGGAGCAATAAAAAGGCCAAAGTCATGACATAATTTTTCATTTTATAATGGGAAATTTATTCAAGTATATTTTTGTTATCATTTATCGCTAAGGACACCTTACAATTAAATGCCTCTATTTGCACATAGGTAGTCCAGGTAGTTTCCCCTATTTTACCGTTTTTCATTTAATCTCTAAAGTCACTGGTGCAACTAGAAATATTCAGTCCTACACAGTTGGATATGCAAGTATGCATATAATTGCATACTTGAAGAATCTCTAGGTCTTATCAAAAGTGGATATTAAAACCAATCTGTTTAAAAGTTATGCATGCCACACAAGGTCAAAATTAGTCTGGAAAGGCTATTTCCCACCCTCAGTACATACTTAGAATTGTCTAAGTCTACCAACATTTGTCCAAGTATGGATTAACTGTAACAGTTATTTTCCATTATATGGTTACTGGAAGGACATTACTTAGAATCATGAAGATTTCTTACTAGGTGATATATAACGTCTTCAGGTGCACATGACAGTTTCGTAGGCAGCCAGACAGATTCCATAGACTAAATACTATAGTGGTGCCCACATTTATATAAACATCTGCTCACGTTATTGCTTCTCATTTGAAGCCACAATCATAGAGGCAATTCATTGTGCTATCATCATTAAAATGAGCCTCTGAAGGTGCTTTACTTTGTTTCATACATTATTTATCTGCACATAGATCTGTATTTTATAATGGCCTTTTTAAAAATAGAAACTGAAATCTATCCCTGCAGTGATTATTTTTCTTCTGCAGTGATCTGGCAGTGCTAAGCTAGCCAGCCCAGGAACTGAACTCTTGGCCTATTAATTACAACAAGAAGAACAATAATGTATTTGTTTTGAGTTACTGAAGGAGTATATAAAGAGGAACATCTTAGCTAGCACAAAAGAGAGAAAAATGACCGTAATGTGAGTACACATGTTCACAGTTTCTGCCAGTCAGACTGAAGTTGCTCTGAATTATGATTCAGAAAAGAAGTGGTAAGAACCAAAGATAGCAATAGATTTCTTCCTCATAACCCTTGCACAACTGCTATCATAAATCCTTGTGCCTTTGCCTGAATATCTTTTTCCACTCAGTCTTCTGCAACAGAGCTCCTGACTTGCCCTCATTTCCCACCAAATTCATCCAAAGCAGAACTTGTGTGAAGGTGATGGAGACAACAGAGAGAGAACAGAGCCACTGTGAAGAGAGCTGAAGGGGAAAGAAAACAGCCGGACTGGTGGAAATAGTGCAGGAGAGGAGACTTTCACACAGATGTGTGCACATCTGCTTTGCATCAGCCACAGAATCCTGGGGAGTAATGGGTTTATCACTTCCTGCCACCATTTGAATAGCCGAGTGATTCACAGTCGCAACTGTTTTTACCCTTGCAACAGGCTGCAGGGAAATGTGTACCCCCGTTTAGTCCTTCTATATTGTATTCCAAACCATATTTATTGTGCTTGTTTCTACTACCTCCTATCTGCCTTCATCTTGAAACTTATGCTCAATGCTGTGCATTGATGCCAGGCTATGGTGATGCCCCTTGCAGCTACAGTGCCATGACAACAACCTGAAGAGATCCCGCTCCTCTGAACTTTCTGAAAACTTCAAGAAATTATAATTAGAGAGAACTGTGGCAAGCACACTTGTAAAGTCTGATGGCAATGTATAGTATATAATGGAGCACTGGAAGTATATTTTTGGGATGTTGGCTCAAGAATATCAGTAGTTTGGAAGTTGTGGATGTAATTCCTTTTACAACAAACTGCCTTTTGATCTGTACACTACCTATGCTCATAATTCAAAGGTAGCTGCAACAACAGATGGCATTGCAATGTGAGGAGAAATGGATTCAGACTTTCCTCGGAAATTAATAAGAATATGAATTCATAGAAATATTACTAAAATAAACACTGAATCACTACCTCAGAAGGCTGAGATCTTTGAGGAGATGGATTGTGACAGAGCAAGTAGAATTCATCCATTTATCCAGTACTGATCTGCCTCAATCATCAATGCATATTGGAGCTCTGTTTATTCAGATTAATATCCTACTTTGCATAGGAATTATCATAGTCTTTTGTAAGTGCTAGGAATTCTGTTCTATAAATCATACTAACATTTATTCTATTTTGTTAGTAAGCTGGAGCATATAATGAAAAAAATAGAGAGGTATGTGATTAACAGCCAGGCCACTTTTCAGCGAGGAAAAGCCCAGCCAGACATAGTGTTATGAGCATGCTGGTAGGGCCCTGTCCATTACGGTTGGAAAGCAGTGGAGGGATTTGCTCCACAAGGCAGGATACATTCTGCTGGGAAAACGCAGTGTCTTTCATAATCATGTTTCCCAGTCAGCTGTACAACACTCTGTCCTGGGAATGCACGAGCTAGTGCCGCACTCTCCTGTTCCACGCCGGCGAAGCGGGGATGCCGGTCCCTCGGCACAGCGCGCTGCTGGCGCCGCTTCACAGCAGATTTGTGCAAGGGTGGCCAGTCTAGATGCTTTCCCCAGTGAAACCAGTGTGTGGGGTGGGCAAGGAGGTCACTTCTGCTTGCCCTCGTGTTTCCTTTGTGACGCCCTCCTACAGATGGATTTCCTGACCTTCTCCCACACAGTTCCGGTACCAGGAATGTTTTGTGACATTCTCATAACACAATTCTGATTACTTATTAAGTCTTTCTTCAATGTCTTTATCTTTTAGTAATACTTCTGGGTGGGAAGACACGCAAAAAGTTTTCATGCACAAAACTCTGCAGGGCGTAATATTTTTAAGGAACTAATGCAGTCTGGCATTTGGACTATGTGTACTTGTAAGAGGTTTTATTACTACCTATAATTTCTAAAATTTGAATCTTGATTTCCTTTGTTTCTTCAACACTTAATGCGATTACATACTACTTAGGATATAGACCCATTAGTTTGTATTTATTGTGTTACAGAAACCAACATAAGACAACATTGTCTTTTATCTCCAAGGATATCATCATTGGACCCTCAGTTTTAAAATAAGATTTTCTGATTTCAAATGACAGAAGCGAGTTAGTTTTCCTTTGAGATAGTAAATGTGGTTTGAATTTACAGATCCAAACACTGATTTTGTTCTGTCTCTATGGGATCAACAGGCATCTGTCTCTTTCTGTAGTCTGCAGTTGTTTTTAATCCTCATACAAATAAAGTCCTCATCCAACACATTGGCTGGGTAGTCTACTGTGTCATTTATCCCTGCACTATTTGCATCTAGAGACTCAGATGCAAAAGAAAGTCCTTAGTGATTTCACTTGTGTATCCTAGGCAAGCATTATAGTATGCTATATATTTTTAAAAGCTGTACTGAAATCAGCTTGTCTTGACAGACTTTGTGTAGTTTATTACATTGTTTATCTGAAAAATACTCCAGGTTATTCTGATAAATAAATAGGGAGAAGATTTTTAATACATCCTTCCCTAAGTTAGGGTGGTTTATTTTGTCATCATGAAAGAAAAAGCAGAAAGTAAGAAAAATATCAGTAAAAAAAATGTATTTCCACAAGGACCATAGAGTTTTCCACTGCAGGCTGGAATGTAATATTTTAATGCAAACAAAAAGCAAAGGAATTTCCATGTAGGTGTAGGCAAACAGTAGCAATTCTGTGACCTGGTCTTTTTCTGTTTCACATGGGAAAGAAATATCAACAGCGCATATGCAGGCATCTGAATCCACTTACTAACATAAATAAGCATTAACTATTGAAAAAGACAGTTTTTTGCTAGATTACTTTTCACAGAACACAGTAACTGCTCCTTTAATGTTACGCTTTAAATAATATTTCACACTTTGCATTTTAAGAACAAGTAAAGTATTACTATACATAGTTCATTATCAGCAAAGGAATCAACTCTAAATTGAGATTTGCTCAAATATAATGATCAGACTGGTAAGATCCCTATCTATGAGCCATATGCAAATTTTTCCTCTCAGAGGAACAGCAGAATGCAAATATGCTTATTAAATCAATTTTTGGCCCAAACTGTCTAGTCTAACCTGGGAAATAATAATTGGCTTAGAGGACACCTTACTTTACATGAGGGGGAAAAAAAAAAAAAGAGTTCCAAAACATGTGCAGCACAAAAGCCCACTGAGAAGTCTAGATGAAATCTTTAAGTAGTTACTCAGTGGGGACATAGGTGGTCTGTCCCAGGTGAAAATAGTCTGGCTGTATCTCTTTTCAGGTGGCCATGTGCCATTTTTTTTTTAAATTGTATTTGCCTATTTCTTTTTCAATTGCTCTTTCAGTAAAATAAATTCTTAGAAAGTGGGATGTTTTTATAGTAAGAAAAGGGAAGATAAAATTAAGTCCATAATTTAAAATGTTGAGAAGTTGGTTTTTTTTAATAGAAATTTTAATGTTTTTCCAAAAGTTTCCATTTTCTAGTAGAAAACATTAAAAGCACAATAAACTATTTTTCTTCTACTTTTACTGTCTTTTTTTTCTTTCTCTCATAAATTTTCCAGTGTGGAGAAAGGATATGATGAAGGAAAAAGTGTAGTAAAGTTAAGAGTTTGTCTACTGCAGAATAGGTCAGATTTATAAAAAACATTAGAACAGAATTGTTCTTAAAATAAAAATATTTTGTAGGCCACCTGTCAAAATACAGTAGAAAATACTTTATGAGGCATACTTTTGAGGAAAATATTTTCAAATGTTTTGAGCTATATCATGATAAATCACAAAGCAAAATAGCAGAAGGAACAGGTTTATCACAACCATACACTGAAGTCTAGTGCCAGAATTCCCCCAATTGAGCTAAGCTCAGTCCTTCTCATTTTAAATGCTGTATCTCTTTGCACTTCCACAATGAAAATGGAGATGTTTTACCTACCAAGCTACTCTGCCATCTAGCATATTAAGAGATTCTCGGTAATGCAGCTGTTATATTAATATGTAAAGATGAAACAGGAAAATAACATTCGAGTAAAAAAAAAAAAAAAAGTCACAATACTAAGAATGCAAGCTGTGGAGGCAAACCATGCATTTTTCTTAGCAATTCTGTTTTATTCTTTTGACTCCACTGACTTTGTTTGTTTGGCCACCGACAGAACTAGAGGAAATGGCCGCAAACTGAAGCATCAAAAGTTCCATGGGAACTTAAGGAAAAATTTCCTGACAGTGAGGGTGACAGAGCCCTGGAACAGGCTGCCCAGAGAGGCTGTGAAGTCTCCTTCTGTGGGGGTATTCAAAACCTGTTTGGACACAATCATGTGCCCTGTGCTCTAGGTGACCCTGCGTGTGCAGAGAGTTGCACTAAATGATCTTTAGAGGTCCCTTCCAACCTTAAGCATTCTATGATTCTATGACCTGAGAATTACACTCTATCTAGCATAAGTGTAGTGTCATTTAATAACAACAAAATTGCCTGTGTTTCTGCTGCAACACCACATTCCAATGTCAGATTCTCTCTCAAAAGTCTAACAGCTTCTTAGAGTTCTTCTCTAAGTCTTTCAAGCTTTTCTTACATCTCCTTTCCTGAGCAGAGTCAAAACTATTTCAGATTTTTTATTTCTATTCCACATTAAGGAGATTCCCCATAAGATGGTTCCACATCTAGTCTGCAGATTTTGAACTGCTAACTACTCATTCCAACAGCAGAGATGAAAATTTCTTTGCATGTGATATTATTTCGTTTCACTGAAAGGCAGTTGACTGAATGACTCTAAGGCTAATGCAGTCTGTCCTACAGTAAAGTGAGAAGAGCAGGGCTCTTTCCTTTCTTCACCTTTAACCAGTCTTTGCTTTTGGACCCATAATATGTCACCCAAGTCTGGTGTACAGTAATTGTATAGGCTGCTAGTTTTGCAAGTAAGTAGATAAATGCTTATGCAAACCAGTCCTCACACAACTTTCTATTTATAGTCATTATTTTAAACAGAATTTGTGATAAACATATTATGATATATATTATTATATATTGTAGATAATGTACCAATTTAGTACTTCAACAAAATGTCACAATGGGTAAGCAGATGCATGGAGGTCATGGCTGAAGTTTCACTGAACAACTTAGTGACGGGGCAGATTTCAGGTTTTTTGTTGCAAGGTCTAAAATTGACATTTCTGAAACGCACCATGTGAATAAGCACCATGAAAAAAGAAATATGAGTAAAAGAATGGAGAAAGAGACAGAGAGAGAGAGGCTGGTAAAGGAATATAAGAAAGGTGAAGGAAATGAAAAGAAGGGGTATTACAGTTCATTTGGAACTTAAATATCCTGGTATATTTGTCATGGTTGTATGTATTAACCAACAACCACAGAAGATTTAAAATTCACATTTTTATTCCATTACGAAATTGATCATTGAGCTACCCTCAAGTTAAAGCTTGCAATTTATTAAATACTTGCTTTTAAAAATGGGATATAAATAAATAAATGTCATGGTTAATATCTGCTTCTATCAAAGTCTATAACCTTCACCCCTACACATACTGAAGAAGCAGATGTTTCCTTTTGAAGGTGTCCTACCTCTCCTTGGGATGACTGTGTTTGTAATAATACAAAAGGGAAAAAGATATATACCTTTTAGAGAATACTCTGATGACCTACAATCATTTAGGGCACCATGTATAGCATCCATATACATTGTTAAGAAAATTATTA
The DNA here is from genome assembly GCA_013389825.1 of Crypturellus undulatus. Lineage (NCBI taxonomy): Eukaryota > Metazoa > Chordata > Aves > Tinamiformes > Tinamidae > Crypturellus > Crypturellus undulatus. The sequence goes on along the minus strand of VWPW01008808.1, from coordinate 677,737 downwards.
CATTTCTCTGCTACAGCTTCTACTTGTTTCCAATATTTTTTTCCCCAAGAAAACACTTCTACAGCATAGATGATGCAGAGAGATGCCATATTCTGCAAATAAGGATATTAAGACTTTCAATACAATGTACAATATTTGTACAGGTAGTGGCATTTTCCTTACTTTCCAGAGTTCTTTATGCTATTTTGGCAAGTCAGAAGATATTACCTTAGTTTTAGTACAATTTATATTTTATATGTGTGTACACATAGATAGACAAAGTGACCTTAATTGCCTAGTGTGGCTGCTGCCCTTCTCAAAACACAAAACATAGGCATTTGTGGCTCCAAAATAAGGCTCCACCTCCCTCCCATTATTCTCTTAACTATAATTTTCATAAAACTTCATAAAAAAGATATCTTGCCTTTCTCAGGTAGGTTTAAACTGGCATATTAGAAGTTTTTGGAGATTAAACAAGAAAGGTGATTGAATAAGCTTCCTCAGGAAATCCAACATAATTTGTCTCCTGTTTATACAGAAACTAACACAATTAAACTTTTGTTCCCTGTAAAACTTTACTGCAAGATGTAATATTCCTCATAACTATGACAGTTATTTACTATTCTAATTCTTCTCCTGTACAAGAATCTTAGGTCAATTTTAAGTTACATGTGCTTAATACCATCTATTGTCTATAGATCTTTCTATTCTGCTCTAAGTTTCTCATTTATTTATCTTTGTTAATATTTCAGATTTCTTCTAATTTATCTATAAAATTTATCTGTAATATTTGAATTCCAGTACATAATATATGAAATGGATTAGAACTTAAAAATATAAAAGAGCAGATGGAGGTAAATAGATGAAAATACTAACAGAACAAAAGTTGTTTTCATTTTGGTTTTATGCATTCCTTACAAAGTGAAATGAAATTGAAATATTTCATCTTTGAAAGTGCAAGATTATTGCTAGGAAAGAGTGTATCTATCATTATGTCATGCACGTTTTAAAGTAGAGTTAAGTCTGTGTATGAAGTGAAGAGAAAAAAAAAAGAGGAGGGAGAGAATTCTTTCCATGCTCATGTGTCCTAAGTTTTTTCTTGTGAGATACAGATATATATTATGGTGGTTGTCTGTTTAATCCATTTCTGAACAGCAGAAACAATAATACGGAGACATAAGCTTCATAATGTTACTCCACTTGCACTGTACTAACAAAGCATCATGAAGAATTAGAAGTGTAGTGATAAAGTCAGTCCTGAGATAGCAGCAATCCCCTTATGCCACTTTCTTTACTTAAGCTCTGTGAGCTCAGTAAAATTATGGTATTCTTACCTCCAGCAAAACCCTTGCCATCTTTACCCTGTCCCTCCTGTATTCTGCTCTGTTGAGCAGAGTAAAGGCCACAGCAACAAGTTACTAATATCCAGATTCCAAAGCTCTTACGGCACAGCTTTGGGACTATCTAGGCTTGTTGAACCACAAGGCACTAAAAAATTACTCTCAAGCTTTCAGATTTGAAGTGCTCTTTCAAGGGAAAGGTGATGCTTTTGGCAACAACTAAAACATTAAAATGAAATTCACTCACTTCTGGCTTCTGTGCCAAAATCCTCCAATCTTGAGTATCTCGTAAGTGATTTTAGACACCATTCTCCATGCTTAGTGTATGTCAGAATAGGACCTAAAGGGATAAGGAAGCTGACAAGAACACATACTCATTAAGAAAAGAGGAATGGAGCTTCAGGCTTGAAAATAATATGACTCTTGTGTTTAGGGAGTACTGCAGACTCACACAACTCAATGAACATGTAGTGACCTAAAGACAAGTCTGTAATGTGAATGCCTGAAAATTTAGGCTGATACCTAACAGGATTTTCAGCAGCATCTGAATGTCTTTTTCATTATTTTAACAGAAGGTAACAAACTTGTGAAAAATAGTAGCCATTTAACACACTTTACTTGTTGCTTTTAGGATCATTCTTGTTTTAATTGTGTTCTTCAGCTATAATTTCAACATACAACCTTAAATCTCTCTGTTCAGATGTACCTCTAATAGTGTTGTTTACATGTGTATTTCTTTTTCAAGTGATCCATTGTGTCTGTAGTCTATCAAGAGCACTGAGGGAGGTTTTCCATAATTATACATACAATCACTCCCCCATTTAAAACATGGAGTGAAATGCTGCTGTTGTTATATTGAAATCTAACTACCCAAACTAGCAGTCATATCCTGAAAAGCATGGTGAAAGACTTCCACGATCAAGGGTGTCATTTGCTAACATTAATTTCACTATTATTGCTCTTGGCCTGAGATATTCTAAATTCCTTGTCTGTCCGTTTCCCATTTTCCTCCCCCCACCAGTTTTTGCATGCTGACTCCTTCTTTCCCCTGTATTTATATGTTCTGCTGTAGATCTGCTGTCTCAAATGCGTTGGCATAAATATGTAAGGAAGATGTTCTGTAAATGATATATATGTTTTTTCTGCTTGTAATAAGTATATTTTTAATTGGACAGCTTTTCTGAGCCCATTTGAGTAAGCAGTATATTACAGAATAACATCAAGTGACTAATATTAAATAAAGTCAGTACTCTCATAAAGTCAATTATCATCAAACTTTGACCTCAAACTTGTTTTGCAAAGAAGCTCCATAGACATGCCTGCCCATTTTATTTTTAGTTCTATAGTGAGATAATGTGTTACAGAAATACTGCTAGCTTGAGGTTCTACATTGATTGGAAATTGCCAGACACCAAAAAGAAACTTATATCTAACATTTCTATTTACTGTCATGAGATATAAATCTATTGTACATAGAAATTACTTTTTACAACAAGTTTTATTCAGATTTCCAGTTTTATTATTATTGCTGCATCTATAAATGCAGTGCAGAAATTCTTATAACCTAAAAAAATAGTTAGATGACTCAAAATAAAGGATTTCCTTCATGCAATTTCTTACCTGGAGTTGTTGTATGCATAGGCTGTATATTCCCCTCTGCAAATAATCATTAGGTATACAGAATTCAGTATTTCATTTCAAAGCAAGTCAATTAATACTCATCATATCAATACTCCTGAATACTCCTGCAATGTTATGGAAGATTTAGTGCGTCTATGTTATCATTCTCTTTTTAGGACTCGACACTTTGCTCTAGACTGAAATCTTATGATGCATTGCAGAAACTTAGGGAAATGAAGATTGATACCCAACTAATCTGCATAAATATTTCCTCTTTGTCCAGAAAAACACACAGAAAACATTTCAGTCTGCAAATGTCAAATCTTTTGCTTGTTTCTATTATTTTCTACTTGCTTTCTTCTTAATACTTCATTCTGTGCAAAATCCTGCTAGTTCCTAGATCTGGAAAAAGCACAAAATAAATCTACAAAAGGTCTAGAAAGGTCTTGGAATGAACTGGTAACATATACAGTTTAAGACATAGGTTTTTAAAGGCCTATTGTTTCATCAGGTAACGTGATTACCTGATTATAACAGATAGTGTAATTATAACACTAGGGAACAAAAATGACTGATTTTCCCAATCCCTTCTTTTTTACGTTTGATAATTTTGCAGACATTTGTTAAGTATTTTACAATAGTTTTTTTTTTTTTTTTTTTGCTCAGCAAATACAGGCTGAGAAGCACTAATGCTAATATGTGCCAGAGACACATATACCTCTGAAAATTATTATTTTTTTAAATTGTTCTTAAGCAATTAGAACAGTTTACTGTTAGCAATTCATTTAGGTTTGAATCACATATAATGTATTATGACTAGATTGCCTGTACACATTACTTACAAGGTTTTTTGTGTCAAAATATTTTCCTGAAACTCTTTACAGCAAAAAGTTCTTCATGCTTGGAAAGGAAGACCATATACAATACTTTCAAAGCTTGAATTTCTTGCATTAACTGGCCAAACACTTCAGCTAGCCTAGTGCTGCCAGGAGACTACTAGCTGCCAATCACAGGCCCGATTAAGGTGAATAACCCCACTAAGCATCATTCTTTCAGAATGAAAGAGAAAATTTTCAGAATTTAAAGAGACAGAATATTTAAACAATCCTTAGGCACTGATCACTGAGAAGTAGAAGCTTTTGCCACAAGGGATGGACAACACGGCACAGCTGATGGGTACCTAAACAGTATGAGGAGGGTTTCCCTGGTAACCCATTAAATATACAGGGGGCTGCGGAATGGATGTGTTGCAGGTGTCTGTGCTTGTGAGTAAGAGCCACAGGAGAAAACTCTGTTAAGTGGTAGGCCTAGGATGAAGCCAGAAAACAGAACTAGCTCTGAACAAGGTTTTCACTGGGGAAACCAGCTAGGATTTCTAAAAAGGAAACTGTCTTTTATATATTGTTTCTCTTGTATTCCAGGAAACAAGACTTTGTATACACTGGGCAATAAGCAGGGTAGTGTAACATACCTGTCTTTTACCATCAGTTCTTCCTAAGATAGATAAATCAGCAAGAGGAACAAATCACTCTCTTTTACTTATGCCAATTAGAGGCACTTAATGTGTAGGAAGTGTTCCTGAAAATGTTATCAAGGGCGTTATATTTGAAGAGATTTCAGGTCTGCACATGGAAGGTACCATAGAAATAAATCACCTATCTTAATTTTTTTGTTAATAAATCTCACAAAATGAAAGGTTATGAAATACTACTGCAAGTGTTAACAGCATTTACTTAAAATTTGAAACTTTGAAAATTTCTACTAAAACTGACTTGTCTGGATACTATCATTCATACTATAGCAAAGTACGTAAGGACTAGAAGATTTAACAGAAATGTTATATTTATATTATTCATCACAGTGTAGAAGTTCAATAAGATTAATTAAACAAAAATTATTCTTAGGAACAGCATCTCACGTTTTGACTTCTTAAGACCTCTTCAACCGACCTGAGCCTTGGAAAAGGAGTAATTCAAAATAATCAGCTGCTCAAGTTTCATTGGAAGTTTTACATAATATACTCCAAGTAAGTAATTGAATCAAGCCTATGCTCAAGCAGCTCCAAAACTTGGAAGAGATGACACCTTAGAGACACTTTTTAAAAATGACAGTAAGAGTCCAGCTAGACAAGTATTTCTTTGTCAATTCCAAGTCTGGTTATCACCTGGGCAAAATTATTCACTAACTATTATAATAGATGCAGCTGAACAGAAAACATGTAGGGGAAAGAAGTATGCCATGAGGAGCTTTAGTACATCTTGACTTTTAATCTGCAAGATTAGAACCTTCAAGGAGAAGCCGAGCAGCGCTTCACGGCAAAACATAAGAATTAAGCAGATCGGAGAGAAGATACAAAGTTTATTTCCCCCTGTCCTTCTACAAGACAGCACATTGTATTTTGCTCTCCGGGCTTCAAAAGCAAGAATAACAGGATCCATTCTCTGACAAAGAAGTTGAGATGGCAGACTTACTAAAATCATACTTCATATTCTGTTTTCTTAATGAGTAATTAGATATATGGATATACATTACTATTTGCATTTTGATCTCCAATCCTGTATACAAACAAAATAAAACTAGTTGCTCAAAAGTGTGCAGACTGTTACATAAAAGTAAAAATACAGGCATAAATGAAACCAAAAATTGTATTTTTAGAAATTTTTGAAGCTATCTTTTCTAATCTTCAATCACGTCACTCTTGAGAATCTCTCTTATCAATGTGTCCATTGTTTATGTTATATATCTAACAAAACAAACATGTTTAAGTGAAGAGAGATAGAAGGGCCGGTATTCCTCCATGGCTGCCTTACTGCATATAATACCTGCTGGTACCTCCCAGTCAGCATATGAACAAGTACTGAACATTTTGGCAGCTGTTTTTTGAGCCCAGGGTATACTACTGTCACTGTCCATCAGTTCTATAGCAGTAGCTATTGCAGACATGGAATATATTTTAGAAAGCACTGCACAGATATGCAGGAAGGCATCATGGTCATATCTATCAGGAAGATGACAGGCTATCCTGAGATCCTTTCAGTCCTAGAAAATGAAACATAGAAAAGTGTGCCTAGAAAGTGCATGCACGGTGCTGCCATCCGTCTGTGACTGCACATGTGACAGTAGGCTCTCTCCCCAAGAAGGAAGGAGTCTTAATATACAATTTCATAGAGAAGTATCTTCTAAAAAAAACACACCCACAGAGCACCTGCAGGATATATATATATATATACACACACATATATATACACACACACACATATAAAAGAATAGTACTCATTATCTGTGAGTTAAAAGACTATATATTCCCTGTCAGGTATTGAAAGTTTCCTATGGGCTTGAACTTTAACAAAACCTAAAAGCTTATTCATATGGAAAAAGTGTTCAACAGAGAGCCCAATTCAAGGGTTGGAATTGTTCTCCTCACTCTGTTTTTTTTCAGTCAAACTAAAAAACCTTTCTAAGCTACTGTAATTCTGATCATCAGCAAACAATTTATAGAAAAATACTGAAATTAAATGTTAGTTACTGCTTTATAAAAGTTATCCACTAATACTAGGTTCCCTACCTGGTTAAAAACAATACCTTGGATCTTTTTTTAATTTTTTACCTTGTTTTATTATTTCTACTGAATAATCCTTTGGCTAATCATATCTCTTAGTAAAGGAATAGTTTCTGTAACGTTCTGGATAGCAACCTTTAAAGATCCCTATTCTTTCTGCAGTTCCTTTATAGAAGACTTCTACCTTTATCTGATCATAGAATAGCTTTGTATCCCTCTCATTTAACTAGTCACTATGAAGGGAAAAGGCCTGGGGAAAATGAGACAAGTGATAAAACCCTACTCAGCTCCAAAAGAAAAACTTTTAGTGGCTTGCGTTTGCTGCATTGCCTAGTGCCATGCGTGTCAATATTTTTTTTTTTTTTGGTCTTCTTGATTTCTGTCTTATTACTTGTTGCATTAATTGCTTTTAACTCCCATATTGACTGATGCATTTTTGGCTGTCTGTATACTTGTCTTTTAACTCCCATATTGACTGCTGCCTTATTACTTGTCATAGTACAATCTGTTTATTACTGTCTTTCTTCAGAATTATTTGTTGCTTTTGTACTGATCAGCTGCTATGTGTCTGATTTTACTGTCCATTTGCCCTTCAACTTACCTCACAATTTGTGTTCTTTAACTTTCATATCTTTCAAGTTTTCTGTAGTTTAGGCCTCTCATTAAACCTCTCTACATCACTTTCCTAAGTCTATCACATATATTTCCCTTCCCCTTGTATACTCTATACTTTTTTCCCTCCTGGGAAGGAATTCTGTTCCTTCAGCTTTTCTCATATTTTATTTATCTTCTGCCTTACAAAGGAAACCCTCTTTCAGATCCTTCTTTCATAATTTCATCTGTGTCCTCACCTATGCCTCTGTCCAGAAAATGTTGACATTTCCTGCCAGTACTGGCCCTGTTCCCTCCCCTTGCTTGCTCTCCTCCTCCTCCTATAAGCTTCATAATGGTCAACTGTGTTCATATTTCAGAATATGGGCACTTGAGGGCACTTTTAGTATTAGTCTAGAAGGTCATTGGACAAACTCATTATATAATTGAATAAGGATATTCAGATGGTTATTCTCTGTGTTCTGTTTCTCATATCCCAAGAAGAAAAAATACAAATGCAGTAAACATGGAGAATGACTTTATAAACTTTTAAGCAAAATTAATAAAAAGTGTTTTTTTTTTTATTTTTTCCTGGGAACCTACAATTACAGTATTAGACATCCAGACCCTGAAAGACCATCTGGAGGGCTGTTTTTGTGTCTCACAGAACATGGATGTCACAAGCCCGTCTCTTTGAGACAACTCAAGAACGCCACTTCTGTGAAACAATTCACCACAGACAATTCTGATTTTCATCATTTAAAAATAACTGACACAAAAGTCCCTATTCCTGTAATTAAGACTGAGGTTTTAAATGTTGCAAAAGAGGTAGAGGTAGAGTATTCATTTATATTATTTGCTTTGGCCATTTATGCCTGATTATATTCCCTGTTTCTGCCTATTGCAGTGAAATTTGGAGAATGGCTCTCTACTCTGTATATATTTCAAGAATTCAATATGTGAACCAAAGCATTTGCCATACAGTATTTGTTACTTGCTTATTTATTACATTTTATTTGTCTTGGCAAGGACAGGAAGAAAATCATGTGACTTCTTAGGTGGCCAATTATACCCAATTATACTCAAGGGCTAATGAATAGCAAAGAAGTCAAAGTGGAGAGTTCAAAAGCAATCCATTGGCTGAAACATGTTTGAACAAATTGTTTAAAGAAATATAAATAATGACTGCATTCATTAAAAACATGATCCAAGAACAATTAACAAAACTGAAAAGAAAAAGATTACATCCATTTGATGGCAGGGAAAAAATCAACCAGTTCTAGTCATTGTTTAAGTCTTTTGGGTTTCTTAGTTAACTTCTTTAGGGACTAGCATGTATCACAGAATCACAAAATAGTTGAGGTTGGAAAGGACCTCTGGAGATCATCCAGTCCAACTCCCCTGCTCAAGTACTAGAACACGGGGCACCGGGTGGCACCCAGGCGGGTTTGGAAGATCTCCAGAGAAGGAGACTCCACAGCCTCTCTGGGCAGCCTGGTCCAGGGCTCTGTCATCTCACAGGAAAGAAGTTCTTGCTCACATGGAGGTGGAACTTCCTGTGTTTCAACTTACACCTGTTACCCCTCATCCTGTCACTGTCCACCACCAAGAAGAGCCTGGCCCCATCCTTCCTACATTCACCCCTCAAGTACTCAAACACGTTAATCAAATCTCCCTCAGCCTTCTTTTCTCTGGACTAAACAGGCCCAGCTTACTTAGTCTTTCCTCATACGACAAATGCTCCAGGCCCTTAATCATCTTTGTTTCTCTACAAAATGAGACTGGTCTTCTGGACCCTCTCTAGAAGTTCCACATCGCTCTTGTACTGGGAAGCCAGGACACCACACAAGACTCCAGGTACGGCCTCGCTAGAGTTGAGCAGAGTAGGAAGATCATCATCCAGCCAGTTCTCAATCCGCCTCACTGTCCACTCATCTAACACTTCTTCATGATGATGTTACAGGAGACAGTGTCAAAAGCCTTGCTGAAGTGAAGGTAAACAACATCCATGACTCTCCCAGCATCCAGCCAGCCAGTCATCCCATCATAGACGGCTATCGGGTTTGTCAAAGGTGACTTCTCCTTGGTGAATCCCTGTTCCTATATTCTTCCCAGGTGGTCTGGCCCTTCTTCCACATTATGTATGCTTTTTTCTTTCAGTTTTCCCAAGAGCTCCTTGCCCATCCACACAGGTCTCCTGCCTGGCCTTGCTCGACTTCTTTCTTGTAGGAATGTAGCAATCCTAAGCTTGGAATAAGTGATGTTTGAATATTAGCAAGCTCTCCTGGACCCCTTTTCCTTCTACGACCCTGGCCCAGGGGATTCTTCCACAGAGCTCCCTGAAGAAGTCTAAGTTAGCTCTCTTGAAGTCCAGGGTTGCAATCCTAGTTCTTGCCCAGATTCTTCCATGCAGAATTGTGAATTCTACCATCTCATGGTCACTGTAGCCAAGATTGTCTCCAACCTTCACATTTCCAACTATACCATCTCAATTTGTTAGTATCAGGTCTAGCAGTTCGTCTCCTTGTTGGTTCATCTACCACCTGCTTCAAGAAGTTATCTGCAATGTTCTGCAGGAACCTCCTAGACTGCCTATTCCTAACTGTGTGGTTATCCCAACAGACATCAGGGTGGTTAAAGTCCCTGACAAGAACCAGAGTCTGCGATCGTGAGGCTTTTTGCAGCTGCCTGTAAAAGGCTTCATCCACATATTCCTTTTCCTGGTGAGGAGGCCTATAGTAAACATCCACCACAGTGTTGCCACTATTGTCCTGTCCTTTAATCCTCACCCACAGGCTTTCGATTTGTGCTTCATCTTACCCTACGTGGAGCTCCACACAGTCCAGTTGCTCTCTCACATACAGAGCCACTCTGCCACCTCGCCCTCCTGGCCTATCCTTCCTAAAAAGCCTAAAACCATCCATGGCCACGTTCCAGCCATGAAAGCTGTCCCATCATGTCTCAGTAATTGGAATGAGATCATGGCCCTGTAATTGCATACACATCTCCAATTCCCCTTGTTTATTCCCCATGCTGTGTGTGTTTACATAGAGGCATTTGAGTTCGGCACCCATTGACTACCCTTCATCTTCCAGGGCCTTGTACCTGTTGGATAGGGATATCTGGTAGGGTGAGATGGGATAAGAAGGATTTCTCCTCCCACCTCGAGCCTGGACTTTTATCCATACATGTCATCCTGATTTCTTCTCCCTTATGTTAGCTAGGGGATGGAATCTGTTTTTTTTGTTGTTGTTGTTGTTGTGCTGGATACTTTCCAGAGCCTGCTCCTGTTTCTCCCTCTCTGACAAATATATGCCATATATGTCATATATGATCACAGTAGCCATTTATCACACCCTCTGAAACACCCTGGTTTTAGAAAGGGCATCTGGCAGCTAAGCTGGTTATATCTTGAACAATACTATGTTCTGTGTCACTACAAAATAATCACCCTCCATGCCATGAAGACAGACACCTTGATGACAAACATCCTTAGAGAAAACAAAATTGTCATTGTACTTTGTACATTGTAACTTGATTAAAAAATCTTCCCTTATCTTCCTTATTGGTTGTGTCTTTTTCGTTGTTTATCTCTGCCATTTCCTGGCCTTTTCGTAACTTTATCTTTCAAATTTTGGCCTGAATTGTTTTTTCTTGCTTTCAGCATAGCATTATGACAATGTCCCTTAGAAACTTGAAGATATTTTAATCACCCTGTGAATGGTGTAGTGGGATATAAGAATAAATCTCTGAGCTTGATTCATAAGTCCTGGAGTTTCTCACAAACCAGATAAGCAAGTTTCTCACAAACTTGCTACAGTTTTGTCCACATAGAGACATTAATCTGATATATTTTTGCATTCCAATAGTACCTTTGCAAGTCCTGGCACTGACCTGACCACCATGTGTTCTGATTCTGTGCAGAAGGTGGATAAAAAAAGGACTTTACTTGATAAAATGCTTATTGTAAAGTGCCCTCAAATTTGTCTTTTTTCATTGCATTCCACAATCTAGAGAAAATATTACTCTTACGCTGTTTCTTTCTCTGTACCAATAACGATTTGTCATACGTCTCTGGATGCCTCCATACATTTTCTCTTGCATCACTTTCAGGTTCTAATCCTCATTGTCACTTTTGAAAGTCTCACTCACTCTCTTTAGTTCTTGAAACACTTTCCACCTTTTCTTCTTCCAGGTTACCACCTACTTAACTTTTTCTTCTACAGCCTCCAGATCTCATCATTTCATAATGTTTTCAATGTTTAAAACATTAATTCATTTTCCTCTGTGTCCAGTTTCCGTTATTTCTGTTATCCTTTCAGTTAAATAATCCATTGCATCAGGTCTTTTGTACACATGCAGTGTGTACTGGAAACAGTACTATGAAATATAGCAGTAGCAAACAACAAACAATACTAATGTTTATATTATAATTCCAATATTGGATATTAAGTTTTAAAACCCAACACCAGCTGAGTTTTAAACTCAACTATTTAGGAACATAAATTTTCAGTCTTACGGGGCATGAACCCTCTTTGCCATTTCACAACTGTCTCCCATATATGCAGACTATTAACAATCTACTGAAAAAAACAATGCTAGGTCTTTCTAAGGTAAAGAATAATCCACTCATGTTATGAATAGAATGACTCTCTTTACTAATGAAGAAATTCGAGCTTAAAAGCTTAATTCTTTTCTTCTAACTAAATGTGTTCTATATTAAAAGCTTTTTCCTCTCCATTTTAATCTATAACCCGTGCTCACTTACACAGTTTCTTTAATAAGTCACAAATATATACAATAAGCAGAAAAATGATGGTGAATGATTTGAATGTTGTGGCATTGCATTATTTTAAATCTCTTCTTTGAAAGTTATTGGAACATCTCAGTAACATGAATAAGTTCATTTCTTAAATTATTTCATCCAATCACAGTTTTGATATACTTTTCAGAAACATTTGACCTCAAGTGGTTTTTTTTAGTTTGTTGGATTTTAGAATTTTTAGGAATTCGTATCTGATACAAATCGGGCCATACTCACATTCTTTTACCTTAGCCCCATCAACCAGTAGGTGTAATCTAGGTTTAAGAATTAATTCTGGAATAACTTGGTTTTGAGTATGTTCCCAGCAATCCTTTATCGATTTCTGCATTATTACGCACGACATTGAACTCCTGGCTCACTTTTTATATACATAAAATTCTTCTTATCTACCTTTCATGACCAGCTTGAAATGCCTTGTCAGTTCCAAAGCACCAGTGTTGCAAGGATTAAGGAGTTCGTTTTTGTAACATAAAGAGTTCTACATGTTAATTGTTGTGATTACAAGAATCCCATATATCATAATGTAGCTCTTAAAATATAAAGCGCACATCATGCTTTTGTGGATGTTTGACTTTAACAATGTTTTAAGGCCAGAGCCTCAACTGCCTTAAACCATAATGACTTTGTTCTATTGCCTGGTAGCTACAGATTTCATCTACAATAATGGTCTCAGTAAAGACTGTTTAGAGCACATACTTACAGTTTGGGATTTAAATTCCTTGATTGACTTTTACTCAGTCGCATTAATGTATGGCTGGCACTAAACAAAGAGCAAATGGCCAAATAGTTCTCTTGCCCAGTCAGGTGAGGTTATGAACTGAAACAACTGAGTGGGAAAAGCTCATCCTCATGAAATAAATTTCTTTATTTTCATGGAAAGATTGGAAAATCCTTTTGAACACTTTCACTCCTCCCAGTGCTCTGAGAGCACTGATCTCCCAGAGTGTTGGCACTGGTGACAGGCTAATTGACAGAAGCAGATGAGGAAAACTAAGGAATTCCATTTCTTATGGCAGGTAACAGGCAGACAAGTGAATTCAAATATTCAAGCACAGAACAATTCTACTGGCTAAACTTCCTTTTTATTGGAAATATCCTTGAGGACATCAAAATAAATTTGGATTCTGGAGAAAAAAAAGGTGTGCAAATTTACACTAAGAAAGTGTGTTTTCTCAGTTTATTTTCATGCTGGCATTCAGAGGCTTAACTAGAGCCCTAATCGCTTTTAGCTGAAAGCTCCTTTAGCTGGAAGCTCATCTGCCAGCACTGTCAGTCCAGCTATTTCACATGTCAGCTGGTGATGAGCAATTACTGACACATTAATCCTGTATCACTCTGTCACAGACTGACCTTTGGCTGAGTTTCAGTGGAATTATACGAGATATATCAACTACTTTGGACTACCTGAAAAAAAATGTTGAAGGAACATAAAACATTCAAAAGGACTCTGGCCATGATTTGTCAAGATCAAAGGAAACATAAGCATCAACAGATTTCATAGCTTATATTGAAAAGATGGAGTTTAGATCTGAAGATAAAAAAAGAGTGAAAATAATTTTTAAAAAGTTATTCACAGAGATGTTTGCTTGTAACATTTGCAACATTACTGTCATTCTATCTCAAGTTTAGTGTAGGTTTTTTATTATTCTAAATATTTAAATTGAACTTGTGGAAACTTTAAGAAGTGTTTGTGTACCTCAGACTGCAAAAATATCTGTACAGCTGGTAAGCTAGATCTTGCATCCATTTCTTAGTTATTGCAACATTTGGGGTTTAGAGGGGATTTACTTGAAGAAAAATGAAACAAAACTATCATCTAAAAACTGTAACGAAAAACATCAGGTTTTTCTTATTATTTTTTTCCATTAAAATGTTTAACTCACAAAATCAGAGTAATGTTGAGCTGGTCACTAAAATGAGATATCAAAAATTATAGTGGCACATATATATTTTATAAAATATTAGTGTAATATACTGCTATGACCTTTTCAATATTCTGAAATATGCTTGGTTTTCTATTCCTTTCCTTGCAGTAATCAAGAAGAATAGCTGAGCAGTCAACATATATAACAGGTAAGGTCAGACAACAGAAATTGTAGCCCCAACAATGCAATTCTAAACTCCTACTTTAAACTAAAGATAAATATGAAGCAAAAGAGTAAAACTATACTTTCTGGTTTCCACCAGCACTAAAAATGTAATTAATGTGTTTCTATATGTGTAAGGCTGACATGTTTAATGTCTCTTGCTATCACTCAGCTGCAATTCAACTAACTTTGAAGCTTACTAGAATTTTAGCAGTACAATTTTTTTTATGCCGAAAAATCAAATTACTGGCTTTAAAGTTTAGAAAAAAGACCTGCCTCAGTCCAAGACAGTAGAGTCGTGCTCACCTGGAATTGAGGTACAGGGAGTTCCCTGACTACATTCCTGGAGTAGCAGGCACACAGAGAGTACACCTAATTTATGCAGGAAATGCAGAAATATAACTGTGGTGATTTCCAGATAGTGTTCATATACCTAGACTACATATCTAAAAAGGTGGAAGTCTGGGAGACATTTATTAAGACTGAGCTACTTTTCATTACTTCTTTTATAGTGACAAGCAACTTCAGACAGGAACAAAAACTGTAAATGTTTTTGTCTACATTTACTGAGTAAAGGCCTAAATTCAGAGCTCCAATCTCAACTTTGGTGACTGAATGTCTGGAATTAAAAGATGGATTGCTTTGAAGGCCAGCAAGACAACAGGTGCTAACATGGGATTTCTTCCCTGCTAGAAAGTGGGGATATACCTAAATAGCCAATAGGGAATTCTTTAAGACTGCACTCCAACCAAGACGCAATTACATGCTTAATGTTGGCCTGATCTGGAAGGAGGTTTCAGTTCACTCGGGCTTCCAACTTGGCCCTGGGAATCTATCATGCAGGAGTACAGCTCCCTCTGCTTAATGGCCACAGAAAGCAATAATCCATTGGAGGATTTTAATTTGCCATTGTCTTTTCAGATCACACTGAATTTGAGTAGAAACAGAAATTCAAACCCTCTACACAGCAAGTGTGTTCCACTCATGTAATTTTTAGGGAAAAACACTATTTATAATGATACTGTTTCATTTAGGTTTTTAATTAAATTTTAATCAACCAAATGCAAGTAGCTATTTCTCTTACATCCCACTGATTTCTCCACTCACAGAATCAATTCACAGGCTATTTTCTCCCTGACCTTCATATACTTTTTTATACAGAGAATATTTATGAACTTTTCAAAAAGTAACAGCTTCAGCAGGAGACTTCCAGCAGTACTGTGCATATCCTAAAGAATTCACATCTAGATGTGAGGAAAGTGCAAGCTGTAAATCCATAGTCACTGGCTTCAAGAAAATCTTCTGCAGAAGCTCCAGCTGGTAGGACTACATTTGCCTGTCTACCCGAATTTCTTGCTGAGAAAAGAGAGATGGGAAAGCCTGTCTGAGACTCTTCTGGACATCAAGAACAGACCTGGTTAGGCTGGATTTCTTAGTGATCCCCAGCAGAGAAACAGCTTCACCACAGATGTAAATATACTGAGAAAATTAGAGCCATCATGCAATGTACACTAGCTATTATACATACCACTGGCCTTGTGGGTTTATACTAATTTCTAACAGAAGGTATTTTAAACTATTTTATAATGTTTTCAGTACCCTTTGTGTAAGTTTATTAGCATGTGTGAGCTCCTCTTCCTCCCACTTAATTTACAAGGTATTGATTAACTGTAGTCAGAGATACAGCGAACAACTGAGCAATACGTCTTGAGGATTGTACGAGAGCCTAAATTTAAAAGTTAAAATCTTGGGGAAGCAATTACAGATATAAATCCCATTGTCTGTTTGGTGTTTTTTGACATCGTGACACTCTTGGTGACAACTGTGTGGGACAGCATCAGCGGTAGCTTATGCTTTCTGTTCAGGAGAAGAAGGTTCAAAGAAGAGAGTGAGGAGAGAAAATAGTTTATGATAAACAACTCCAAAATGTCAAAGGTCTTAAGGCCTCTCTCCACACCAATTGCTCTCTACACATCCTCTTCCAAGTGGATGCAGTCGTAAATAGTCTATAAATTCCCTTTTCTCCCTAAATTTCCATGCATTTAAGTTGACATGTGGGAGGATTAACAATGGAGATATTTTGCTGAAATATCCCATGAATTTTGTGCTTTTGGTTCACAAATTTTAATTAAACTAAATTATTGCTCTATATAAAAGGGACAAATTATAAGCAAATTTTTCTACTCTAGCTAATTATCACGTTGTTTTAATGTAAAAGGACATAGGCGTTGAGGCATCCTAGCAGACTGTTCTCAATGTATGTTTTAGAACGGTTTATAATACTGGTTATTGTAATAGTTTAATAGCAAAAGCTGCAAACTGTGAAATGGGGAAGAAAATCAGAATAATTGCACATGAATAAGGATGAAAAGCACATGTTTTCCCCCATATCATCAATTTAAAAGTTTACATAGCAATTGAAACATCAAAATTTAGCTAAACAAATGGTGTATATTTTCCATAATTATTGAATGAGATATTTATCCATCACAAATATCTCAAAGGCTTTCAGATCCCTCTGTATGATCTTTTGTCTGCTTTCTCATATGAAAATGGCATGCTGTAGGACCACATTTTGAACCTATATCTTACACACTGTCAAGTATCCACTCACCTAACAGCAGCTTTGTTTTCAGGAAGATCAATCTCGTAAGTAGCTGGCTAAGGTCTGTAATATTGCACTCAAGTCAAATTTATAATTCCCTTTCTGAAGACAATTCACTGATACAGGGTTTTATGCTTGGAAATTAAATATTAATATTTATGGTATAGCCAGGTTGTGCAGAGGTAGGCCTTCTCCCCACAGTAGAATATCCACCAATTTTGGCATGCATCTTTGCATGTCAGTTTGAATCTGACATGGTGGCTGTGCTACATTGGCTGATGCTGCTCTGTGAGAAAATAGTGCCATGCTCTCCCCCATTCTCTATGTAACTATTGTAAAGAGTTATTTTAAGGATAATCACAATAGAATTTTTAGCTGCAGCCCTAAAACGACAGCATGAAAATCAACAAAGCAAGAAGTACTAATTGCCCAATAGCTCGTTTATTGATGCTGTTCAAGGTGGATAGTTAAGTCTACTTGGATATTACAGCCTACTTTTCACACAGAGTCTGCCTCAGAAGATATTCTCTGAGTGTGACTAAGCTTGTGGAAAAGAATTGGCAGGTGGCAAGTCTGAAAAGCTGTTGAATTGCACAACAAAGCCAAGAAGTTATCAGTTTCCAGACTATGTTGAGACCAATGCCTGCAGATTCAATATGCAGAAAGAATTTAGAAACTGGCAGGCCTGTTAAATACCAATGGAGGGCAGCAGTAAATGGGTTAATGGGTTAAGCACGTAAAGACCCTGTTACTTTCTTTTTTCCTTCTTTTTTTTTTTTTTCCAAGCTGTCTCTCTGTATGAACTGTGAATGCTGCACTACAGGGATGTCCTGTTAGTTATGACCCCATTTCAAGGACTATAATTATTTAATAACATCACAGATAACATAATTAGTTTCTCAGATCTGGGTTAGTTCCATGGCATATTTAACAGACAGCCCCAGACGACTTCCCCCTGTGAGACACTCCTCCTTAGCAAGAAGGGAAAATAACATTATTGGGCTAAAAGCATGAATAACGTAATGCAATATTAATATAAGAGTATCACTGGAAGCAAGTAACATATTCTAGAATTATAAAGTGCATATGTATTGTTGTTTGTGGAATAAAGATAATTCAGTAAACCACAAATATCTATCCTGCGCAATTCATTACTGATTTACTTGTTATGCTGTTGACAGGGCCAAATCTGTCAGTCACACATGCACCGATGGTAGGGAAAGTGGGGAGTGATTATTGCAGTCAAGTCTATGGATGGGCTTGGAGCTGGGATCGTGTTCTGGGCCTGGAGCGGGGGGACCCCCAGAGCAGGGACAGGGAATGACAAGACTGAGAGTGCCAGAGGCTGTCATAATAGTGTTTACTTTGCTTTTAAGGCCAATAAATAATTTTAGGAGTTGGTTTTCCATTGCCTTTTCCATTGTCTCTTTTTAAATTATTATTTACGCACACAGAATTGCATATCAGATTTTCTAATCTGATGGGTATCCAGCACTTTCTTTACTCGATGTCTGTTAAAACTATCCTGCTTCTATTAAAAGACAGGAAATGTTGCAAGATTCCATATCTGCTTATCTGTCAAGATAAGATTAGAAAGCACACTAGAAGAAAAAACTCTAAAACAAGTATTCATGTGTTCTCTAGGCTCAATAAAGTACATTGTTTTGAAGCATGGATTCATGGTTTTGTATTGTTCTTTATAGCACCTGTTTTACAAGTTGTAAGACAATTAGAACTAAGGAAGATCATCAATGCAAGCATTACGAAAAAGATGAATTGAAATGTCATAGGCCCATATCGACATCTAATCTAAAATGACTTCACAAAATTTTAATAGGCCATAGCAAGATGATCTGACAAATTAAAACAGTTGCATTTCTCATAAACACTCTTTTACAAAGTTATACTTTCCCAAGAGAATATAGGAAATGGAACAGAAAAACTTTTTCTCAAATGTATTTTAGAAAGAAATAAACATAAAGCACAAAACACAAAATGCAAAAGAGGTTTCATCTCCATTATCCATATGATAACTGATCTGTAGACGGTTTTCAAGAAATAAAAAGCATCCAGAAAACAAAGAATGTCATTTGGAAATTACAATGTCCTTTGAATTTACTTTTTAAATTAAAGTTCAAATTTTATTTGCAAGGCAATATAATGCTTATTGTCTACGGGGAAGTAACTATAGAAGCTATATATTTTTGTAGCCCAGATAAACAAAGGCAAAAATCACTTTGGACAGCTCATCTGGGAACCTTGACTAGCAACATACTTATGAGGTCATTCCTGTCTCCTAGACATGTATCTCATATGTTGCCAGAGCATATAGGAACTATACACTTTAAATAAATTACACTATATTAGATGAAAGTGTTTTGCCCTTTGATACAGTTAAACAACTAGTCAATCTGGAGAAAAGAAACGTGTCTCAAAAAAAATCTTCACACTCTCACAAGAACATTCATCATGTTGATCACCAACCATCCAAATAGCCATTCCAAAAATCATAATAAAAAATAAAAAGTAGTAGAAAACAGTAGCGAAAATATGTGACAAGACAAAACAATATAATTTCTTGTCCCTGTAGTTAATTTTTTGTTCTAAGTAAAAGAATGCCAGGCTCCTAAAAATCTCTTTAGAAAATAACTGTTGTTGCTGATCTTACACAAAACCATTCAGATAGTAAATATAGTAATAAGCACATTTAGTGGATTAAGGACTGGTTGTATGGCAGCGCCCGGACAGTGGGGATAAATGGGACTGAGTCTGGTTGGAGGCCTGTGGGCAGCGGTGTCCCACAGGAGTCAATACTGGGCCCGGCGCTCTTCAACTTGTTCATCAGTGACTTGGACGAGGGCGCAGAGTGCACCTTCAGCAAGTCTGCAGATGACACCAAACTGAGCAAGTGGCCAACACTGCCGAGGGCTCTGCTGCCATTCAGAGGGACCTGGACAGGATGGAGAGTTGGGCACCCAGCCAAGTTTGGAAGATCTCCAGAGAAGGAGACTCCACAGCCTCTCTGGGCAGCCTGTTCCAGGGCGCTGGCACCCTCACAGTAAAGTTCTTCCTCATATGGTGATGGATATGTTTTAATTTGTGCCCATACAAACATGGACTTCCAGTTATTTTTGGCATAGATATTTTAAAAAATCAGGAAGTTTTCTGGGGGGAGAAAGGGAAGACTATGCTTTGTTTAGTGTGCTTTTGTGGAAGGTCAATCAGAAGGCTGAATTTCTTAAAAAACACAGCTTTGTACACTACATTACCCAATGTAATACTAACCTCGTCACCACAGTTGTTTACTTCATCTGCCTCTTCTTTAGGTTACTTGTACTGGCTAGTTGAACACAGTTAATGAAGATTTGCCAGGACACGGACAATGTACATTACATTTGTAGTATTACATATGCTACAACCAGTTTATCTGCCTTCTAATCATGTAGCTACTTCTGTTATGCCCTGAGAACATAAAAACATATTCCCACAAACCATTTTGGAGCAGTAAGATGAATTGAATACAGCAGAGGGGTATTAATATTTACAGTATTAGTTACTCTGTTGTGGTCTACATATAAATATAACACTTGTGGAACACAGATATTTTCTAAAATAATTGAACTAAAATACTTCATATCAGTTGTTTGGCTTTTTGTATCCATCATATAATCACAGATCAGTTGGGACTAGAAGAGAACAATGATGCAGATCATCATATCCAAACCCACTGTTCAACCAGGGTCAGCTGGACAATATTGCCCAGGACCAGGTCGAGCCAAGTTTTGAATTGCATTAAGGACAGATAGATCTCCATAAGCATTCTGGGCAACTTGTTCCAATGTTCAGCCACCATCTCTGTGAAGAAGCATTTTCTAATATTCATGTGAAATTTACTGCATTTCAGTTTAGGTAAGGATGTTTCATCTGGGTAAGGATTTGCAGGATCAGCTCCAAAATATAAGCAATTTTGTATAACAAAACCATTTGAGCAATACTGGCCTCATTTGAAGCAGTCAAGACTACTACAGCTTCTACACAATCTTTTTTGTTTTAGAAAAATAAATTATCCAAAGAAAAACTGGGTTTGCTTCTTACTCTTTCAAGGGGCACTACCCTAAAAGAAATTTAATCATGGTTCTGTCTTACAAATAGAAAAACTTTAAAAATTCATAAAGAAGAGAGAATCAGAAAATGGGTCAGTGTCAGTGACGTATTAATTTTTCAACACAAGAATGTAATTCTCCAGCATATCATTTTCAGGACCCTTTGAAGTAAACAGCAGTAAAATTGGAATGAGTTTGAGTTCAGAATTTGCGTATTACATTTTTTAATGTTGCTGCTTTTGAGTACAAAGAAAATTAATGAGTTCTTTAAAAATACAGCACTTTATGTTTTGCTTTGAACATGTGGTTACACGGAGCTGCAATGTCTGTGCTAAACTGGAATAAACAAGAAAGAGTAAGTGGCAATGTCTCTGCAGTTCAAAGAGATACCGGGGGGAGCCTGCATCAAACCACAAAGTCCCTATCCTTCATTACCATCATCGTTAAGCAGATATTTGGGGCACATAATTGTGAAGGGGGAGATTAGTTTTTCAATTTTTAAATTGTTTTCCTCTATTTGAAGCCTTAACTGCATGAAGATTAGGCAAATATATAAAACCATATCTAATGTTAACTATGAACCAGTGATAGGTAGCTTGACCTCCACTAAGTTGTTCCAATTACAGCTCAAAACCACTTTAGATATAGATATATAAACAAAAGAATGATACTTTCAGCACAGTCATTCTTCTAAATCACTTCTGAAGAAGGCTACTTCTGCCCAGTTCCTTATAATTATACAGTTAATGTATTAATTTTCTACTAATATTGCTCTCACAATGCTGAACACAGAATGCCCATTTGACTCCACAATGAGTTGGGTAAAGCAACTCACATTTGATCTCTGACACTCTTTTCCTGACCTGGAAATATTCTCACAATAACTGATACAAATTTCATGACACACTCCTAATTTACTGGAATTTGATAAGTTAACAAATCAAAATCAAACTAAACACTTAAAAAAGACTAAGAAAGCCTGTTATACATATTGTGAAGCAAAAATATGCTCAGGTACAGTAACACACTAATAAAATACAGTAACTAATACAATAATAATGGCTAAATAAAATGAAAAACACATCTTACCTCAAATTGCACATATTTAGCGAATAAATATGGTAGAAAAGTAACATATAAGTAATGTCACAGGAATAATAAGTGAATAAGTGAAAAGACATTTATTGTTATTAACATTGCATACTTTTTGACATTACATTATTATCTAAAGAAGATACTTGAGATATATTTGTATGCCCTTAAAAGTCAACAAATATAAACTCACTATAATCTGTACTTCTATTCAAGAAGCCTGATTTCTTGTTTCTATGAGTACTTTATCAAAAATAACTTCACTAACCTCCATGTAGATACTTTAAAAAAAAATGATATGTGATCGAACTAGAACTAGCAGTTTCCTCTCTTGATCTTTTTTTTTCATTCTACTTTTGTTTCAAATAGAGTAAACAAAACTTTGGGATGGACATTTGATAATCTAGTTTTCATTAACAGTCACAAGCATAAGGATTGCGAGTAGGTCTCAGCTAGAACATTGTCAAACATTTTTTCATACCTCCATGCAAATGTACAAAGGAGAAATATGCATATACTTCATTAACAAAGTATGTTAGAAAAAATTATTAAGCTTCCATATAAACTCAGTTTGAAGAGTTTCCTGAATACTTAAATTACATTCATTTTCAAATTCCAATATTTTTTCTTTTAAAAAATTTCCAAACCTTCTTGATCATAATTTCATATCTAGATCTTTCCTCAAGTCAAGTCTTTGAGCATAATTCAAGCTCAAAATTGACTTACATTTTTCCTTCCCACCTGCAATAGCTATTCCTTATACCATTAAATATCAGGATTTTCACTGACCCACTTTATAGGATGCAGGTTGCCAACTCAAGACCACAGAACAGACTAAAAGAGGTTTCACAACCACCACTTTCACAAGCCATCACTTCTGTTGATTTGAGCTAACTGTGAACATAAATTTGACTCAACAGCTGATCTATGGATGAAGAGCACCATAGATCACTAAAAAATTCCTCTTCTTTTTTTTCACTAATATCATTTCTCAGGTCACGTATCTTTAGACTAAAACATGCAATAAAGCTGTGTGATGTACAACACTTCACTATGACCTAAGAGTGATTGTATGTGTTTGATGAATTTAGCAAAGCAATTATATGTTACTGTAATTCCTCTGCATGGTGTGTGAGTCCTTCTATAAAAGAAACCTTGAATCTAAGTCTCTATTTAATTGCATTGCTAATAACTTCACGTGAAACAATGGAATGATGCTAATGAGTATCTACTTCTTATTTTTTAAGACTGAAAAATGAAATATATTATAATCATATATAGGCATTTGTATATTCATTTTTTAATATGAAATACAGAATATTACATGTAAGGGATAATGTAGAAATAAATACTAATAAAAAATAAAACTATATATAAAAATGCAGTGAATCCTTCCAGAGCTCTGAATGTAGTCAAAGATGAAATAATTTGACATTTTGTTTCCTTTCTTCATCCCTTTCTGTGAAATAATCATCTTGGCCTCAAATTTAAATACTATTGAAGCTGCTTAATCCACTGTTATCTCCCAAAGGATTATATATGTTGGATTCCATAAAATAATTTAGTATATGCAAACACATCAAATATTAATGAAATCAGAGGCAAATAATATAAAATACATGTTTTTCTATAGAAGGAGTAAGCCTGGGCTCAGGAACTGACATTCAGTTTTTTGTAGGTGCTTTTAACTTTGTCCTGTTCTTAGAATTATATCTATGAATCTAAAGAAAGCTGAATTACAGTTCCTCTCTTTCTAAACAAAAATTATTAGCATTTGCAGATTGAAAGTCAACATTTCAATTTGCAAGATTTTATATCCTAGAAACTTCATGTTCTAATGTAATGAGATAAAGCAAACAGACTATTGTTGAACTGTTGCAGACTACAAAGACCATTTCATCATTCTTCTCCCAAAATGTAAAAATACACACCCCAACTGATGATTTAGGTAAGGCTCTAAAAACATACTAATGACAAAAAGAAGTGGAACTTTGTCTGATTCCTTTCTATTCTTTCTTGGTACAATCCATTCAGAAATGAAGGGAATATTAGTCTTCTACAAATAAAATTTTGATTCAGTCAAGACTGTCCTGTTCTCCCAAATCCTTAAACTGTAAGAAACGGAATTATATATATATCACTATGTTACCATTAAATGAATTATGCAACATCTTTGATATATAATTTGTTACCCAACTGTCTTAAAAAATCTCATAAGTTTTTGATTGTCTTTTCTCAATATGGTGGTTATGAAAATAAAAGCGTGCCATATATACTCCACTCTAAAAAGAAGAGGAAAGAAGGAGAAAAAGATTGCAACTGCTCAGTCAAGGTATGAAGTTGGGAGGCTATGCTGAAGTGGCTCTAGGGGCTGGCAGTAGAACTAGCCCAGGGAGAGAAAAGTGTCTGAATTCCTTTCTCTCGGTGACTACACAATGCCTTTAGTACATGTATAAATATGGATAGTCTAATATTTTGACTTTTTGGCAAGTATATTTGTCTTCAGCATTTATTTTTAAGACTGTTGGTACTTGTATCAACAACTATATTTTCAAAGATTAATAGCTTGCCCATAAAATCACAGTCCATACTGAAATTTAATAACAGTTAAAGCCCGCTTTTTAATTGAAGCGAGAAGTGGAAGTAAGCACAGAATGTTTCCAATTTTTCCTTTAGTATAGAAAATACTAATATTCTTAGAAAATTATATTTAGTTGATAAAAAAAAAAAGTTAAGCAAACCATCATACATCAGAAGGATGCCATAAATTGTCTTTCCCTTCAACAGGCAGTGAGTTTTTATCCTAATCCATAAGTCTAAGGTGTTTACTCCAAAGGGCTCATGCTTCCAATTCTCAAAAAATCCATATCTTGGCAAGACTTACCAGGACAAAAGCTCCTTTTACAGTGGATTTATTCAAACTTTTATCACAACTGTAAAAGAAATGTCTGTGTCAGCCAGGAAAGGAACCAGACAACAGCTTCTACATGCAGTGAAATGTGCACAATCAAATGGAGGGAGGATTGTAAGCCGCAATTACACAAGCTATTTTTTAGGTCAAGTAAATGTGATGCAAACTCTACAAAAGTTCAAATGTCACTGTTTATTCAAGCCAACTCAGGTATCTTGAAACAACCAGAAGATGAAACATATATGAATGTTGTCTTTTTTTTCCCTCAATATCATACTTTAGAACTATCAATCATCAGCTTTAATTTCTTTAATTTTTTTTAATATCCACCATATTTGGGGGAATTAGATAGGTATTGCTCCATTTAATTAAGGTACAATGTCCAAAAGTACACACACTTTATGTCTATGTGACTTAAAACAGTGCCACTGTGGGATGCAAGCTCTCCAAACCTGAGGGTGCACAGCAGTGAATTTTGTTGTGCAGCCTTCTCCACAACATAGTCATCTTAAGTTAATATCATAATAACAGGTTACGTATCAGTCATCTTCATATTTGAAGAAACATTAATACTCTGTTTGATGCAGTGTCTATGATCCCAGGTGCTGAGTCTGTAAAGTCTGGATATAAATTCCTATTAATTTTACAGAGTGCAATATCAGTGCATTGTTATCTTTAACTAAATGAACCCTAGTGCTCTATTATCGCATCAGTTTCCAGTGAGAAAAAAAATTAATTAAACAAGTATAATTCAGCAGAAGGCCAGATAAAGATGTAACATGGCAGACAGGAATATATTTAGACTATTTTGTCCAAATCCATATATTTGTGAATGATCTAAAAGACATTAGAAAATTATGCACTTTTTTACAGTATCTGCATCTCTAGCCCAATGCATGAATTTTTTATTTTCATGTTATGTCCTTCAGCACTGATAAACTATCACCAGCCATTCATTCTAAAACCTAATAATAATAATAAAAAAGGCAAACACTGTGCATGCAAAAAAATCTATTTAAAATAGACATGAAAATAAAAAAGTGTATCAAAACAGAAATACTTCAGTCAGTACATTCAATCTTTTAATTTTCAGAAACACAAATTTCAATAAATAGGGCTTTGCTTTCTTGTTCTTTCCAATGCTTTCATTAAGATTCATCTAGATTCATCCCACAGAAGGGATGTTATTAATTTTCATATACATTTCTTTCTTATGTGCAACAAAAAGCTGGGTGTTATGCTAGGCACATATAAGCAGTGAATGTTAATTTAAATAATAAGTGAGAAATGGTTTTATTATGCTCTTTGCAGACTAGCAGACTTCATGCTGTATGAAAGTTTTCTATCTAAGTACGAAATGAAAAGAGAACAGAGACTCTGATGAGAGCCTCTATGGCTCTGTCAAATATAGTCATACTTTCTCAGAAAGGCAATTATGACACTGTCCTTGTTCATATACTTTAGAAAAAGACACCAAGAAAAGCATTAACAACCATTGATAGGCAATTCAACAACTTTTTTTTTTTTTTTTTATGTTGTGGTTAATACACCAAATCATCCTATTGCTTTCTTCCTTTTAAGCACCAAAATCTTTCTTACATGTCCTGGAAGATAACAGTCATTAATATATGAGATTATTATACTAGAGAATCCACTGTAAGAGAACGCCAGAAAGTAAAGGAAGGATAAATGAAACTTATTTCATCTTTAGTTGAGACATTTTCAGATATATTTTGTGAGCAATATTCAGATACTTGCTTAGGCAAAGTGTCTCAGCACTTCCCTTCTTTACCATGCAGAAGATAGCCTACATCTTTCTTCTGTAATTTTATTATTTCTTGCTCTATTTTCAGTGATCAGGAAGATCATTATATGTGCTTCATCTTTGAAACTATCATAATATACTTAAAGACAACCCAACATCCCTCCCTTTTTCTTCAGATATTCTGTGGCCCTCCTCAGGATTCAACTTCCTTGAACTACAGTTTTTTAAAAAATGCAAGAATATTGTATCATTGTTTTCTTCGAATGGCATGAAATGTCTGAATCATGATCTGCTCCTTTCACTATGAAGTGCAGATTTAATATAACGCATTTCTATTTGTATAGCAGATTATCCTGGCTGACTCTAGATCTTTGCTTCTGTTCTTATTAAATTTGTACATATTTTATTTTGATTTTGCATGTAACAATTACTTGCCAAATTATTTCGAATTATAATCCTGGACCCTTCGACAGTTTGAAAAAATCTGCAGATGCACTACATGTACTGTGTGTCTCTCTTTCTCTCTGTCTTGCTGCCATGAGACTCACTTTCTTTCATATAAACTGTCTGTCTTCAAGAAAAATAAAGATATTTATATTGAGATTATATTTTATCAAGGTATTCATTACTTCAGTACAGGAAACACTTCCATGGAAGTCTACTTTTCATACTTTTCATTTGTACCAGTCCATACTAATTTAACTTGAAGAGTATTTTTCTGGTTTCTCCAAGTGGAGGAAGCTCCTCTGGTAGAACGGAGAAGAATCCTGATTTTCCTCAAGCAGGCATAAGGTCATGTTGCAAGGGCAGATAAAATTTAATTCAAAGGGCTGACAATTTCCAGCTACAGTGTGGTGAAGGAAAAAAGTGCTAGTGAGAAAGGTGGCAATGGCCAACTCTCACTTACTTTAGATTTACACTTACATCTTTATATAGAATACATAAATTTGTACATATTTTATTTTAATTTTGCATGTAACAAACTACTTGCCAAATTATTTTGAAATCTAATCTTTTTCTCCAATGTAAGTTCTGAGACCTTCAACAGCTTGAAAAATTCTACCAATGCACTACATGTCCTCTGTGTCTCTCCATCTCTGTGTCTCATTATCTCATTTGTGATGGTCAGTGAGTATATATTTGGTAAGACACCCTTCAGGCATTTTAAGACACCTAAAACACTTACTTGGTAGTCAAATGCACAAATATAGAGAGTTCACTCAAACAGGGCCACCGGAGCAAATCTGATGCACAGAACTGCTCCCAAGGACCAAGACTGCAGGTGACCAGCTGCCTCAACACACTTAACACTTGTTTCTTTGCAGCCTCTTTCAGAATGTATGGGTACCTCCTGCTGGGACATGGTGGGATTAGAAAACATGAGAGCAATCACAGACTAGATGATCTCTAGACATCCCTTCTAACCCCAATCATTCTATAATTCTGGAATAGAGTAAGCTTTACTCTTTTTTTCTTTCTTTTTCTTTTTTTTATGAATAGCATTACTTGGCATATGACAGACTGCTCTGGAATATTTTCTGGTGGGAATACCAGGAATACTCCCAGTGGTGGAGTTTGGCTGTATGCTCTGGGAACTAAGGAGACCATAATTTGATTTAAGACAACTGCTATGAGCTTGGCCAGGCAGGTACAACTATCCAGGACCACACATCAGCCTGATTTATTCTATTCTGTGCATGACATTCAGGCTTTTAGACAAAAATACCAAAACATCCAGACTCCTGAGAACTTGGGTACCAAGGAAAGTAGATGTGTCACTGTCCCAATAAGCTGCTCAAGAAAAATAGAAAGACAGTAAGAGAAAAGGAGAAAGAGAGAGAAAGAGCAAGAGAGCAAGAGAGCAAGAGAGAGAGGAAGGAAGGAAGGAAAAGGAAGGAAGGAAGGAAGGAAGGAAGGAAGGAAGGAAGGAAGGAAGGAAGGAAGGAAGGAAGGGAGGAAGGGAGGAAGGGAGGAAGAAAGAGAAAGAAAGAAAGAAAGAAAGAAAGAAAGAAAGAAAGAAAGAAAGAAAGAAAGAAAGAAAGAAAGAAAGAAAGAAAGAAAGAGAGAAAGAGAGAAAGAGAGAAAGAAAGAAAGAAAGAAAGAAAGAAAGAAAGAAAGAAAGAAAGAAAGAAAGAAAGAAAGAAAGAAAGAAAGAAAGAAAGAAAGAAAGAAAGAGAGAAAGAAAGAAAGAAAAAGAAAGAGAGAAAGAGAGAAAGAGAGAAAGAAGATGAACCTTGGTAGATTACCACTGACATTTTTTTCCATTCTGCTTGTAAACATCATGTAGAATTTTGGCTTTAAGCAGCAGACTAACTGATTTCTTTGCTTTCCTGTGATATTTTCTAGAATAAACAGTAAGGATTTTTTTTCTGAAGGAAAAAAAAAACTTATACGAATCCCATATAAAGCAACAGCAAATTGATTGACTTTCTTTTGTTAACGGATAATGAAATTCATGTCTCGAATGGAAATTTTGCTATAGAGAATATGACTTTTTATGAGATTGTGTTTCTTATAATTCTTTCGAGCAAACAGAAAAAGTATAATTTTGGGTGAGGAATCAATTTTATATGGTGTGTTAATAGGCAAAAGTAGATGTAAATACTTAAAAAAATAACAAAGGAACAAAAAGGGAGGAGCTATCTATAAACTGCTAATTTTAGCTTTTAATATTCTTATCAGATTTCTTTGGTTAAAATCACTCAGAAGTCCCTGATCCATAAATTGCTTGTGTCCATACACAGAACAGAGAAAATTTGTATTCACAAAGAAAAAGGAACATAACAACACTAGGATGCTAACAAAAAAATTACACTCCATTGCACTCTACAATACCAAGTCACTGGGGAAACAAAATTTATAAATGCTGTGTTAAGCTAAAATAGAGTAAATACATGCATCCCTCTATATGAAAAGACTTTTTAACTTTAAAAATGCTTTGTAATTGTTTTATACCTTTTTCCTTCAGCTTATACCTTCAGCTTCTTTGTGGAGGAATACTTTCTAGTTAGAGCGTGCATTAATTTTCAAGACAATCAACTTGCCAATTTATCATCAAATCAAAACACCTACTGTTCATCCACTTAAAATCCCTTAAGAAGTATGTTTCAATTGCATAAAATAGAGACTCCTGCCCCATACTACTTATATTGTTACTGTGCTTAAAAAAACACAAAAGTTCATTCCAGAAATATGGTTATGGCAGAATGTAAAGTTCCCATAAAAGATTTTAACATTAATTAAAATAATATATACATATATTATATATATATATGAATATATATATATTCAGAGGAGTTCAGATGTAAGGCTTTGCTTTGAAATGAATGACAGAATCACACAGAATCCCAGAATGGTTGAGGTTGGAAGGGACCTCTAGAGATCATCTAGTCCAATCCCCCTGCTCCAGCAGGGACACCCAGAGCACGGGGCACAGGGTGGCATCCAGGCGGGTTTGGAAGATCTCCAGAGAAGGAGACTCCACAGCCTCTCTGGGCAGCCTGTGCCAGGGCTCTGGAACCCTCGCAGGAAAGAAGTTCTTCCTCACATGGAGGTGGAACTGCCTGTGGCTCAACTCACACCCGTTACCTTTCATCCTGTCACCAGGCATCACAGAGAAGAGCCTGGCCCCATCCTCCCTACATTCACTCCTCAGGTATTTGTACATGTTGATCAAATCTCCGCTCAGCCTTCTCTTCTCCAGGCTAAACAGACCCAGCTCGCTTAGTCTTTCCTCATACGATAGATGCCCCAGTCCCTTAATCATCTTTGTTGCTCTCCGCTGGACCCTCTCTAGAAGCTCCACGTCCCTCTTGCACTGGGGAGCCCAGAGCTGCCCCCAATACTCCAGGTGCGGCCTCAGCAGAGCTGAGCAGAGGGGCAGGATCCCCTCCCTCGACCTGCTGGCAACGCTCCTCCTCATGCAGCCAGGATCCCATGGGCCTTCTTGGCCACGAGGGCACACTGCTGCCTCATGGTTAACCTGTTGTCAACCAGGACTCCCAAATCCCTCTCCACGGAACTGCTTTCCAACAGGGCAACCCCTAATCTGTCCTGGTGCTTGGGGTTATTCCTCCCTATGTGCAGGAACATCATCTCCTAACTTTGGAAATGAGGAAAGTAATATCTTCAAAGCAGAAAGTCATACTTTCTACTTCATGTAACTCTTCAGCTTTAGTAGCTTGCAAGCATAAAAGCACATCTACTCACCTATGTCTCTCTCCTACACACATAATCAGTAATGTGAAGAATGTATTTGGAGAATTTTGAGATTAGAATGAAAATTCATTTTTGATTTGAGTGCAATACTCACTTCTTTTTGCCACATTTCTTCTTTCACTAGCATGGAGTTGAGAAATTGAAAACTTTCCCCATTTCACCTTGAAATCTGATAGAGATTGATAGCTTTGCAGCGAGATGTAAGTAAAGGAAAGCAGACTTTGAAAATTAACAGTAAACACGTAAGCAGAGCTAGCTCAGGGCAATAAAAACAAGTCTGCATTTCATTTTCGAACTAAGATATTCTAGGACAAGCAGATATGTTCTAATAAAAACAGTAGAAGTATTACAATGATACACTACATAATATAACCACTACAACCAGCATATCCATGTCTTTGCATATTCTAATGTATAGGCTATAATGAATAAATATGGACAGATACATAAAAAACATGTTGCTTATCAAGTTCTCATTAGAAGTCTGATATAAATCTAACTGCATCTGCTGAACATTTCCACTGTTTTCAAAAGCTTTCAGATCATGCCCTAAATTACCTGAAAAATCCTCTCCCTATGCTTCATGCAAACCTTAGAAATAAGGAGCTACAGATATTGTCCAGTCCTATTTTGGGTGTCTTCTTCTCCAGAAAGAGATTGAAGCTCTAATCTAATACGACTACTGCTAATCTAATACTACTACTATCTAATTTCTACTACTACTATCTAATTTCTAATACTGAAAAGCTTGTTTGGAACTGATGAAGGGAAGGAGGGAAGTTGCTAACTCATTAAACACATGAGTGAGGGATTTTTGTATATACTGTGCAGAGTTTAAATTGTAGAAAAATACTTGTGCCTTTTTTTGGAAGAGTGTTTTTTTATTTGGATTACATTAATACATTTGCCTTTTTCTAATTTTCAGATCATTATGGCTAGGCCATAAACTGTCTTTTATATATTTTTATTATATATATTATTATATGTAGTTTTTTTTTCTTTAGGTCTAGAAATCTCCAGATGCTCTGGAACGTAACTGCTTCAGATGATAGACTGTATTTACAGTGAAAACCTCACATTACTGGGGATAATAGATATATGCTAGCTGTTAAGATAGTCACCATTTTTAGAGCTGCTTTTCAACAAAATATGGATAATTTCTAAAGCAGGAAAGTTTCACAAAGCATATCTGAAATTTTTTGGAATTTGGTAGGAGTACAGCAAAGGAATATGCCATAAATATTGTCATATTTTTACTTACCAAAATGAAAAAACATCTATTAAAATACTAAATTACAGCTTCCATGTTCTTATATATACATTGCTCATATGTTCTTGCCTTATACTATATGACTGATCTTTCCTGTGGATAAGCAGACACTCAATTTTTTTCCATGAAATTCATCTTTCCAATATGCTTAGCCTCCATCCACTCTCATTTGCTTTTGACTTGACATCTGAAGGGCTTCCTACTCTCAGGAGTCCAATGTTGTTGATGGCTGAATATCTGTAACCTCATACATTTTCTTTTTCACTCCTGGCAGAATGTTCTTTTCTGTCCCTGGAAGGGACCTTACCTGGGTCTAACACATCACTTGCGATGATAGTTTTAAAATTCTTCGCAAACCCATGCATTTTGGCCTCTATCAAATTTCTTTCTAGAAATAAATGCAGATTTTTACATGCAAATAAATAACTTATCCATATTTTTTTCCTTCTAAGTTCTCATGCCACATCTGAAAGAGATTTGTTTCAATAATAGCTATGAGTGTATTTAGTAAATTCCACCCCCCCCCCCGCCAAAAAAGCAAATATTTAGAAACAGATAATGTATTTTAAGGATACAGCTGCCTGTGTCAGATCACTGATATTAGCAGAGAAGTTTCCTGAGAGGAAACTCAGAAAAACTTTAACTGGGTCTGTGTTCCTAGTGAGGAGTAAGTCTTAAGCTCATTTTCAGAGAAGTATCTTAACAGTCCTTAATCTCTACTCTTGCAAGGTGGATCAACCATATCATTTCCCATTGCAGGGATAGAAAATGAGTCTCTTATTAGGAAATATCTGTGAAGAATCTGGAGAGTCAATTGACGGCCGTAACTGTTTTGCAGTCCCTATTTATTCTGTAACCATAGTTTCCTGAAACTGTTGATACTGAGGGGAAAACAAATGATCTTAGTAGATATTAACGCAATGATATTAACATCGTCATTCAAACATGAAGACTTCCCACACAGGCTGAAAAAAATACCTATTTTTATTTTGCATTTGGGAGTTAAAACGTAATGTTTAAGCTAAGTTTGTGACAGGATCATCAGTAGATGACAATCGAAAAGACAATTTAATAGGTAAGTGGGTGCTATTAACTAATGTATTTTAGGCCCTATGATAGAGTGGAATTTAGCTCTGTCACAACAGCCCAGGGTTACATGGGCATGGGTGCTAGCATTTCTTGGTAGATGAGTGGTAAGTAAACTAGTAATGGTGTACCAAACCCAGTTCAATCAGTGTATCATCAGTTACTCTTAGCAGGGTTGTATCAGTCTTGTCTGTTTGTCTTTCTGAAAACATAGTGGAAGTCTACTGTGAAATCAGACATTTTTTCTGGATTATGTCAGTAAATATTATGCAGCGGCAGGTTTATGTTCTTCAGTTCTTTCCAGTGAGATGGAGAATGTAGCTGGCAGAATTTCAAGCTTACTAGAAGAAAATCATTAGTTTAAAACCAGCTAAGAAATATACCTTGGTGAAAAGTCCTCCATTTCAAAAATGATTTTTTTCATTGCTCTTAGTGTCACTTTCTCTGTAACACTATTTTTTTCTGGTGCCGCAGAAAGTCATTAGAATCGCACGCTGGGTATGTGATTCAAAAATCCTGAGCTCTAGACAAATGGTATTGACAGTCACAGGATAATAATATGGGATAGTAATGGTAGTAGTACGGGGAGAAATAAAATTCTGGAAGGTCTAGCATAAATTCTGTGAGATTGTCATGTAAACAAAAATATTACATAAGTGAGGTTATACATTGTTCTCACCTATGTGCTCAGATGGAGCAGGACTGGTAAGAATAGCATAAGAATCTAAGCAGGAAAAGTAGAAATAAAAGGGGACAGGAATGAACTACAAGGAATACATCATGTCTGCAAGAAAGTCCAGCAGTAATCTGAAAAAATAGAAGTGAAAAACCTCTCAGAGTGGTATTAAGATCAACATTGAAACGTGAATGGTCTCTCATGCAGAATGCAAAAATCACCTATTTTTGTTTTGGCATTTTGGAATTAAAATGTAAGTTTTAAGCCTTCCTATAAACCTGGTTTGCACAGCTGGAAGCAGATAAAGCATGCAAGCTGACCAGCTGGAAGCACAACTGAATCTAACCTTCCCTTTTGCATCAATCACCAGGTATCTTTGCATAGAAGGTGCTAGTAGTTTGCCCTAGCGTTCAGTAGAGCTGGACTGAAGCACATGTCACACTCCAACAAAACTTCCCCTGTTCACTGAGCATTGTCAGTTCTGCCAAAGTGAATCTTACGTTAAGTCGACAAATACTGACTGCAGTCTTGGTTTGCCAATACACACCAAAACAGACTGTGTTTCAGTGGATTAAAGATATATTCCATTATAGCAGTTAGCACAAGCCTCTGACATAAAATGTCAAACCAATTAGCAGTTTCAAGATATACATCTATATAAATACAGAGAGCTATCACTGCATTTTGCAGTTGTTTAATTTATCCTTGGAACATAATATTCATATAATACATTCTGTGTTTGACTTTGGACTACTGTTTATTTTAGATAGGATCCCCCTTTTTTTAATTATTATTAAATAGTAACACAAATTTCAATTTTAAAACTGAATTTGAAAAGTCTGTTATATTCAAGTACATTACAGTGGTGTGTCATTAACAGTCACAGTTATGGTTAAACTTGCGTGAGGATTTCTCTTGGAGAGTAGCTGGAAAATAAGTATAAATTTTCACAGTTCACTTAAAACTTTATGAGGTATTCTATGCAGTACAGCACAGTATATTAAAATTTTAAACCAGTTGACTGGTCTGTTTTATTATTTGGCCATATGCTAGGGGTCAACTCTGCAGTATTATGCAGTTTATTTTATTTTTTTAATAAAGTCAAGAATGCAGATTTTTACAGATTCTTTGTAAAGATGCTGTGTGAAGATGAAAGATGTTTTATGCACAACGGACCTGTAACTATTCTTCTGGAATTGGATATGGAATATACTAACCACAGCAACATCATTTTGCACTTCTTAATATCAGTCCAGAAGAAAGTAATTTAAAAATGTTGTCTAGTGCGCCATAGTGCTTCACAAAACAAATAGTCTTGGGTTCCCGGGATTGCTGTAAAGTTGAATATTTCAGACTTTTCTAAATTACCTGTGTGTGTGTGTCATGGAAATATAAAACTGCCTATGCATGTCTATGGGCTAGAGATTGCTTATTTCACTGCTTATAGTACTTTAAACCATACAGGTCTCTGCTATAGGATCACAGCAAAACATCAGGGATGTTCAAGCCTCTGGAAGATGAACTGATGCAAGACAATTCTCTTTGTTCAGCCTCACTTTACATTTGTTTAAGAAATGCATCCTTAAAACAGAACTTGTCTACAGACTCATACCCTATCACTACCAAATCCATAACAAAACATTATTCTATATGCTAGATTCTGTGTCAGATAATTATGTTTCAATTTGGAGTAAATTGGCAAAATGTGAGTTTCACAATGGGTAAAATCTCAGAGTGATTCACTTTGATCTGGACGATCAAAATCTTTGGTAGCTTTCCAGTCATAATTAACCAGATTCAGTTCAGTTAGAGCATATTTGGAGAAATGAAAGAAGAAATCATAGAATCATAGAATGATTATGGTTGTAAAAGACCTTTGAGATCATCAAGTCCAACTGTAAGACCTTCAACATCCTGCCTGCTAAACTGTGTCCCTAGGCACCTCATCTACACGTTTCTTGAGCACTGCCAGGCACAGTGACTCCACCACTTCCCTGGGCAGCCTGTTCCAATACTTCACCACTCTTTCTGCGTAGAATTTCTTCCTAACGTCTAACCTGAACCGCCCTCCCTGGTGCAACCTGAGGCCATTTCATCTGGTTCTATCAGTAGTTATTCTGGAGAAGAGATTGACCCCTGCCTCACTACAACCTCCTTCAGGTCATTGTAGAGATCAATAAATACATTGATAATTTTTTTAAGCCATGTTATAAAACTGGAATAATTTACTTACATACTGCTGATAATAAATACACATATATGAAAATAGAAAAGTGACTTGGTTCTTCCATTGGAGAAATGCAGGTACTACAATTCAGTGTAACTACGCTAGCCATTAATGGTGTATTAAACTGGCTACTTCTGAAAAAATGCAAAGCTTGAAAGAAGTTGTGCATTTGCTTCTTATCTCTTTCTCCATCTTATCTGGTACTATGCACTCTAGATGACAAGATAGCAAACTAGATTAGGCTGATCTAGTTACTAGATTAGGCTGATCACTACATCAGTTCATAAATTCCTGTGTGCTGTATCTTCCTTATAGACCAAAACTTTATAAAACTCTCAAATAATGTCATCTATAAGAATATGGATCACAGTGTATTTTTCTTTTAATCATATCTAAGCTATTCATAGGTTATTGAGATATTAATTTCATCTTAGTCCTTCACACTGAAAAAAAAAAGTACAAACTGGAGTAAAAATTTGAGAAGACGAGTATGATCCTACTCAAGTTTCACATCTCCTGTAACATTTTACACTGATCCAGTAATTATCTGAATAAATATATGGGCTATAATTCAACTGAGATTTTAAAACAGTTTTTTACTTTTGTAAACCTTTCTCAAAACATAACACTGAGTTTCTT
The DNA here is from genome assembly GCA_013389825.1 of Crypturellus undulatus. Taxonomy (NCBI): domain Eukaryota; kingdom Metazoa; phylum Chordata; class Aves; order Tinamiformes; family Tinamidae; genus Crypturellus; species Crypturellus undulatus. The sequence goes on along the minus strand of VWPW01008808.1, from coordinate 641,144 downwards.
TTTTGTCTGGTAGAAGAATAAATATTAGTAGATTACCCTGAAAGCAAATCCATTTGGACTGTCCCTGGAGGCTTTTCTGATGATTGTAAATTGCCTAAACTGCAATCTTGCACTTTAGAACATAAAACAAAGGCTCTTAAGAGAAGCAAACTCTCGTGTTCATTCCAAATTTCTAATGTACATTGCAAAAGTTGATTCCCATAATCTGATCTTGGTTTATGACTACCAAATAATGCAGAAGAAAGCTTAACTGTGGTCTGTATTCTTCTGAAGAATAAGTTTCCACGTTTCTTTTAGTGCTGAAGCTATTTCCTGATTTCCATTGCTCTGCTTTTTTTTCTCCTCCCCCAAATTACATCATGATCGGCTTGCTCACTGTATTCATGTTGTTAGCTGAAATGTTTTGACATGGTTGCATAATGAAATTCGATTCAGGAATTTGAGTGGTCAAGTTTATAATGATCCAAATCTGCTAAAGATTAAAAAAAAATGTTTCTGACAACTTCAGGGTCTATAATATCACCTAATCTAAGATTTTGCATTGTCCAAAACTTCCTTGTAACAAGCATAGTCTCCTAGACTATGCATCAGATTAAACTCTGGTGGCCACTGCACCTGATGTGAAATGACTGCAGATTATTATTGATCTAAATATTGATTATCTCATGAAACCTTATCATTTCTTTACACTGTCAGCAGTTGAGATGCTTCTTTTAAGCCCAAAAAGAAGGCTGAATATAATTTATATATATATATAATATATACATATAGTTAATATTTTATTATACATACAGGATTAGTCTAAAGAAAAAAAAATGTATTTGTTGGTATCAAATCAGATCAATGGCAGAGGTTAAAAACTACAGCCTACAGGTCAAAAACTACAGTTGATCCACATAAGTCACCACCAGCTAAACATAAATCAGTAAAATACCAGACTCTCTTTTTAACATAAAAAGTTCGCATCGAACCATTGTATTCACTGTGCGTTCCATGTCTTCTTGAAACCAGTGATTCCCATAGCCATGAATCATTTAAAATATATGAGGTGAATTAATAGCAACACAAGTTTCCATATATAGAAAACAGATTTGTGAAGATTAGAACTTATGCATATATATACACATATATAAAAATATATGCATATATGTATGTATATGTGTGTGTCTTTATGTATATCTACATCCAAAACTAAAACTGTGAACTCTCCATTTAGGGCAAGAAATTAAATTGTTTAAATAACATGACAAAAAAAGAGGTATTTTTATGGTGTTCTGTTTGTGTGCATTCATAATAAGGAAGTATCAGCATTGTGTAACACTGAAAGACTTGTTTTTGTGAGCTATCCTCCTTCATTAGCTCAGAAAAGTGGAACCTTGAGAGTTGATCCAAATGAGAAAGATTTTTTTTCAGATTGTCATTACTACTTACAATGTTCTAATGCTACATTATGACTGCACATTACAATAAGGGTTTTCCTCTTGGGCAATGCCTAGCTTGTAAACTGAACTTTATGAAGGCAGATTGTATAACCTTTTCTTATAATGATCCACTAATTCTTTAAAAGGATCATGTTGCCTAAATAAAATTTTTTACAAGCAAAACATAGTAATGATAATAGGCAGCTGGAGTTCGCCTTCAGCATTTGTATTTATATATTTATATTGACTCAAGGAGGTCTAGCTGAGATGTTGCGTCTGCTTAATAGTGGGAACTTGTTAAGGTTCTGTGTAATGGAAGCATGTAAAGCTTGTGAAAATGTTTGTATTTTCATGTGTTTTAAAACATACCTATAATCCCTCTTCCTTAACTTCTTTCCCCATTTTACTAATCATATTCTCTCAAGTTTTTTTCAGTACTTCCTCAGTATTTTCTGTTTCATTGCCTGCTTAATTAATATCATTTTTTGACTCCTTGAGTGAGTATGTTCCAATGCTAGTTATTATGACAGAGATAACCACATAGTGTCACACAGAAGTGGTAGGAATATCATTATTTCTCACTCTACCCTGAGATTTGAACACCTCCAAAGGCAGTGGGTGCTCAGACTAAATATTTTCAGAAATTATTTCCTTACAGGTTGGTCCAATTGCTTTAGCATGTACACAGAAATAAAGAAAAAGGTGCAAGTAAAAGGAGAAATATGTTCTAAACAATATTTCTTAATAAATTGATTATAATCAAAGTAAGTCTTCTCTCAGAATAAAAAAAAAGGCTATCATGCTGGATAAAAACTGCAAAACTTGAGGTGCCAGTAGGACCCCACTGCCTGTATTTGTACAAATGGACTTTCTTTTGCAGTTTTTTTTAATAGGTTCTAGAGGTATCTGTCCCTTTTTTAAAAAAATCATACTATATTTTTCCTTTAACTTTTAGCTTCTGTTTGCCTCTCCTCCTATCTCAGCAAGTTTTCCTTTGCAAGTCAGCAGCACTTCACCTCTATTTTTCCAAATAACACAAAATAGATTCTTTTTCTTCATAAAAAAATCTGTGGGTTCTTACCTAAATTCCAATTCAGGATCCAAAGAATGAGAGATATATGTTGCTGCAACTGTCTCTCTTAGCTTGCTGAAGTTATTTTTAAGTTTTTCCAAAAATCTAGCTATGGGTCAATACGTGTAGAAGGATTATTTTTTTGTCACTCTATATTTGCATTATTTCATGTACTACTTATCAAAGAAGTGAATAATAATGCCAGGAGGCCATAGTCAAAACCTGCAGTACCATTGTGCTAGATGCTGCAATATCTGTAAACATATAGATCTACATGGAAGAAATTTTTCGTTTCTCAGCCCTCAGCCCTTAGGCTGTTTTCTGCCTAAGGCAAAGTACAGTGGGCAGCAATCTTTACAGTGCACTGAATCTTGCTAACTCGTATTCACTTTTTTTTTTTTCCTGTGTGCTTTCCTTGCCTTTTTATGTTACATACTTTTTCCAGTATACATTTCATGTATCAGTTGTCAGGGCTAGCTTGACCTTCCACTGGGCTTTCCAGAAGAATATTGGACATTGGACTTTAAACTTGTTGCTCTCTGCCTTTATTTAAATACTCATTCAGAGAAAATTTGTCCACCTATCTATGTACCTACAGCTACATTTCAAAAATGTAATATATATATATGTATGTATATATAGACAAAATATCAGGCAATATATAACATATAATGTTTTATCAATAGCAAGTTAGGATGAGATTCCAATATTGTGTTCCTCCACAAGCAGAACCCTGAAGTAAATAGTAACTCCTGTTAGCTGCAAAATACACAGGATATTTCACCATTATTAAAAGTATCTCACAAGTCATCTAAAGATCATTCCTTTGATAAAATCACTGCAAATGCATTACTAAAATATCAAATTTTAAACTCTTCTCTTTATCTTCTGTTAATGTGCTGTTTACCCTGTCTTAGTTCTTTCTGCCTCCTTTCTTTGTTTTTTTTTTCTTGCATTTAGTGAGTAAAGTATGGCCTTTAAAGAACCAATTCAGCATGCTTTAATAAGGGTAGAGATGAGCAACAAAATAGTGAATGAATTTAATATCAAAGCAACTACAGAAGCTATTTGTTACATTGAATATATACCTCTCTGCCCTAATAACTGCCCTAAGAATCTGGAGCTGATTGATAGTGATCAATTCTATTCTATGTCCTTACAATTTTCCTTTTGTATACAAATTTATCAGAATACTGAGCAGTATTTTTTTATTAGCACAGTTCTTTTTTCTTCACACATGGGCATTTTTTAACTGTTCATTCATTTCAGATCTGCTTCAGTACATGTTTTCTTAGGTAGTAAGAGGTGCTGAGAAGGCAGGCAGGCATTGAAGGTACAACTTGCTTGTTTCTTATTGCTTATATTTGTTTTCTGACAATGATAAGAATTACAAAATAAAGAATCGACTGAAATGACAGCTGGAACTGGGTGGGTTTTTAGCTTCCATTGAATTTCTGTAAGGCAAAAATTGAAGATAATGGTCACCTAAATCAGGTACATAGGAGTAGAATTAAATTCCCTGTAATGTAGTTCTTATGCCACCGTGTCATTGTAATAAGATTAGCCTTGACTGTGGAACTTATCTAATGTGGTTTAAAAGCCTTTGGTGTACAATTAATTTGTGATAGCTAGTCTATTTTTAAAATTGTGGTCCAAATTCCTCCCTGCTGTTATTTCACTGCATTCAGTAGAATGACACCAGAGATTCATCTGGTACTGGCAAATTACATAAAGTTTGTATTACTTTTATTGTGATGCCATTTCATGGAATTTTAGGTGCTCCTGATACTTAAGTTACAAAAGTATTGACAGTATTTGGCTAAATACAGTTTCACTGTAAATTTGGAGGGCCAATAGCTCACATAGAAGCAGGGAGCTGGGCTCTTACGCAAATTCACGGTCTAGTTATTTCCTTACTGTGAGAAGCGGACAATTTACTACTTCTGGAGCATCAAAGCAGAACATTTTCATACAATACAATAAATTTCATACAATAAATTGAGGTAACCACTCTATAGACCCCAAGAGCATAAAACAACTTCAGAAAGATATAAGTGAAATCCATGAAGGACAAGTCCATCAGTGCCTTTTTCAAAATAATGGTCTGAATGTAACATCTTAACTCACAAAGTTCTTAAACCTCTGATTCAAACTCCAAAGCGTAATGAGGGAAAGACTTTTCTATACATTTTCTCTTCCTTATACTCCTTCTTCTAGTGTTCACCATTAGAGACATTATAGCAAGTTGGACAGGGTCTCTTCCCCTCAGAAGTCATGGGTTATCTGTGCATTACATACATAAACAATGTATGTAAGTTCAAAAGCAATAATTATCCTCATTCATGTCATTTAAAGAGAGACATTAAAGCACTTAGTCTCTTGTTTGGCTATATGTAAGTGGTTTGCAAGCCAAGCTGAATGATAGCAACTTTCCAGAACGTTTATTTTTGAGTTGCTTTCCAGACACTATTAAGTAGGGGAGCACAGTGGTTTCTGCACAGAGCAATTATATCAAAACATACAGAAATGGAAGCTACAATGCTACATTCCTACTACAAATGCCAAATGCATCTGGGTTGTTGTTGCAGCAGGACACAAATTCTCAGTCTCATATGCATTGCTCTTGAAATAGTTCAGTTACAACTGTTATCATATACAGCAATTTTTGTTGTATGCATGGTTAAGATGCGTAGATTTAAAAAGACCCATTATTTAGTGCAATAAAAGCCTATGGAATTCTTTTCTTCCACCCTGCATTTAACGGGCAGCTGTAGCTGCCTGATATTTGACAGAAAGAAAACAAAGCCATGACCTCGACTAAATGTCTCGAAGATAGGCAAGGAAAAGGGACTTTCAAATAGAAATAGCTAATTACTTCTTAGTAAATATGCAAGAAAGCATATTTAAGCAAAAAAGCAAAAGTTAAGCAAAACAAAGAGCATTCCAAGAGAATTCTTGATTATTAGGGAACATGTTAAGATTTCTTTAAGATGTCAGACTAGGAAAAAGAATCCATAAAATACTGAAGGTTTCACCTTGAAGTGACCACTGTTAACATGCTTGAGATAGCAAGACGAGCATGCAAATATCTCAGTTCAGCTTCTGTAATAATTATTAATATTAAGCAAACTATCTTTTAGGGGGACTACACACCACTAATATAGTACGAAAGTAACAACTTGTGAACTAGTTGGTCTACAACGAAGTCGAGAAACGAGACAAGCTATACACAGGCAAAGAGAATGGTGAATGGTGATAGTAGGATGCCTCTTCCTGATAGGGGACAGGAGGGCATGACTGCAAGAGAAGTAGACAAAAAGAGTGACAGTAAGCTGGTTTGCAGACTCACAACTACCTAGCACTTAAATTTGCTTAGAATAAGAATTAATATTTCCCGTCTACTCTCCCTAGGTATAATAGGCATTAGGCAGGTAATTAGGCAGGTGATGGGGTGCTATTTCTTCTATGTCTTACAGAGACCTACCATTTTTACTAAAATTTTATTATCAATTCTGTTGATATTTCCCAAATCATAGTTACAGCTTAATAGAAGCTTTTAAGTCAGACTCTTTAAGGTGTCTTAAACCCAGAATGGTCAAATCATACAAAAATGATTGAATACAACGTTATATTGTTCAGCTTGCCAGATACTAGCAAACAGTGTAACTGGCATGAACTGACAAAAGTGGAGGGTGGGCCCACATGCCTGGTTGGAAAAATAAAGCAGTAAGATCTCTTTCTAAATTCTCTGGCCATTGTAACTTACACAGTTGAAGTCATCTTCCCTACAGTAGTTCAAGCAACAAAAGCAGCCCAAGCTGTGCAGAGTTAAAATGAAGCTTCTTGTGATCCAGCCTCACTCTTACTTGCTTTATTTTTTGTTTCAACCAGAGACACTTGTCCATTTTATCCACACAAAGGATTTTGTTGCAGCTGTCAGGGTAGTACTGCAACACTAATAATCCATGAATATCATAAATACCACATACAGACGTTTAATGTAAATCCAAAAAAATATCTTTAAAGGCTTGTTAAAGCAGAAATTGCATGCTTTCTTTATTGCCTAGATCAGGGATAACCTGACCATCAGTCCCAGTATCTCAGCAGTCTTATCAGGCAACCAAAAATGATAACTGTTCAACAATTCAAACACACAGGATATTGTCAGCGGGGATTAATAAAACTAAGGTCACATGGCATGCTTTTCCAGACCACAACAGTGATCCAGAAAAATAGTCAACAAATGACTATTTCAAGTTACACACTAAGTAGCTGGGTGGAAAACATTGGGTCCTAAACATATAGCAAATAACCTGCATTCAACAAAATAGTCTGCTGCTCATAACTAGAAATGTGGTGCTTAGCAAACTGGTAGAACAACAATGACTATCATGCAGTATGTGAAGTTTCACTCATAACATGATTTAGAACGAAAAACAACCTATCTAAGCAGGAATCCTGAAATCCAAAGAACTGTAAATTTCCTTCCTACTCTCTGCAAAGAGGCTACATTTATCCTCTGAATATTTTGTGATGCTGCTATACAAATAGCACTACTCAGCTTCAATCAAGGAGAAAAGCTACTTTAATATTTCAGGATTCCTGCTGAAGTTTGTATTGCAATTGTGCTGCTGTAAATAAAATACTTTACGCAGTCATTATGTGCACAAGCTCATGCTGCTACAGCCCCTACCAGAGCTGGAATCTGATCTGCCTGAGTGTGTGATCCTGCTGTTTGAAATCGCAGGCATAGGTCATTAATGTTTTATTGATGCATTTCATACAGTATCCTTTGTACAAAAGGTTTTCAAATAAACTGATTATAAAAGCTGGCTGGCCTAATGATTTAGCTGTACTAAGTGGGTGTTTCCCCCCATAAAACTGTATAACTACTGCACAGATGATAGCATGTTAAATTTCAGCCAGTGTGAGACAGCTGAAGAAATAAAGTCCCAAAGGTGCTATAGATAAAAATGACATTATGAAGAAAGGTACCCTCACAACAGGACTTCGGCCTATGGAATTTAATTGCTGTTTCACTCTTAAAAAAAAAAAAAAAAAAAAGATTCTCAGATTTTTCTATATATGGCTAAGTTTTTGTAGGCATGAATGAAGACAAAAATAATCTTGACTTCCTTGTTTAGGCTTTTCTGAGCACATAGTGCTGCTGAGGTTATGATGCAAAGTCCTATGTAAAGAACAGTACTTGAACAAGCATCTAATGAGATGATTCCAGATCACTTTTGTCTGTAATATTACTTTAAACTATGCCCTTTGGTGTTGAGCAGAAACAGCAGGAGGGCACTGTGCACAGCTCCATTTGAGAAGGTGCAATTTCTTTCTCTGCTGGCTTGCAGAGCTATGAAGCAGGATCTCATCTACTTGTCATTGCTTACTGCCGTCACAAGGCTTGTACAAAGGCATGAGGGTTGTACAAGGCTCCCCACAGAAACGGCCTCCATCTTCTGCACAATTACGTCTCTTCTATTCTCTAACTGTAAAGGTGTAAATAGCAATTTTGACAGAATGAAGTGCATTAAGTACATTGAAGATAGAGTCAGTATTTCCAAAATTCTCTAAACATCATCCTGTATGACATTAATCAAAGGGAATATGTAACTGAGCTTTGTTACCTGCAGCAATTAGAAAATTTCCACAGGGTAACCATCTTTAACAATCTTTTAAAGTCTATTCCAAAGAGAGCATGTTAATTTATGTTCCTGCAAAAGAAATTGTTTTGTTGTTTTGATCTGAGAAGAAAATGGGTGGAATGAGAGAGCTAACCTGGCTAACCCAGTAGGACATAATTTGTTCTTACTTCATTATTTATCTAATGATTTTAAATCATTCAAGTGCTTCAGATAAATGCAGATTTTGAGCATGAGGAGAGCCAAATAGCCATGAAAAAGAGTTATTCCACCTTTGTAGTTCTGGTATTTAAAATATTTCTTGATAACTATAACTTGGTAACATTTGGTAGGCAATTCTGAAGTCTTAGGGACTACAATCAAAGTCTTATTAACAGAGACCACTCATTAGCTGGTTTTTGTTTTTTTTTGTCTGTTTCTCCAAAGAAAACCACACATGATTAAAAAAATACCCTCCACTCCACACTTGCTTTTGGTTTGAAACAGCTCTTGAATACACTCCTTTGAAAACTTGGCACCCAACTACAAATGGAGTTAGGTACTTGACTGCCAGAGCAGAATCCATGACCTCAAGTTAAATGCTGCTTAACACAGACAGCACCCAAGGGGATTTGAGCGTAACCAAATGGTATTCACAAAGCAAGCATGCTTGGCACAGACCAATTTAAACACTGCCACTGATCTCAGAGGCCATTATGTTAGGCCATAAGAAATACCTAGGACAGCTATGCAAGTGAAACAACATTACACTTTTCTGAGGTACCCAGCTACCTCATTCACTGTTACTAAAAACCAAAATTCTCACTCAGGATTCACAACTCCTCTTACTTCCTCTCCAAAAAAAAAAAAAAAAAAACCCACACAATTATTTTCTAGGAAAATGAAATCTCGAATTGCTCCTAGCCTTCATCCTACAACTCAGTACCTTAGTGCTCAGTACTTCAGTATTTTGAGTCATGCAGACACAAAATGAAATACTATGCTCACTTCCTTTCTCAATATAAACTACTTCAACCCTTTCTGTCTCTCAAACTTTCAGCTGTAATGTACAGGATAATTAACTAATAAAAGGCATTTCTATTCTTTCTGCTGAAGCTATAACTTCCCTTAGCACAGAATGTTTGGCATTTTGTTTCCACAGCATTTGGCTAGCTGTGGGACCACACATCTTCCAGAACCTTCTCTGAGGAATATTCCAGGATTTTTATCCAGTTGTTGTATTAAGTACAGCAGATAGTCAGGCAATAGCTCAGGAATTGGATGAGTGCTGTGGAACACTATTTATTTCTCTCTCCTTTTTTTTTTTATAGAGGTCGCTGAGTTCAGATCCTGCTGCCTAATTTTGAGGTTTCAATAATTAATTTCAGAAGGGCAGGGAAGAATCTTATAATTTTACTGCTGGACATATAGTTGGAAAAGATTACTTTCAAAATTAATTATAGTTATTTTTATAAATAATACTAAATAAAGCTAATGTTAGGATAGGTAGACCAGATTACTATATGCATTTTGCTAGAATTTTTCCCAGAACATTATAATATCTGCTAAATAGTCTAAAATGTTAAATTGTTATCTCCATCCTATTTAAAAGTTAAGCAGGGAACTTGAATTCCATCTAAGGACTTCCAGTGTGGAGATCTTATAGAGCAAACACAGTAAGTCTGTTTTTTTTTTTTTTTTTTCTCGTTTGGCTTATAGAACATTACCATTTCTAGCATGCACACCAGATGGGCAGTAGGAAATAAATGGATAAATAAAATCTCAAATGTCTGAAGTCTTTAAATTGATTACTATGTTAGTTAAATACCAAATGACTAATTCACATGTGCATATTTCAACTGAGCAGAATTTTATTTAAAGGTCTCACATAAAATCAAGTTTTGTTTGTCATAGCCTTTCACGCCCTGTTCTTTACACACAACCTAGCTTGAAATAACACATGCAGCTGGTAAAAGCAAGTCTGTGGTAATAACACAGTTACCTTGAATTCCTTCTCAATTCAGAAATAGCTCACACTGCCAGTATACTATATTTCAGTATACTGAAATACCAAGGAAAAATATCTATAATGTTCAGAGTAATGTTAATTCCTGATAATTTCATGCTTTGTACTATAGCACCACTTAGGTGGATTTATTTTGTGACTGTATGCAGAAGAATGGGCTGAAGTCCTTGGCATCCTAGACCAGGTCCTTTATCTGTCAGTCTTGTTTTATGCTAAAAAAAAACTTCTGAGTTTAGAACTATATACCTTATCTATTCACGTGGGTATAAGACCAATTTCACTGTTTCTTTGTGTAGTTTGCTAAAGGTAGTATCATCTTTTACTGCATGAATTGTTGGTACTCATATGCCAGATGGATTTCACAGGCCCATGTTAGAGGTCTTCCACCAGAAGAAATGACGGTGGGCCAAAGACCTGCCACCACAAAGGAACTTCATCCACTGACACAAGTGACTAGCTGCAATCAGGCAAACATCTTGTTTCAAAGTTTAATAGTTTATTTCCTCCTTAGAGGAACAGTGATACCATGATTCATTCTTGCACTGGGCTGCTTTAAAGTCACACAATAATATGTTATCCTTTAATTTAGCTCAGCATAACCTATGGCCAGGGTAACACTAATGTTTCTGTAATAGTGATAAAGAAGGCATCACCAAGACATTTTCTCACATTCTGGCAGTAGGATACCAGGCAGCCTGTCTCCTTGGCAGCACCAGTGCTGGCTGACTGACAGAAGTCCCAGTGCAAGCCTGTTTCTGCATTCCCCAGGGAATCTCTGGCATGGTGCTATGTTCTCTTCTAATACAGGGGCTATGAGATCTCAGACCCCATGAGGCTGGCAGTTCACTGACACCACTGCAGAATTTTCAGGTTATTATAATTTTCAAGATGACCAGGGGTAGTAACAACCTAAGAACAATCAGAAAATAGAGCCTGGTGGGAGAGAGGGTGCAAGCCTGGTAAACTTGGCCCCAGCCTCTGAAATGTATCCTGGTCAGCTCTGATGTTCCTACACATTGCATGAAAAGGGATTCCTTAAATGACTATACAAAATGCAGTATTCATGCACTTTCTTTAGGACCCCTTTTTTCATTCAGGAACAAAATCAATTGACTTTTTGCTGTGTGAGAGTTTTCTCACAGTTCTTAGGCTGTCTCTGTTTTTCTTCCCTTTTCTTTCCAACAGCCACCTTTCACCTCCTATGAACTTGTGCTTGTATCAGAAAGAAAATTCACACTTCCCTACCATAACACCATTTAGATACCCAGGTAATTTTGCTACCATGCATCCATTGGTTGTTCATTTAAAATAAAATGCAGAACCAAAACTGATAGCCGAAGAGACATTTGCTTTGCTGGTTACTTACGGTTTTTCCAAAATGACAAATATTCAGCTATGAATACATGAGTTTGGTTCCACATTAATCTTAGTAGGAATATATCTTCCAATCAAGGACAATTCAGGAGGGAAAAAAGTAATATTACTGAAGCTCTAAAATTCAAGGTTTATTTTAGCTGGAGTAAGTACACCATGTTTCATATGTCTTGACAAAGTACTAGGAGAAAAGAAGCAGGAAGTTTAAAAGTTATATAGCAGGCTAGCATCATTCTGGTTTGGAAGCTCTTCTGCCTGACACATATTTGTAATATAGACAGTCTTGCCTCTTTTCTGGAAAACCACTCTCCTCTTCCTTTGCATCTCTTTTTGTCCTCAGAATTATTAGTCATTCCATTTGTATTTCTTCAATTTTCTTGGCTGCTCTATTTTTTCACTGACTGCTTTTTAATCATTATTACTTATAACATGATTTCTTTCTAGTTTCTACATACATGCATGTTTTTAATCAGGATTCTGGCTTCTCAAGGCTTTCGCAGCCCAACTTTGGAAAATTACAGAAGTTTTGGAAGCCCGGCAAAAGCATTTTTGTGTACTTTGATTCATTGTGGGTTTCCACCCTTTTATAACAGGTAGGGAAGGCACCAGAACCAATTTTCATTGCCCATCCTTAGTATTGAAACAAACCTTAGGAAGGATTCACAGGTTGGCTGTTTTTGACCTATGGACATGCTCTGCTGCCTATGACCTGGGAAAATAATTCGCTTAATTTCAGTTAATATAATCATTAAGCCTCAGGAGAGCCAAGTGCTTAGGAAAACTCAAGGATAGGAGAAAAAGATGCTAGAATTGTTCTAAGCCATTTTCCTTCTCTCTTTTGCTGGACCAAATGCAAAATCCTCTGACATGGCTCTGAGTAGCATTAGTCAGGAAAAGGTCAAACCTCTGCCAGCTGCAGCATGTCCTCATCAGTGTGGCGAGTGCAAGTGTGGCGAACTTAACAAGGCCTAGATAACAAAGCTTTTCCCTTAAAAAAACGCCTTTTGCTGCTTCAGCACACCAACCAGATGGGACAGTCAAAGCTACTGTGTTGCTCAGGGGCAGGCCTGGAATATTTTCTTTTACAGTGGTTCTCATTCTTGTTGCTATTATTCCCTCCATTTAGCTATGAGATTAACAAAAGGAGGTAACTATCTGATGAACTAAATATGAGCTGATTTCATCTTTTCTTAAAATTTATTTTTTGTTATTTTATTATTCCTTCAGGCCAACATATTTTACAGAAGTAGGAATTTATGGAACGCTATCACTAAACATGCAGATCTATCCTACACTGTATTCTTATCACTCTGCTAACTTCTTCATGATTGGATAAGAATAATATGAGTATGGATCCATTTCAAGTACATATCTACTTGGAGACTGGAGATGGAGAATTAGAAATACAAAACTGATACCAAACTGTGTGGAATGGTTGACACTCCCGAGGGCTGTGCTGCCATTCAGAGGCACCTAGACATATCGGAGAGTTGGGCAGAGAGGAACCTCATGAGGTTCAACAAGTGCAGGGTCCTGCACACACGGAGGAATAACCAGGCACCAGTGAAGATTAGGGGTTGACCTGTTGGAAAGCAGCTCCGCTGAGAGGGATTTGGGAGTCCTGGTTGACAACAGGTTAACCATGAGGCAGCAGTGTGCCCTCGTGGCCAAGAAGGCCCATGGGCTCCTGGCTGCATGAGGAGGAGCGTTGCCAGCAGGTTGAGGGAGGGGATCCTGCCCCTCTGCTCAGCTCTGGTGAGGCCGCACCTGGAGTATTGGGGGCAGCTCTGGGCTCCCCAGGACAAGAGGGACGTGGAGCTTCTAGAGAGGGTCTAGCGTAGGGCTGCGAAGATGATTAAGGGACTGGAGCATTTGTTGTATGAGGAAAGACTAAGCGAGCTGGGCCTGTTTAGCCTGGAGAAGAGCAGGCTGAGAGATTTGATCAACATGTTAAAGTACCTGAGGGGTGATTGTAGGAAGGATGGGGTCAGGCTCTTCTCCGTGGTGGCCAGTGACGAGGGCTAACAGGTGTATGTTGAAACACAGGCAGTTCCACCTCCATGTGAGGAAGGACTTCTTTCCTGTGAGGCTGACAGAGCCCTGGCACAGGCTGCCCAGAGAGGCTGTGCAGTCTCCTTCTCTGGAGATCTTCCAAACCCACCTGGATGCCACCCTGTGCCTCGTGCTCTGGGTGTCCCTGCTGGAGCAGGGGGGTTGGACTAGATGATCCCTAGAGGTCCCTTCCAACCTCAACCATTCTGTGATTACGTGAAATCAAGCTCTTAGCAGAGAATTGCAACGGAAAGAATTCCTGAAAATGTTCAATCTGGCTAGTGTTGCAATTGTTGGAATATTGTTTTGAGACTACAAGGGCATCTCCATAAATTCAGCTTCACTTACTTTACTGGAATTCCATGCAGGCCTACAAGCTATGGAGAAAAGAAGCGTTGAAAATTTCTAGTTTGCAAAAGGTAAGGAAGAAATTCTGAGCTATCCAGAATGGCTGGAGTCTACACTACCTTTTCAAATTCAAGTGTGAGTTTACATCTATGTGCAATACATACTCCGATTCAGGTTTGGGAATCAAGGAGTTAAAGATCAAGTAAAGAATCTTAAAAAAAAAATCCACTTGTACTTCTTTTACTTAAAGAAGTACAAGATAGAGTAGGAAAATGGCAGGGAACCTGAGATCTCATGTAGTGCACAGATCCCTTTTTTTCACCTTGGATCTCACCCAGAGTCATAACTCAGAAGAGATGCTGAACAAGTGCGGCAAATCAATGCGCCCAAAATTTGGGAGAGTTTACAACATTTCCTGGAGAGAGTATAATATTTCTTAACATGTTGTTTTTGCTTTATGCTGCTTGATATTATTATAATGTCATTCACATACGCATGCACAGATACAGAAATTCCTCAGCAGTCAGTTGCTTTAGTCCTCTGTTACTCTTTGCATTGTACATTTAACCTTTATGTGCTATATGCTATTGCTGGGGCTTGTAATTGCATACAAGACTGATGGCATTTTGTTGTACCTAATGAAATGTAAAATTGGCTTTAGAAATAAATAAAAGAAAAATGTTAAATCATAAAAAAGAAGGATGTTGACTATAGGCTTTGGTTTTCAAGCTAAGAGAAAATATATTCTTCGTGATGACTTTTCTCTCATTAAATCGTTGCCTAGTGGCAACTTGAGTAGTCAAGATTCCCTGAGACTTTTCAGATATCACTACCACAGGGGTGGGAGGATGGAGGAAGGGGGAAAGCGAAGGCGGTGATTTGATTCTCCAATTCATGAATTTGAGAAAGAGAAACATCCCTTCAGCCACAAGTTTCAAGAATTTTTTATTCAACAACTTCCGCTAAAAAAGCTTTCCAAATTTAGTGTGTAGTGCCTAGAGCAAAATCATCAAAATCACATAAACAGCTAATTTAGGAGTCGGATGATCAACTGGTTTAAATTAGCAGACACTAATGATAACTTTTCATTAACTAAATATCAGGCTGAACATTATATATGTTACACAGTAGTGCTACATATCATACTCTAGTCCTATTTCCACCTTTAGTTTCTATTTGAGTTTGAGGCCTTGCGGCTTGCAAGCGAATTCAGCTGCAAGACAGAGGCCATAAGATAGGCTATAAGACAATTATTTTACATCCTATTTTATAACAGGAGAACTTCAGCAAAGCAATTTTTGAGTCATTAGGAATGAGTTTCTGCAAGACATTGAAACTGATCGTTGAATTGCACTGGCAGCATTTGTCTGTCCTTTGCAGCAAATTCAGTTTATAAATGCTTTTCAGAAACAGTTTAGTTCTTAAAGATGTAGATAGGGATAGGCAAGGGCTATAGAACTTGAAGTAATGTTCAAACACCTAACCATTTTTATTCTGATGCCTCACAAAGAAAATCTCAGTAGATGTCTATCTGTAACATTAGGCGTGTAAACAATATTGAAAAGCAGACTTCAAGGTAGATATTTTTTTCAGAGCTTCTTTATGCACAGAAATGCAATGAAACTAATTTGTGAGATTCAGCTCATGGGCAGCTTGCATTAACCCATTTTGTTTTGTCAAGAGATGAGTTGCTTTATTTCACCAGGCAGTTTCTGACACTGTGCTCCAGCTATGCCTTGCAAGCACATGGAGAAATCTGGGCAAGACAGATGATAACTGCCTTATTGCTCCAGCTCATTTAAAATTCCAGGATAAATTAATCACGTTGCTCATCCTGTGATTCTACAATTTATCATAAAAATACTACCTGTAATCTATACAACATCAGAAAGTGATGCCTCTCTGCTTGCCATACCTTTTTATACCAACCAGCTGGCATATGTTTCAGTTGTGTTGTAAAGCAGGTGTTAATCAGAAATGCTTGCACATACACTTTTTAGCATTTTCATCCATGCCAATCTCTTTTTCTTCCATGTTTTTACTATCCATCTGCTTTCTATATAGGGGTTGTTCATGCAATTTGGTAATATATGTCTGGTGTTTGAGCAGCATAGTCTTACCTGTAAATGCAAAATACTTTGGCAGGACTCTGCTGAAGTGGATTTCTTCAGTTTTAGAGAACTGAAGTTCCTCTTCCACTCCAAGGCTAACTTCACAGAGAGAGGAAGAAAAAAAATGTTCATAACCAATTCTTTGATTTCTCTTTGTTTAAATTGGAGAGAACAAGATTTTTGTAGAAACCAGCTGCAAAAAAACAAAAATCCCTTTTTCTTTCAGCCATTCTCAGTTTGACTTATGGAATTCAAGGGAAGGGGCTCTGTGATGACCGGAAAATGCATTTTTTCCAGTCATCACATAAATGAAAATAGAAGTGTAAGGTAGATTTGGCTCAACTTGTCGTTATACTTAAAACCACTCATTAAATGTTTAAATAATTTCTTCAAATTGCTGCATTTCAAGAGAGGGTAGAAAAATATGCAGTGAGGACAGTGGGCATGTCTTCTGATTGCCAGTCAGCTCTGCATATATGTTGTACTATGCTGCAGCTTTATGTTTAGAAGTGATTTCTGAGTAAGATGATTAATATTTAAGGTCTCATTTACACGTATGCCTTGTAAAATCAGCTTTTAAAAGTCTAATACTTTCCTTACGACAGTTCATTACCCTCTCTTTTCTTGGAATCCAACTGAAAAATTTTGGTGGAACATTTATTGACATGAATGATTATTTCCAACAATTTTACTAAAAGTGTCCAACCAAAAGTTTCTATTCGCCCAGTGATCCGTTTTTGTCATTAAGTGAAGTTGAAATCAAAGTTTTTTTTTTTGTTTCTTCAAACTAGCATACTTTCTGATGATACTGAGAGAAGAAACAAAATAATGAGTTTTACCTTATCAGAATATCTATATACTTAGTTAATATACTATTACTCATATGTAGCATTCATACATCAAAATCCATAGTTCAAACTACACAGTTCAAACTAGTATTGGAGATTCTATAAAACGACAGGAGGAGCTGATTTTTAGGACATTTTTAGAAAGAGAAACTATTTGAGTCACTATGTTCCAAAACAAAGACAAAAATAAGTGTACTCTTTGAAAGTACTTTTTTAAACTCAGAGATAAGTATTTTCTGTCTGTCTAGAGCAACAGTGTCTGAAAAGAGATGGATTCTGTAAGAGGCCTGGAAATCCTCTGAATTGCCTTTGTGTATGGTGGCAAAATTTTAATACAAAAGGGGCTTTTAGAAACTCTCAGAATTCCATCCATGTACATTCCAGGCATTACTTCAGGGTGCAATATCAATGTTCAAAAGTTTGTTGCTGTTGTTGTTGTTGTTGTTTTTAATGGATAACAGCAGCCAAGGTTTGCAAGTACTTTACAGTGAAAATGAGGTATCTGGATACTTTTTAAAAGATTTCTAACACAAGTTATCAACATTGTTGATGAATTTTGCTGCTATCCATTAAATTCTTTGCTTAACATTAAACCGTAAGATTCTGTGAAAAACACATGACTACGAACAATGAAAAACAGCCCTGGACATTCTCCAGTGTCTGAAGCAATGCGAATACCTAGATTTATTTTTGAAGTGCCCAGAACTGCTTCATATGACAGGACAAGGAGTATTCATTACAGCCTCAGATTGCTTCCCCTGATGGCGATCTGCAGAGATTTTGCTAGGCTCCCATAATTTTTATTGTGGTAGAGTTATGGTTACTTTTCAATCTAGAATAAACTGCCTAATACCAATTTTAGTTTTAATGAGCCACTGCATATCTGTTTCTTTTCCAGCAACAGAATCAGAAATTTCTTTTCTGCCCACTTGCCATGTAAATGGACCACACCCTTGAAAATGGTAATGGAAAATAAAGCCATAGTAGATTCCGTGTGTCACCCTTAGAAGTCCAAATATAATTTATATGAATAGAGACCTCAATCTCTCTTTTTTTTTTTTTCCCTAGGGAGCTTTAATATGCACGTTGAGTACTCACCAATGCCTTCCAGATGAAGACTGAACTTGAATATTTTCTCCCACCATACAGGTTAATAAAAAAGACTAGGTTTTAGTCTAGGACGGTCAAGTAAAATCTGTTCTTGAATAATTTGTCAGCTAAGTTCTTTGGTGCCTAAGTGCAAATGCCAACAATTTAGAAATATGTTTCAGTACCACCAGTGTGGAAAAAAAGAAGAAAGGTTGAGAAAAATGGAAAGGATATTGTATGGGAGAGTGTGGAAAACCACAGTTCAGTTCCAATGAATGATACATGTGGAGAGACCTGAATTCTTTCCAAAAAATAAATGTCTTCATATTGTAACAATTTCTAAGCTCAAAACAGCTTTTTATATACACGTGGAATGCACATTTTCAAAACAATCCTTTTAAGTATCTCAGAAATCTGCATGTAAAGAGGATAAAATATATCTGTTTAAAATACAGTTGATGAAATATGTTACTATGCAAATTCACTTGCAAATATACAGAAGTACGCAGAATTGTAAACCATATTCCCAAAAAAAAAATCAGACAAAAATAAAAGCCTAACTATATCTGTCTGTAATTATAAAGGAATCAAAATCTTTATTCCAGAATTTAATGTCTGTCTATAACTGTAAAGGAATCTTTATTCCAGAATTTAGAACTGAACTCATTTGGAATTTAAAGGTCCTGAAACATACATCAAAACATGGATCATGATCTGGCACAGTTCAAAGGATCCAAGTTATGTAAGACAAACAGAGCTTTGACTCTAATTCCAAAGAAGAGTGCTGAAAGCCTATGTATTGTGTTCCATTAAATAGAAAGAACAGCACATTTTTCAGAGTTAGCAAATTTTGTATTTATTCCAGTAAATTGATAACTACCATATGTGCATGCACACACACCTAGGAAAACTGTTCAGCATACGGAAACCCAAACTCCCACACTCACTAATTTGCACATACTCACACACAGTTAGCTCCCTGTCTCACATCAGCCAGCAAACTTGCATAACTCTTGTAAATTGTCCCCTCTGAAACAAAGAGACAGCATCATTTGTCGAAGGATACTACTTACCACAGTTACAGAAATCTGAAGCAGAATCTATAGCAATCTACTTCGTATAACTCGACAGGAACTAACAGTGCAAGACATATATACTCAACCATTATAAAAAAAAACACAGAAATCTGAAATTCGTAAATTAATTCTGTGAATCTGTTTACTGTGTCTAAAATACCTCTCAGTCCATTTTTTTATGTCATCATTTTAACATGCATAACCTATTAATTTTATCAGAACCAGATGATAAAATAGAGAGCTTTTGCTGGTGAAATGGCCAACTCTCTTTTTGACTTTGAAAAAAAAAAAGCTAAATGTGTGAAAATTTACAGTACAGCAGACTGTCATGGTTTTAATCACTTTGTGGGGAAATGGAGGAAAAGTATGAGAGACCTTTAACGCAGAACACTGAAAGAGCGGAATTATATTAAGATAGGAACAAGAACAAATATTAGACTGCAGTGGGTGGTCTGTCTCAATTTAAGACGGAGATAAAAATGGGGAAGAAAATTTGAAAATTCTTTTCATGGAAGCAATGGATGAGAAGCCATCTACCACTCAAATGCTTCAGGACATCAAATGGAAGGACAGGCTGCTTCTTTTCCCCTTTTTCTGAATCTCTAACAAACACATGTACACACACACACACTCGTACAAGGCATATTGCTTTACAGTGGGTCTGCTGCAGTTTCTAGAGTTTTTTAGTTTGTTTTACAGTATATCATATTTAATGAAAGATGCACAGATGTGCTGCAGACACGGTTGATAAAGGCTCATTATAGTCCCATTGAATTCATATTAAAGGCTGTATTTCAGCTATTTTATATTTCCTAGATATATAATGTAGCCTTATACAACCTTAAATTTCATTTCAGTGTACAGTGGTTCAGATTTTATTTCTTTGTTTAGGATCATTCTTTCAACATAGATATTACATGAAGTTGATGTGCTGCCTTGGATGAACTATTTCTGTGTCAGTAAAATTGGTTTTACCAATATACGCACCTTGAAATATTTATAACTTAATAATTATGAACTTCTACAATATGCCTCACAGAACTACAAAAGTATTGAAAACAGTTGAGTAACAAACTGGTTGAGTGACTACAGTATTACAAATGATGTGGAAAGTTGGCACTGAAGTTTTAGTCTGCTATAGGGAGATATATATCATTGTAACCCTAACATATTGCTACTGCAAAGAGGTCTATAGTGACCTTGGTTCCCCATTTCTCCCAGTGCAGCCTAGGAGCTTCCTGTTATTCTTTACTAAACCTCTGTACCTGTAACTTTAGGTGCCTTGTGAATACTAGTTAGCCCTATTACACACGGGTCCTGGGGGAGACTCTCATAAGCAACATTCTTCCAAAGAGTTCCATCCAACAGAGAACCAAAGCATACAAAAAAAGTATGAAATCTGATCTACAGCAGCTTTTTATTTTTTAAATTGTGTTCCAAGAAGGAAATTACAGAACTGAAGGAATTAATATAAGAGCTAAATTTTGAGTCTTTCTGAATCAATCCATTAGACAATTACAGGGAATTTTGAATGAGCAGTTGAACTCCGTAAGAAAACCACAAGAAACTGCAGAGGGTTTCATTCTGTGAAAAAGTCACAGAATGAAACAGGTCATCCTACTGTGCCTGTTGCCTTATTTTGCTTTAAAAAAAAAAAATCAGAACTGAGGCTTGCTTAGCAATGGGTCACCTTGGATGACTACCAGTAAGAAATATCTCATCCCTCAAAAACACATAATTCTCTAACCAGTCAATGCCAAGGCGATTGACAACATTGTTTCATCTATTGGAGAAACAATAGGTATCCCTATACAAAAAAAATAATAATAGAACAGATAACAAATCAGTGTTTGATCCTTGAAATATCTACAAGATCCAGAGAGGCAACAGATATAAAAAGTTCTATCTCTTTCTTCAACTGCAATATCATTTCCATTATTTCTCCAGGCTCCCATTTTCAATTCAAAGCAATTTATCTGAAGTTCAGACACTGTCAGTGTGATTTAGTTTCAGCTTTATGGCAACTGCAGGTCTCTAATAAGTATTCTCCTTTCATTGATTTTGTTCCCCTTCAGCTGCTGCTGTAAATGTAATTGAAATTTTTGTTTTTTCCTCTGACCTAACTTTTTTTTTAACTGACAAAAGACCAATCAGTGTAGAGTCCTGTGAGTTTTATATATCCTATTAATAAGAAATACAGTTTCTCTTAGAAATGGATTTCTATATGATCACATTTTCACTAGTAGAAATAACCATTACGACATTCATATTAAAATATTACCCAATTCTGTATAGAAGTTTTACATGTTTTCAGTTTTTAAGTGTCGAAGTAGCCCAATGTCCAAATGGAATCTGAATCTTACACACTTCATCTATGCACATGACAGCGAATTTCTGATATAATCTGTCACCATTACTTGATCTTGTAATTTTCCAAGTATGTCAGACTTGAAGAATATAACACTCCTTTTCAGCCATATTAGTACGAATGACTGATATATTAGTTATATTTATTCTTGGCCTGTAGTTATATGGGAGTATGTGGTATACAACTCATTTGTGTTTTCCCATATATAGGTGGGAAAGGAATGAAAACTCTTGCCTAAGGAAAGCTAGAATGAAAGAAGTAAATTATGCATTTAGTTCTGAAAATGAAGTCACTTTTACTTTCAGAGAAGACCAAACCCCAAAGAAAGACCTTTCAAGACCAGATTCTGCGAAACCTTTCACCTTCAGCTCTCACAAGCTTCCCAGGCTATTAGTGACACTGCTTATCTTGGAGAACACCCACCACCGTGGGACCCAGACAAGCAATCTCTCATTGATCCTATGAACAGCTATTTAAACTACTAGAATATATCTCAAATACAAGGTAAATGGAAATCCAAAGCACAGAGCAGAGTTAAGGGCTCATAGTGGCAGCTTATGGAGATAAGCATACAGGACACATGAAAATAAGACTGCATTCAGGACTAAACTACAGCTTTTTTTGTTTCAGTGTGAGTCTTTGATCATAGACATACGTAACACAACAAGTGTTACACACACAATAAGTTGTCTTGAGAGACCTGTACTCATATGCAGGCAATCTTCAGTTACAGAACAATCACTGATTAATTCAAATGAACTAGAAGCCCTAAATCACACACTGGCAGAATAACAAAAGAGCAAAGAAATTCAGAATTTTTCTTATCTCTGCCTGGATTTCCTCTGTCCAACTGTTAAACACATCCTTTTTACCTAAAGAAGATTGTAGCCAGGTAGCAAGACCACTAGTGGCATCCAACCAAGGGCCTGCACCTGTGCTCACTGGAAGTAGCTAACACTCTGTTACAGTGTAATAATACAACAGCAGAGAGGACTGAGCCTTGTCCATGGTTATCTTCTCCTACCATTCTGTGTTTAGATGTGTCGAACACTTCCACCTTCCTTGAAGAAAGAACACAGGTTTTTTTACAAATAATAGTACCCAAGAGCTCCAGCTGAGCAAATGTTACACAGGTTACACAGTCTGAGGAACGTATAACTAGAAGTGCAGGTGTTGTTTTCTCAGCCACGAACGGAGGAATGATTCAGAGCACCAGCAGCTCTAGTACATATGACTTCTTTCATGCCATCTTAGCATCTGAGTAGAGATTTGGTGTCCATTAATCAAAAAGTCAGACTTGCAAGTGGCAGTTTATAGTCGTGAGAGCCTCTTGCATTAGCAGATCTGTATTCCACTTGGTCTCCTACCATAGAGAGCCAAGGTATGTCAAACAGGAGATGATAAGCCCCAGGTCTTCTACCTGGTATAATGGCCCTGGGGAGGTGGAGTCTCGTTATTGGACCAGGCACCCCTGGGCACTAGTTCAACGCAGTGGGGAGAGATGCAGTTGCATTAGCCCGGCAAAGCACTGGGCTACTGGGACTTTTGACAGTCTACTGAACACTAACGAAAAGCTGACAAAAATGTAATATGGCATTGTGATATGGAACTAGATTTTTTTACAATATAGTATGTTATGCATATCTGGCGCTGTTATTTATAGCACAGAACAATTTTTTAAGTAATTCCATATAACTATGTGATAGAAGAGGCTCAATAGCTGAGTTCTATAAAACTGCAGAGAAACAAATCTTGTACTGTTCAAAATCCTGCAAAAATATTGAAAAGTCTCTACAAGATGATAAAATATAGTTTTCCAATACTCCTACATTGTTCTGTTCTGTTTCTGTTTCTAAATTACTAGCGGATTTGAGGATTTTTTCCATTGATAGGAGCTTAATATATTGATCTCCAGCTGGCCTGCTTTGGGTGCTGTAGTTAATTAGAGATCTCACAGTGTGAAGATGTTACTCTGGCTCTTGAGTTTCTACTTCCCAGTGAGATGTAGTTATCCTTGACACAGGGTAGCTGACAAGCCTGCCTGTTATTACCCAAGCTTCAGACATCTGTGGTTTCAAAAATCATAATCCTTGGATGCATGGAATCAAAGCGATAGCATACGGAGTCACAGCGCCAGCAACATTTCACTTCCACAATAGCTGTCAAGCCCCCTGGAAAAAAAAAAAAAAAAGGCATTACGAACAAATAAATAATCACCTCAAAAATGTGTTGGGGAAACAAAATTCATCCAGCAAATATTTTAACGGAGATTAGCTAATGGTCCCTTTTGGTATGGATTCTTAGCCCTAATGGATATTAATGTTTTTTGATGTCTCCTTTGCCAATCTGATGAGAAAAAGCAAGTGAATCGGTGGATTAAGCCCTGAAAGCACCAGTGACTGCAGATAATCACTTTCAGGAGACACAATAGGGGCTGGGGTTTCTTCCAGCAGTGGAAAGCGACCATGATCCCCTTCCTCTCCAGTTTCCCTTTTGTTAGCATCCCTTTTTCTCATTTTCCTCCCTTAATCTCAGAATAATATCCTGTCTTGTCTGCTGCCCTGAAGGTTTCCTTAATATAGTCATAAAAAGCTGCCAGCTTATTTTAAAAGGGGCAGAATAATAAATGTTTAAAGCTATGCTGGGGGAAAGCTGTAAACTGTCGGCAGTCATGTTTATTTAAACCTCTGTGTTTAGTTTAGCGCTGAAAAATTAAATAAAATCCTGAAAAACCCTCCAACCAACTATACATGTTTACATCCTGATCCTGCAAAATGACCAGTGCTCTCTAACTGATAGTAGCCCTGTTCCTAGGCACTGAAATAGAGTGTGTTTCGAATTCAGTTTTGCACGCTGAGTGATTGGGGTCGTTGATGCCAGCTCATGAAGGCGAAAATCCATGTGTGGAGTAAATTGGTGCAGGATATCTCCCTGCAGCGGCATGTTTCAGGAACTCAGCCTCCCACACTTCAGGGAGGGAGCATGGGAAGTACATGGTGTCATTCACAGAGCTCACATCTCCAGCCCATAGAAAGGAAGGAAAGCAGATAAATCAATATAATTTGAATATCTGCTGGTCTTCAGCATAAAAATCTTCCTTAGATTGGAACGAGGCATCTGTGAATTTCTGCCTCATGACAGGTGCCTTCCCCTGACATCTTCATTCTCAGAGTAACAGATCCTGCAGACATCCAAGTCACGAGCATCACGAGCATCACGAGCATCACACAGCTTCCAGGAGGGAAAAGGCGGCAATGCCATGCACAAACTCAGACTACTGTGAAAACGCAAATGGAGGCAAGAGGAGAGGCAAGTTTCACCTATCTTTGAGCTTGTCCGCTTCTTTTATTTTCATACTCTACCAGCTCAAATGTGCCATGGACAGCAAATCTGAAATGCAAACTACTAATAATAATTAAAAGACAAGATAAAACTTTGAAATAAAAGAGGTCTTTTTTCTCGGTAAACTCTAAAAAACATCTGACACTTAAGGACAAAGGATGCAAGGGATTAAAGAAACAGCTTTATATATACCCACAGGAGAATTGCCCACAGCAGTGAGATCAATACAACCTCAAGCAGACATATCACCTCACAGGTCCTTGCACGATGTTCTATGTAGTGAAATTATATCTTTCAGTACTTCCAAGAAATTTAAAGGAAATTAGAAGAAAAAGTTGCTTTTTCAAAATAAAAACAAAGTATAAAATATGTTTTTTCACAGTTCAATATGAATGCAATGAACAAATTGCACTGCCTTCATTTCAGGTTTCATTCTATTAAGTTTGTATTGCATCAATATATCTTTATAATCTTACTGTGATGCTAGCTGTTATATGTCTAATATTAATTAAATGCTGGGGACTGTACCAGGTCCTGTATATCACAAAGTGATGCGCTTTCATATGGAATTAGTGTCTTAACATCTGATTCCCTCTGCACTTTGTATATATGCTTAGCAATTCTTTGTTGAGAACAAATTGGTTCGTCAATTAATTATCCTCACTAATTTAGTGAAAAGATTCAGTACAAATCTCACATATTGAATAATAATAACTTCAAAGGCATAGATTCAGCCAGTCGGCAAACTCATCAGAGATATATATATATAGGAAAGGATAAAAACAGCATAGAGCTTACAAAGCAATTTGTTTATACAGTAAAAACCCACTTGTCCTTTACAGAAATACATCCCAGTTATATTCTGGTGTAAAATAAAGATAATTTATGGACATGAATAGAGGTGAAACAGCAATGCATGACATGTCCAAATCATGCCTGTAATAAGCAGTGCTAATTCTGCCAGCTATCAGGTATTTGTTGTAGAGTTAAAAAGCTTACATGCTGATCCAACCGAACACATAGAAATGTCCTTCCTTTGCTTCACTTTCTTGTTTACTTACATTAACTTATTTTTTCCTTCCCTCCATCATAAGTGCCCTTAATTTTGGATACCTAGTTCTTTTTGATATGTATTATTATTAGTGTAAAAAACTTTGATAAAGAAAAGAACTTGCAAGCTACCAAAAGTACCAATACATTAAAATATATTATCAATGTTTAATTCATTGCATGAGAATAGTCCTGGTCAGAAGAAATGAAGATGCAGGGAAAGGCAAAGCCACACTACAAAAATGTAAAACTATGTCGGACTGGTTCATCGTGACCACTATCCTGTCTCTGACTATGATCATTGCCGTCTGTTTCAGAGGGAGGAAAAAACCTAGAGGGGGAAATTATTAAAATAGTTTCTTCCAAATTCTTTTAAAAACACTTCACAAAAGATGCATCTGGCACAGGCAGTCCCTGAGCTGCTAATCCCTGGGCTGAAAATCTAATAATACTGTTATAATACAGTTATTACAGGCTGTCACAGGTGTCACCTGCAAGCCCATTTCTGGGACAGGACACCGGGGACGCCAGGCAGGGAGGAGGTTGGGTTGGTCCAGTCCAAGGCCTCCAAGGCTCCCACCAAAGACCAGAGGCTTCTCACTCTTCTCAAGAGGCAACAAAGTAGATTAGGTAGTAAAGATATACACAGTCATCAATATGCTATCTGATTTGAGCAAGGCACAGAAGCTTTGCACCATTGAGAAAGCAAACATTTTAATTGGTGCTTCTGATGGAAATCTGCCCCCAAAATTTATTTTGAAGGTTAGGCCAGGTCATATTCAGAAACTTTCAGGGAACTAAAATCATAACCATTAGGTTTGTGTCAAAAATAGGTGAACTATGAATTATCCATTATTTCAAAACTTACATATTACTGCCTGTTTACTCATACCCAGGAGCTAAATCATTAAAAAATAAATAAATATTCAAGGACCCCACTCTGTTATAGTTAGTTGTTTGAAATGCACAGTAGTTGCACGCAAGCTCAGGAAAACTCAGTCTGATGGGAAATATCTGTCATCCCTGTATCATAGTGTTTACATTCATATTGCCCACGATATAAAAATCGCAGTGGACACACTTTTAAATAAGCTAAGGAAAATGCTGTATAGCCAAAGTGCAATAAAAAGCAATCTGATGCTGATGCCGTTTTCCAAGACCAATCCAATTTATTGCACTAAGTTCTACAGTATGAGCACTGCCTACTCACCTCTTAATCAAAACACGAACAAAACATGTATAGTGCAATTACATAAGTGGAGTGCTGGGCTAGAGTACAAGTACTTTAAAACCATTATCATCATTCTTCAGTTTTTATTAAAAGTCACTGAGAATGATATTCATTTCTTTGCAGTTTCCAACAAAAAGACAGTAGCGGATAATTTAATAGCTTGTTGAAAAAAAATGTAGTGTAATAGAAACTGCCCCAAATGGGTAATGCTTTGACAGCTTTAGCTAAGTTAGCAGGCATCTGACACCACCTCCTGTTTCACAGGCAGAGATGTAGGAGCTAGAGAATAAAGACCTATTTAAAACAATTACAAGGAGATGATAATGGCTGAAATCACGGAAGAAAGCACAAGATGAGCAAGTCCAATTTGAGGCAGTTATCATGAAAGTGCAGAACACCTGTCACGGTCTTTCAAAAAAAAATATAGCAAATATACCCCAGGGTTGAAGTAGCCGCCAGGTGCTGCCCAGTAGCTTCCTACCCAAGGACGAATCAGGGTAGCAAACTGCGTGCAGACTGAGTGCCCTGCTCCCACAAATCCCTCCTGGCCTCAACGGGAGGGCAGGGAGGTTCCAGCGTCCATGTGCACAGGCGCAGTCGGAGGGAGGGATGCTAGTGCAGGTCCACTGTGAGAGGGTGGCACGGGCTCCCCACCGCTGGCCATGCCTGCCAAAGAGGACAGAGTTGAGGAGCACGACCACATACTTCTTACTTGGTTCCACGGGGCATTGTGTTGGTGAAGTTCCATTTCAGCTGCCTCTTTATGCTTTGATTTCTCACAGTTTAATTTTATGACATTGGAGACTCTTCTCTACACACAACATGCCATTCACCAGAAGAGTAAGTAATTGTCTCAGAAGAGCAAATGAGTGGTATTTTGAAGAGAGAAAAGTGCTGGCTAATCCAGTGCAGAATGCATGTTTGTTTATAAATGACAGGGGAAATAAATGCATCGTTTTTCTGTAGGATCACAATCCATATAAATGTTAATTGCCCAGAAAGCCAATCATATGATAAATATTTCCTTGAAACTATTTAATACTGTTTGTAAATAGTCAGGTACAATGATCAGTTCTAGCTACTGCAACAATAATATTCTGCAAAAGCAGCAATGGCAAATGTATGTGTATATACATATATATCTTTTTTTTTCCTCTAGAATGTATCTAGTTTTCCAAGCAATGAGTCCAAACTGTAGCAGCCACAAGTCAAAATGATTATATTTAGTTTTGCACAAAAAACTTAAAATTCATTTTAAGAAAAAGACCTTCTCAAGAAAAGCTAAAGTATATATTTTTATACCTATGCAGATATTATTCCTAGTCACCAAAAATGCTCATGCTCTGAAAAATTTACTTTTCTGAAAGTTAATAAGCGAATTTCACCAAAATCATCTTACACTAGAAGTAGACTATTAAAGTGAAGTGTTGACTTTTCAGGGGCTGTTTTCTCTGGGGGTCCAAATCTCTTCTGGGGAGCAATTTAAGTCTACTAATAATAAAAAAGTTCCTTAGACAGAAAACACTATTTTTTATCAGATGGTTGTATCATCTGAGATGTGCCAGGCCCAGGTCATATTTCTGTTTGGAGATTCATCCTGTTCCATTTTGTCCTAGTTAGGAGTTCTGCATTCTGGATGAAATTCAGTCTTGTGCTGCAGATCCTTATTGCCCACATAATCTAGTAAAATTGCATTTTTAAGGTGTATATATCTGATATCCTAAGGCTTCTTTGCAAGGACAAAGTTTGGGGAAAGATAATGCACAGCAGTTACTTCACCTTGCTTGGGCAATATACTTAATACTAATCTCAGTAGGAAAATTTACAGTTACAGTATAATGAGCCCAAAGGGTTTCCACAGTGAGATTATAACATATTTGCTTTGGTGGGTGACTTCAGTCAGTTTTGTTGAGCCTAAGTCTCAAACACAATGTATCTAAGCCCTCCATTGTGTAAGACAATTCAAAGCATCCTTCCCTGTATACTTTCCACCTCAGTACGCATTCTTCTAGAGCTTCAGGTTTGGTGGCACTGATGTGCAGCCTCCTGCTCACTAGCAGCTGGATACGTCTTTCAGTCACATTTGGCAGGGCACACATTAAAATCCACCTCGGTCTTATCCAATACTAATGCAGGAATACTCTTGGCTAAGGGCTGTATTAAATGAAGCCAGGGATGCGATCCAGATCTCCAGGCCCATCTAGATCACCAGGCCCTATATTTCTCCCTCTATTTATAACTACTTATTTTCCAAGCGGAATAAGCCGTCCAGTAGTACCAAACTCATAAAATCATCCCAAGACCATAAAGACCATATAAACCACAAAACCATACAACTTCTTTAACTGAAATGTTTTCACTCTGGTTGGGGCTAAATAAAGAAAAAAGTGCCCCAGCAATTTAATATATAAACTTTTAAAATCAGAGTCTGAAGAGGAGGCCAATTTTCAGTTTCAGTTTCTCCCCCTACAACTCTTACAACATTCTTCATTTGTATTACGTGTCCCAGTCTCACCTACCGACTGACCAAAACAGTGTAAGTCACAGCCTACATCTGCTTCTTTGCAATTTCAACACAAATGTCTCAGAAAGAAACCCTTGAATAGAATTCCAAATTCATCAGGAGTGAGATTTAAAGACGAAGGATCCAAGTTTATTAGATAATTCCAAATATTCTGAATTGCAACTATCCTGACTCAATTTTCAAAAATAAACTTAATTTTCATTTTAATTTCATGCAGGAACATGAATTCTAAAATTTCTAAATTTTTCATAGTCGTTTTTCTTTTCATCCACTATTTTCTACATATTAGTCACATACAAGCAGAAGATATTGGAGACTAAATTTCAACATTGTTGGCTCATAGCTAGCCTAATATTATTAAAATTAGCTAAATTTTATGAGCTTAATATTTTAAATAAAGACACTTTGAGTTCACCCAGGATAACTCAAGTGCTGTCAGACAGCCCAAAGGCACTGACTCCATGAAGACCTAGAAGTTAATGTAATTAATCCGCATAGCACTTATTTATCCACCAAGCATATTGCATCATGTTTGTTTCCATCATTCCTGACAACACTGGACGAAGACAAATGTGGGAGAGACCTGGAATCATGCCACTCTCCATCTATCAATTCCCCCCCCAATTAAGCCCAGCGTTGCTCTTAAAATATACTACTCATGGATTTGGTCAGTCTAATTTCAAATAAACAAAAAAATCTCAAGTCAAAACACTAACATACCCTGTGGGTTTCCACAGCATAGTACAGCAGGAGTGGAGCATATATTGTCTGGTCATCCATCTGCTGCTAGACAGACAAACTAGGTAATAAAATGTGTATTATTATAGCTAAGACATGGTGTCTTCTGTTTAGTGTGTGGATTTTTTTCTCCTATCAGAACAGGCTAGAATAGTTTGGATATGAAAATACCCAGACAGAAGTTTTAGTAAAAGCTAAAAACACTGTTCATGAATAATTCAAATCTGATTTGCATTTATTTGTACTACAGCACAAGACAGAGTGTTAGGAAACATATTTTTGTGTTTAAGTAATGTTTCATTTTGTCTGATAGAAAATAGCTGGTAATTCCAGGAAACATTATGCCTCTAAGCCAGAGGTTATTGCTGAGCTACATCTGCATCTGACATTAGCTGAGATTGCGAAGGTCACAGAAGAATATTCTCAATAGTAACTGGGCACACTCAGGAGGCAAAAGTGCAACTAAGAAGGCTATTGTGTACCCCAGAACAAGGTGATTTCACACAGAAATCCCGGTTAAGATCAGCCTGTGAAGAGCCTGGGCAAGGAATTGAAATAATTTGAAACAACTGAATTATTTTCACCAAGAGATGCTTACAAAGGAGAATTGCAGTACAACGAAAGGGGAAGGCAGGACTGCTGAGAGATCACGCTTACCGTGAGGTATGTGCCTGTATTTAACAACACATTAGTCATTTTAAGAGCAGGTTTTTAGCTAACTGAAGTCTGGAATGATCCTTTAAGCCCAGATGGACACAAATGACAATTTATAAAACTAGCCTGAAACCCAGCTGTATTCTAGTCGTGTATCCGTTAGTCGACTTCAGAAATAATACTTAGTAACTACTACAACTGCTTATTAATATTGTGAAAAGATACTGCTCTCATGCACACGATTCCAATTCCCTGAGGAAAGGGAAGGCCAGACACTTCATTTTCCACCATGTTCTCCTATGCAGCAGGATTCTCCATTACTAGACATAGTTCCAAAATGATGCTCCAAGACATCTTCGTTCATTTTGTGCACCAACACAGGATTCTCCACTTCTGCAGACTGAAAGTCAAGACTTGCCTCACTGAGCATATTCAAACTGTCATATATTTACAGAGCTGTTAGACCATCTTAAAAATCCTCTTCAATAGTGAACTCACTATTTGTCACAAGGTAAATTAATGCTTATCAACCTTCCTAGGATGTTGTGAGATTTAATTAACTAAATGTTTGTGAGATACTTTGAGCACCTCGAATGAAAGGTGCTATATCAGTAGAAGGTATTATTCACTGTTATGATTTGTCACATTTCTCTTGTACAGCATGTGACAAACTCTTTAAAATTAGCATCTATTTTTCACAAGTTATGAGAGCTTGTTCTCAATGACTCAGACATTTTTCACTCTTGTGTCTTGCAAGGTCTTAACTTTTTTGTTGACTAAACAGTATACAAAGATGCAATCCTGTTGTAAATGGTCTCCTCTCATCTTTCAATACTTTGAAAACAAGTATTCTTTCACAGAGAAGCAAAAGAGCTCTAAATCCTTGAACATCAAGAGCAAGTATATAAATACACAAGTATGAGGGGGTACATAGAACAAAGTACATCGCAAGCTCTTTGAAAGTCATCCAAAAATGTGATAGGAAATTGTCACATCACAACTGGACTAGCTGGAGAATAGAATGCATGTGGGCAATAAAGTTCCCTGAACTTCATGGTTAAGACCATGTGCTCTCTCCTGTGTCTAGTTCTACCCTTGCTGAGCCACCCTTGCTGCATCTATCACTCATGAGTGGGCTGCCTAGATCTGCAGCATCAAAAAAGACAGAAAAGGTCCAGGGACTTGTATAGATTATAATAACTTGATTCTGTTGTCTTATATCAATGGATCTGAATCACAACAATTTAGGCATTTTTCCTGAAAGAAACACCATATGTTCCTGCACATAGGAACTTTGTTTTCACTAATTCATTGCTTTGTCGAGTACATATTTACCTAAAAAAAAAGAAGAAATGCATTTTTCAGAATTAGGACTTGCTGTTATTTATGGGATCAAGGCAGAAAATATAACAAAGAGTAATAGGTTTTTGTTTAAATGCCTACAGAGCAGATGATAGACTTCTGTTGAAAGTTCATAGGTAGTAAAAACACACATAAAAAAAGCAATAGGAAAGAGACTTGTACCTTTACGATAGTATTATATAAGTCTTGCAGTAGTAAAATTTAAACATCTTCAGAATAAGACATACATTGCAGTATATTTACTGAGTCATTTTATCAGGAAAATGAAGAGGGAAATAGCAAAGTAATTGAATTTGACTCCAACTCTCCTTCAGTTATGAAACAGCATCCTTTAATGCCATGTATATGTAGATTTCCAATACTCACAAGCAACAGCAAAGCAAAGGAACAACTTATTCTCAGCAGGTCTGTTTTACCTTTTAGTAGGCATAAGAGCAGTAATTCTATAGCAAGTAATCAACCTCTTACCAATAGTTCTGCCAGAGGTCATTGAAAAGAATTGCTGCAAAAGCTATTTAATGTGTACAAAAGTCATAAAACTCCCAACATGCTTGATGCTGACTGTGTTTTATTTGAATAACCTTAGATGACATATTGAATTCTAAAGCCTGCAGATTTGATTGGAAATAATGAGTCCAGCAGTTCCTGAATTAGGAACAAGCAGGCAGTTTGCTAGAAATTTGATTTTTTTATTATTGCTTGCAGCAATATTCATACGAAGCACAACAAATAGAAAAGAATACCTCAGATCCAAATAAAAGTAGGAACCTGCATATTCCCCAAATAATCTTATGTCCATCCAGAGTGAGTGATTTCCTATGAGAATGGCTAGATATATATTTAAGCAACCTTTTCTACATATACCAATGAGATTTACAATAGCCGTGGAAAATGCACAGTTTTAGAACTGTGAATCCATATTTAGTTCTACACTCGTGGACCCATTTCTTTCTCCACAAATTTCAGATCTTCTTCTTAAACTGGGCTGAGTTTTAAAAGGTACTGAGTTTAAAAATAAGAACTACCTACACTTAATATTTAGGCATTGCTACTGTTTTGTGTCACATTAAATAAAAATACTGTATTTTAGATGATCATGCACTCTAATATTAACTTTTACTCACAGGACATTGATGAATATACTACAAATGATAATGTCTGTTCATTTCTCATGGAACTTTTCATAAACACCTTCATATGTGTAATATTAATTTACTCAGGCGAGCTAATCTGGCTTTGGAAGATAATTTGAAATTTATATCTGAGTCAATTTTTGAACAGTTCTGCATTCTGTTTTCTTATGAGCATTCTGTTTTCTCATTCACAGTAGAGAAAACTGTTTCCTGTCCCACAAAAGTACAGGCTACGCAATGGAGTAAAATTGGCACTGGGTACCACTCTGAAGACTAAAACACATATGCAGGTGCAGATCTGTGTATGTATCCCAAGTGTACTTGTAAATAGGATTACAGCACAGTATGGGTACCTTTAAATGTCAGAATAGCCACTTCTTTGCTTATCTATAAATCTTTGCTTAGCAATCCTAAGTCTGCACACTTTTTTTTTCACAAATCTGAGGAATGTACATTTTAATAAATACATCCTTCTTACAACTGTTGACAAATACAAAGAGATCTTTAATAATTACACTTAAGGAAACATAAGAATAATCTAGATTTAATATAAAACAGCTAGTTCCTATATTTAATCTGATATAACATTCTAATAATCTATTACTTTACAATAATTGACTGCAGAGTCAACATTTAATCATGTTAAGAAATTGTGTCAGACTTCAGGAAAATTGTCTGTTTTATCCCTTAATATGAATGACAAGTCCTTCAATAGCTAGATCTCTATAAGTAAATAAACAACATAATGAAAAGGGAAGTTCTGAATCATATTTTCCCTTGTGTTCATATAATCTCAAGACATTTTAATTTCACCCTTTTTCCAGATTGTGTACAGTGAAACCCTGGAAAACGGTAGCAAATCAAAGATATTGCACTGAACTATATATACTATCCTAAACTGCCAATGAATTTGGCACTTGAGAGCTTATCTCCATAGCATATCATACATGCCAACAGCACTACTATTTGCATTAGAAACCTCCTCCTCATCCTTCCTACCCACAAATGCCTGAAAAACTGTCTTCCAGAAATAATACTCAAGAGACAAAAGGATATTTCTTTCTCCAAGATTATTCAATTATTAGCCTTTGTTGTGAAAATTCTGATAAAGGAGGAAAACATACCCCATTTTAATGGTTGTTCTCACGTCCAAAGTTGTAGCACATAGGAACCATACTTACTCTCCCTTGTATTTCCAGTCATTGAGAACAGCACACCACAGTTAGGAAAGTTCAAACTTGTTCTTACCCCTCAGGAAAGTGCTCTGAATCATTGACAGAAATATTATGAAAACGCCCACTCTCTGGTCAAAAGGTAGATATAATAGTAATGACTATTAAGAAAGCAATAATTAAAAAAAATGCATCCACACCTTGAATTCTGTGCAGAGTACTATTCTTTACAGAGAACAAATAATAGAAACAGAAAAGGAGACAGAAATGTATAGAAATGTATACATAAGGTGACAAGGACGATTAGCAATAAGAAATAGCCTGCAGAAAATGAAATATTAAACAAAAAAGGAATTTTCAGCTCAGAAAATGCGGAAGTGGTATGGCTGTATATAGTATATAAAATCATAATCAATAGAGGGAAATTGAATTAGGAACACATACTCTTTTGTTTGTTATAACAAGGTGAATCTTGAGATTATCAAGCTGAAAGACTTAATATTTTTTACATCATACATGTTAATTTCTTGTAGCCTTTTAACACTGTGAAAGACAAAAAAAAAAAAATGGTTCTAAAATGGAAGAATGGGGCCACAAATACAAACCAACACTGTTATCCAGGAGCTACATGATTTAATCTCAGGAATTCCCTAGCCTTGATGGCTGCTAAATTTGAGTGAATAATGATTGCTTTATGTTCTCAGATGCTTTTCCTCTCTGCTACTGGGCAGCATCAGAGACTGACCTTTGGTGCTACCAAGTGACCCATAGCTAGTCCTCACATCTCTCTAATAAGAAGAATCTCTGCAATGCCATGTGCCTTATTTCGTGCTTATTCTGCACAGCAGACGCAGAAATAATATTCACCTTGCCAAATGATTCCCCTCCAACACAGCTACAGCAGTCCAGATTTCTCTTGCAAGGCATACCCAGCTGAGAAGGCTCAGTCTCAGATTGACTGTTGTGGTTCCTGGATATAATAACTTACATTTTTTCCCTCTAATGACTTTTCGGAGCACATATTTTATTATTGTAAATCTCCTTTATATTACCATTCTGCCTTTGCAGGCATTTTCAACTCCTCCCCATTTATTATCAGCTACAATTGACAGGACTCTAGTCCAGATTACAGTTGAGGATTTTAAAATAAGACTTCAACTAATTCAGTTCATGTCATTCCCCATCAGGCCCACAATACTTTGCCAGTTCTCATTAACTTTCATTTATGGTCTTTTAGTCATCTTGCAAAGCACATTATGAGATTCATACTCAAGCAGTTCCAAATCAGTTGTGAGAGTAATGTCTCATCACACTTTATCAATGCATTACTGAAATCCATCCGTACCCACTGCTTTTCTTTCATCACCTAATTTAGTAATTACATAAAACTAGGGGTTGTCTGCTAAGATCTATTCTTTATAATTGAGGTTAGTGGCATATAACCTTGTTTTTGTTTCCCATTCTGTTTGCAATAAATTACTTTCATTGAAATGAATATTCTTTATACAATTCAAGAAAAATCCAACCACACCATTTTCATCTAAGCTTATCATTCATTTCTAATATTAGCTCTTTTAAAATTTAATAATGCATTAAAATACCCAACTTCTTCCAAACATGTTCTATCAGCCTATACAGTGAAAGAAGAGGTGAAGGGCTTTTAGCAGAGGATAAAAACTTAATGTTCTCCGAGTCGCTTGTTAAATGGTTGTGGATGCTTTATTTTTTGCTATTTCTTCTTCATTAAATATGAATTACAGCTCTTTAAATGATGATGATTTGAAAATCAGAAGGGTTTAGTTTTATTCTGTTGCTGCATATCTGCAGGCTATGTAAATCTATTGTAAAGCTGATTTAAAAAGGTAACTTGGAAAAGCAAATCTGTGGTGATTTGATCCTTTAAATCCTTGTATGCTGTGTTATTAAAAGCAATGAAACCAGGAAATATTCTTTCTCTGTGTGCCTGGAAAATATATTAAGTTGCTTATCAAGAGCCATTCAAGTTTGGCTCTTTATTCAGAAAATGGTCTAAGTTTGAGGCAGTTGAGTGCAAAAGGCAGTGGTCAGAAACAGGTTCCTACCTCTTGGCTCTTCTGTTTTCTAATTACATTTAATCTGTTTATACTATTCATGCTCCCGCGAAAGAAAAATATCTGAAAGGGAACAATCCAAAGAAGCAGAACCATTACCCTTTTTAGGGCAGATGCTCATATAATAATATGAGCATGCTAGAAATAGTAGGACTGCTGGTCACCAGCAGTGGTACTCTGACATGAAGAGAGAAGCACAAGACATTCAACATCCTGCACAAGATTTGCTTTCTAAGTCCCATAACAAAATTGAGACCTCAGTTATCATCATTATTTAAAATCAGGAAACTATGAGGAGAAAGTATTTATGCAATCAACTGCTGGTAAATATCTATTTTTCAGTGGTAACTGCCATATCAAATACGTCTCATGTACTAAAGTATGGTTTCACAGACACGACACTGGGTACCTACGTTACTGTCAGGTTTCACAGCAAACAGGCATGCTTCATTAATGTTACATTTAAGCATAATTCAAAGTATGAAGCAAAGGTCATGGCTTTCCTGAGTTGCACGGAATACAGAGAGGCATCATTAAATCCTACTATTAGATTGTTTTGCACTTTCTCCTACTCTGAAGATAAATGTGTTAGACAAGCCCATCATTTTCCAATTTTTCTTGGGTCAAAGTAAAAATCATTCATATGTCAATCATTTGGGGGGAACTGAAAAACAATATCGAAATATTCATGGCATCATGAAAATACACTTAGTATCACAGTTGATGGAAGGGAAAGTATCATGCTGTACTGACAGCATTATTTAAACATTTCTTGCTCTCAGAAGAGTGGCATGGAGTCATTTACCTTCCATTTGCCTGTAAAAGAGAAATTGACTTCTGAGGAATAGTGTACTAACAAGTAGTAACTCTTTTTAGCTATATGTCAAATTAAACACACAATTAAACACACACAAATTAAGCACAAAAATAGTAACTCCTCTTGGTTTATTTACGCAAAATTACCCTGAATGTTAGTCAAGAATTACATATTCTACTAAGTATTTCACTTTAGTTAAAAAAGAGGGGTTTTTTTCTAACCTGATTTTTTTCATTATATTTTGAACAGACACAGTCTACAGCTAACTTTTGACAGCATTCCTATTAAGAAATGACAATGTATGACAATATTGTGTTCAGCTCTGTATAACACAATAATAGTGGGTATTCAGGTAAAAAAAAAACACAATAATTCAAACACTACTGCCACTGATTTGTCAAGAGCTATTAAAACTTCTCTATATATACAGCTTAGAGAAACACCAAACAAAAGAAGGAATGAAACTTCCTAATGAGGATTTTAAGACTTCTCTAGGGTGAGGTATTCAAATATGATAAATATGAAGAAGGTGATAAAAGGGAAATTATACAGTACATTTTTAAAAAAAAAGCAGTAGAGTGATATTTACATAAAGCTGCCTGTGGCATGTGGGGCAAATGAATGATTTAGTATCAGATCAGATATCTAGGAGGGCAGATTTAGAAGTATTGAGGACCAAACAGAATGTTTAAAAACAGATTGTACACAAAAGAGAATCAGATGTTCATTTGGAGTGGTTGCATAGTTCTGCAATGCTTCCCCCCTCAACCTTCATTTCTGATTATTTCCAGCTCATGCCGATAAATTCTTCTTTCCTCTTCAGAAATTTGAAAATGAGAATTTAAAGAATACAGAAATAGTCAGAAGGAGAGAGAAATAAGTGTTTTTTTAGTTGTCTGATACATTGGTGTCACAATGAGTTTTACTGGCACATCGAAGTTTGCTTTGAGTTACTCATTTTATTCTATTTTTAAATTATGAGAAGGGCACTGAGAATACAAATTCTCAAGGTGAAATTTTGCTCAATTAAAGTCAGAGAGACTTTCCTTTTGTATTTCAATAAAACCACAACTTCCCTCTGAAACTTTGTTTAATATTTGTGTG
Source organism: Crypturellus undulatus (assembly GCA_013389825.1). Classification (NCBI taxonomy): domain Eukaryota; kingdom Metazoa; phylum Chordata; class Aves; order Tinamiformes; family Tinamidae; genus Crypturellus; species Crypturellus undulatus. Next base: position 602,515 of record VWPW01008808.1, on the reverse strand, counting down.
AAAATGGAAACAATAAAACATAAAGCATAATCCTATACTACCAGTGGAACTGACCAGATTTCTTCAGGCTAGCAACAATTTACAGCTTGACAAATACTTGACTAGAAAACCTTTGAGGTTTTTCTTCCTTTCATATAAACATTTAACTCACCCTCATTAACTCATTTCAGGTAATGTATTGGGAAATTCTCGGAAATTTAAGATCCTTGTTTGAAATGACTCTCAGTTGAGTTATTCAATAAACAGCTGATTGCTACACTGCATAGGGACACATTTAATTTTATTTTATGAACAGAGTAGATTCTGCAGCATGATGTCAAATTGTATACCCAAACAGATATACAATATACCCATACAGGTATATGTCTCCCACAGTCACAGTAGCCAATAGGTGCTGTCTAGGATAAAGGGGCTATCATCTCATGCCAAACAACCTACCATAACTCCTTTTCATACTAAAGGACAACATTTCCCTAACAGCTCTTAAGAAAATTAACTTATATTTCTGAATCATGATATGTGTGTATTCCTGTCTTAGGCCCTGATCCAGAAAAGCTCTTAAGCATCAGCTTAACTTTAACCATGCTTTTAAGTGATTTGTTGGATTGGGGCCCTAAAACACATAACTACAAATCTTAGTTATCTGATGAAAGCAGTACTTCTAATTGTGTCACTCTGCATTAGCCAGTGTTTTCTATTTTTGTGAAGGACCCTCCAATAATGGAAGTCAATCACATTAACACAGTAACTGTGTAGATACAAGTCAGACATTGGCTCTAAATTACTTTATTTTTATTTAAATTATAATAATATTAATAGAAAAATATTTTTCAGGTTCAATAATAATCTTTAGAATTACAACTCATTAATTGGTATTAATGCAATACACCACACATACCTATTAATCTGGGCTTCTAACAAACTTGTAATAATTTGTGAATTACTGAATTTGTCACTGTACTGTGTGTGTCCTGGAAGAAATACTCTCAGGGGTTTAAACCTGAACTGGAGAAGAGTTGAGTACTGCAGAAGCAAGCAGTGTCAGGTGTACAGAGAGCCACACTAAACATGCAGATCACTTTTTGCAGGCAATGCCAGAATGCAGGCAATGTTGCTCAATGCCAGAAGAAGGAAAAGAAAAATATCAGATTTTCATTGAATCATAGAATCGTAGAGATCATCTAGTCCAACCCCCCTGCACATGCAGGGTCACCTAGAGCACAGGGCACAGAGTGGCATCCAGGTGGGTTTTGAACTTCTCAGTACTTCTCATGTATAAAACTGCATTTAGACTACACCACATTTGAAAAGAAAACTTTACTTACAAATATTGCATGCATCTGTAAAATACGACACACACATTCACATTTATCTTTACTATATTTTGGATCTCACCATACTCTTTCAAATAGCAAAATCAAGAGCATATTATCTATCTGAAATGCATGTCCATGCTTCTATGTAAAACATTATGCACAGTTCTCTGTGAAAGAGCCTGACTCCTGTAAGTAAGCAGAAGGAAACATGCTTCTCACAGTTTGACAGAGTCTCCTGTACCTGTTCACTCTTTAAACATAACCACATGAAAATTCCTATTGAAAAATTAGAAGCACACTAAATCTGCTCTTAATGATTATGGAAATCTTGAAGTGGCATTTTCAAGGCCACACACATTTCTCCAGTGATTTAAGGGTTCTAGCACCAATTTTGCCACTCTCCCTCCATCTTCCCTTCACCATCCTCCAGGTCTTGCTTCATTTTATTTCTGAGCTGAACTGCTTAGGAACAACCTAATGAGTTAACGGAGTGCTTTTCTTCGTTTCTTAAGTTAGCTGAGCTAAGGCCATATAGCAGAAGAAATCATAGAATCATTTTTATTCCATTTGAATACAAAAAACATTTTATAATGAAAAAAAAAAAGCAAGACTACATGAAATCCTATAATATTTCTTAAAGCAGTTCTATATATGGTGGTCAGTCAACATCTATTTATGAGCTCACAAAGAAAATAACCTATCTATGATTTTCCATGCAGTCAACATAACACTATATATGCTGGAAATTGTTTAGCATTTATTACTGTATCTTGAACTGATTTGATATTAAGAAAACCATTGATTTGAGTTATTTACTGTTTACAGAGAAACGTACAATTTACAGCAAAATACACAAGCAATCCAGGGTCTGAGAAAGATCAAAGCCGCATATACTCCTAGAGGCTATTTTGCCATGTCTAATCTCTTAATTTAAACAGCTAGGGAGTTGTTGCATTTTCCTCTGCTTGACATTATTTTATATTTCTTCTTCATCACATTATTATAGTATAGCATGTCCTAAGGGCAACCATTCTCGGAGATCTGAAGACTTGCTCTTCCTGCTCCTCCCTCCCTAGAACCTCTAGCGAATACACGGCATGATTGGAGCCTGACTAACACATAAGGACACCAAATGTAGGCCACAACACTGTTAAATCCCTTTTAATTGCACAGCTCAGAAAATGACTAGATTGTAATCTGTTTGACATTGTATTAGCATCTCGCATTTAGTTTATACTTTGAGGCTTGGAACGGAGTGCCCTCAGAACTTAAACTTATCCAATTAATTCAGGGAGGGGGGTGGCTGAAGAAGGAGGGGGATGGCTGCAGCAACATGACAATCCTCTATGTCTGCATATATGTATGTACATATTAGTGTAAGACAGGAGCAGTGGCATGGTCTAGAAAAAAGCAAAATCATTATGGTGAGAGGCAAACACCTTGTACATGTGGGAGACTTACATGTGACTTAACAGCCACAAGCACTTCTTTCTTTATGCAATCTTCAGAGTCCACATGTCCATCAGAACAGCAAAATACAAGAAAAGTAGGGGAAAATGGGCTTTCCTGAGAGATGCAGTGGTAGTTCTGAATCAGGATATATTGGAGACCTATGTGGGAAAAATAGAGACCTGGAGAAAAGCCAGGAAGATGCTGATGGAAAGCTGAAGAGCCATAGGAAGTATTGCTCTCCTGCTGTACTCTTGCAGCCACAGAGGAAGAAATATCTAGCACCAAACCTCATAATCCCTATCTAAATGCAAAGTTTGCAATTGATACAAAGTGCAAAATGATCCTGTGCAGAAGGGTCTAAGATTATAGTAATTCTAACTTTGCCTGCTCGTGTCTTCTACCATTGACACCTACAAAGAACAGTCATAAAATGTGAGCTGCTTCTAAGGCAGTCAAAGAGGTTGCCACGGGTGAGAGTTTCCATAAATGCTGTTTGAGCCATATGTCATGAGCCATATTTGTTATATTTCAAGTAAAATTGTTCGTCATGGTTTCTCTTCCTTCAAAATAAAAATGAATCCTACCTGGATATTATCTTCTTATTTTTCCTTCTGAAATTTGTAGCATTATCAAGCAAGGCAACACAACACTCTACTGCAGAAATGGCAGATCTCTATATTATTCCTCTTTAAGTGACCATTGAGTATCTGCTTGGTAAGTCTTCCTTTCTCACCCTTCGCACTACTTTCCTCCTAAGCACACATTAAAGACCCCTGAACTGCAATATTGGGACACAGACTCCATAATCACACTCTAGGTACATTGCCTTATGAAATCATTTCAAATTTTAAGTAAACTTTCTATCTGTGTGATGATCTAAATTACAACAGAATGTTAGATTTCTAGGTTATTCGTAATCCTTTGATGAAGTTTTGCAGTAGGATTGATTAGGCTTAGAACATAAACATCTACTCTATGTGCACATTCCTACTATGTCATTTTCACAAATATTTTTTGCCAGTAATCTTGTTCAGAAAACATTACAATAGCTAGGGAAATGCTACATTAAAATGATCACATCTTTAAAATACTTAATGAAAAGTTACAGAGATTTCTGTTGTATTTATCCAGATGGTCTTATATGAATATGGCTTTCTGTTCACAACACTCTTCATAAAATCTGAAGTCTGGCATGGTTTCAGGGGCAGCAAATATTTTCTAGTTACAAAATATTTAATTTATATCTATGTGGTCTTTCTTGCCAGAAAACCAGGGGGAGAAAAGCATGTTTTAATTTAAAGTTTGCAAGTGGCAACACTTCTTTATTATTTAGAAATTACTGAATAAAATTTGTGGTTAATAGCACTGAATATGAATTAAATTGTAAATGAAAAGGGCTCCATTTAATATATTTTAAATTTGGAAAGAAACCATATATAAGGTAAAATATGTCCATTAAAGAATAATAGATCTAACCAGGAATATCTTTCTGTGGGACTGTAAGGACTGAGCAAATATTTTAACAGCAGGTGTAAAAACCTGTTTTCCATCTTATTATTGATTATAAGCCCTTGCACTTTACAGCAAATTTCTATTTGCTAATATTCAGTCCCTATAGTACATGCATGGCCCACAAAGTGCAAGGGTTTGGAGTCACTCTGGTAAATATTCCAGCAGGACTGACCCTGCAAAGGGCTGGAAGCAGCAATGATTTCTGCTGAGATTGCTCTGCCACAACAAAAACCTGATCAATCTTGTGGCTTGTGTTGGGCCACAAGAAAAATCTGATTAAATCTTGTGGCTGAGCACCTTATGTCTCATTAGTCTGGTGCACTTTTTGCCCTTTTTTCCCCCGCCCTGGAAATACATGCATATAACTTTGTATAAACAACTGCTAAATTAACCTTCTCTTATTCATTTTCTGTTAGTTACAGAGAATACCTCTCTTTCAGAATCTGTTCCCTATGCATCACTATCAGCCTGATTATTCGGGGGGAAGTAAGATCTCTCTCAGGCTTTCTTTGGTTTACTACACCTCACGTGTGCTTATCGGATGACCTTCTTGGTACAACAGATCGTGTGATGCACCCTAATCATGAGGCCCAGTCCACGATACGCATGGACAGCTGGACCTTAGGGGGACCGGCTGTTAACCAAGCCTTGCTGCTAAAATACTCCATTTCTACTATGCTTATTAGCTTTATATAACCCCAAATCCTTCAAAAGTTATAGATCATCTGAAACATTCAAGACAAAGTTCCTAGCCTTGGAGACCACTTCAGAGAAGGAACATTTTAAAAACATTTATGAACAAGAATTACTGCCTTTAAGCCTAAGCAAAATACTGCCTGTTCAAAAGGGAGTCATGCCATGGACCTCTGTGAATCAGGGTCCTCAGCTGCTCAATAGGTATTACAGTGTTAGTGCAAGCAGCGTGGCCATCTGGACTATTGTCAAATGGAAACACAAGTTTATTGAGGACTGAGGGGTGTAGAGGCAGAAAACTGGGCAGTGGTGGGGACTCTGCCATGAACCCATGCAACAATGCACTTACATGGTTTCACAGTCTATAATCAAATTTATGTGAAGTGAGGTTATACTCGCACGTAAGAGTGCAGGGTATTTGGATAAATCTATAAAAAATGAAAATTGCAGATTGGACAAAGCCTCATGCCAGAGTAAGTGGCCATACTTTTCACTTGAGCACAGTGCAGTGAATGCTAAACACAGTGTTACATTAAGAAGTAGTCTCTTTTGGGAGTGTGAACCTAATCGTTATAGCAAAGTAACACTTGGAAATGTGGTTTCAAATGCTTCTGGAAAAGCAGCACCCACATATTTTTCTCTTAAGTCACCAATAATGGGTTGTGTTTTTAATGTCTCCCAGTACTTGCATTTTCAGTACATAAAGTATATTGTCAGTGGAGTTGGGCAAATATCAATTAGGAAAAAGGCAAGCATATAAATGTCACTGCAAATTAATTACTATAAGTAAAAATATTCACAGCCTCTGTCAACAGTGTACATAATTCTGTGCCCTTCTTATAGAGAAATATTGCCAAAATCATATTTATGCATATTTATTATTCAGAGGAATAGGTAAGTGGAACATTTTTATAAAAGTGTAATCTTGAAGCTGAAATATTATACACTGGAGAGCTTTTAAATATGTAGTTATCAAGATCTTACAGGGCTTTTTTTAAAATATAATTAAACATTTTTGTCTTCACTATTTAGAAAACGACACTGCCAACGATTGGGACTGATTATAGCTGATACACGGTGCATCAATCATTTACCTAGAACAGACATTTGTCTGGAAATGATATCTGACTTTCACATGACTCAGGTTTTCATCACACCTCTCATGTGATCTGAAAATTCAAAACTTGTTCTTTTCAGGATACAATTTTTTTTGGTATTCTGAAAAACACGTACATATTCCACGTGCAAAATACACTCTTTAAGTAATCTTGATGTCTTTATGAATGCCATTATGCCATTCTTTCTCGCTCCATCTAGAAAGTCCCTAATGCGTACATGGTGTTTATTGCACAATTCTATTTGTGTCTAATGTGTCCCTCTGCTCTCCTATAAAACTGTGTATGTTTGAGTAAACTGCTTGCTAGCAGAAAGCAAGTATCTTTGGGAACTGGACTGTAACTGAAATGAACTTTTATTCTGGAACAATGATAGGAAAAAAAAGTAATGCTGTATTAAAGAATAAAAGCTCTTTATTACAGCTTCTTGATGTTTGAGTTAATAAAAATGGAAAAGGTCTTTAAATTAAAAAAAATGCTATTAGTGGGTAAATTTTAAAAAAGACATTATGTTTTAATTTATCAAAGCTGTTTTCTAATATTCATCCTTCACCTTAACACAGTCCATTTAACGTAAATTACCACAAAAAGGTGACCCATAAAATATAATAAGAATTAAAGTAATAAAAATAAAACACAACTTTCTCTTTCATACAGGAAGTTTTGTTTTTAATAATTAGTCTGAGGGAAAGTATTAAAATTCTTTGAGTAAAACAAACACTCTGTTAAACATTCAAACCATTGCCATTTCCTTTTTCATCAAGTCATAAACTAATTTGAAGTATAAAATGTAGTTTGGGGATTTTATGCCTTATATAAAATGTAATCAAGTTTCATTATTTTTCTGAGTCATAGCATTTTAATCTTTTCTAATTAGATGTAATTACCAATCTTTTATACCACAAGATGCCACAGAAGCAGTAAAAATGTAGTTACAGAAAAATACAGGGAAAAAATAGTAGACTGCATTTTTTTAGGTGATACTATAAAAAAAATCCTGTAAAAGAAAATGTACCCTTGGAGAGAAAGTATGCTGCATAAACGCTGTTATAATTGGGATATTGCGTAAAATAATATATAATAGTTATGATGCTGCGCTTTCTGCATGTTGGCCCACATATTTTCAGAGGCATAAGACAAGAGTTTTTTCTTGTCAATACCAATTTATATATAATTTTAAACAAGACATTATATTTTACACTCCAGAATAGCTTTTATTATTTTCTCCCACTCAGGTGCAAGAGAGCTCATCACATAATTGCTTAGTATAAAAAAATATTTACACTTGGGTAAAACAAAACAATTTTAAACAATGCTTATGTATTTCTAAATAACACATTCACACAGAATATACATTACCCTTGAAATAAGATGTCTGGGAAATATAAAGACAAAGGCAATGAGAATCCACTTTTGAGGCCTTGGCTAACCTTTACTTATCTATTTCGCACATATTCTTTCTGTAATTCATTGTTTACACAAAAATGCATGAATGTCTTGTGGATATGTCTATTTTCTAATCAAAACCGGTTTGAAATTTTTTATTTGTCTTGGTATAGTCAAACTCTTCTGCTTAAGGCAAAGGCCTGTTACTGAAAAAAGTAGCAGCTTTTCCTTCAATTCCTTTCATTATATCCCGATCTGCCCGTAATAATGCAGTTTTTCAAACTTCTGCCCACTCTGCAAACCTTCTCTGTCATCAACAGGCAGTAACCAGCCCTGTTTCTGACTGGGTCTGGGACATCCTGCCCCTTTTATTTCTACTAATTCTAAATGGGGGTGTATAGTAGCTGTGTAGCTTTGGTGAACATCAATTTCACTTTTAAAATCTAGATGAAGAGTTCTAACCTGATGCATATCAGTAAATATTTTACATATTATTTATTAAGTGTATATTAGGGTTTCATAGTTACTTCAAGGTCAGCAGAGAATTAATTACCTTTTCCAAAAATTATTAGATGTAATTTTCTTTTTAAATTCCCTTCAAAGTTCACCATTTCTCTTTCAGAAATACATACCATCATATTTTTTCAGCTTTAAAAGACATCTTTAAAGTACAATTTGTGAGCAAGTATTAAAGATGTTATCTTTAAAATAGCAGTATACGATAGAAGCTATTTATACAGCTAGACGGTTCCTTGAAAGAAGTCTGTGCTGTAAAGGAGAGATGCAAAGGAAATTTTCAAAAGATTTCCATAAAGCCATAATCAGACACATTTAAAGATTCCAAAAAGTATTCCTTCTTTTTTTCCTTCTTTCTTTATCCTGTTAAAAGTCTCCATTGTAAAAGTCCTTCTTCCTGTAAGGGATCCTTGGAAGCTGAGCAACTCTTTTTCTTGAGGAAAATACTCAGAAAATTTATTATCAGATGTGTGATATATTTCAAGTTTATTTCCTGATTGTTCCATTTTATTAAGATCAGCGGTTTTTAATGAATTTACTTTTATGAGAAAGAAAAAATCCATTGCACAGAACAAGATATGAAAATATTTTTTGTCCTATGAATCTCACAGAAAATCTCATTTTTCCATTTTCTCTGGCAAATTACATAAAAATTAGTCTGGAAATCAGCGCCATTACCTTTTCATTCAGCCTCATAGAGCCAGCCATAGACAGGAAAAGCTCACTATCCACCAGCACTTCCATTTTGTTTTTCTTATACACGAGATAAATTATTAATTTCTACTTTATTATGTATATTGATGTAATTAGTCTTGCAGAACTTTTTTATTTTCAACACTCTATAAATCAATATGAAATGAAATCCTAATATATTTTCTTCAAAATCCAAGTCAAGGGTTGAAGTTAGGACAGGAATCAAACCACTTCATCTTTGAAATCTGTCTTCTATTCTAAGGTATTTGTCTAGCATCCTTAATCAATACATTTTCAGAGGGAAATTTCAACCAACCTAAGATAAACAATTAAGACAGATGGATCCCTCTTCAGATACTGACTTCTATTCATTCACTTCAGAGTACATATAGCTATTCTAGACAAAGCACCTAGATTTTAGGTAAGAAAGAGAAGACTAACTGCAATTTTCAGGGACTTTTCACATAAAATAACAGGTGTATTTCTCTTAAGAATAAATAGTAAACATTCAAAATTTTAGGAAAGTTTAAGAATCATTTATTTATTGTGCAGTTGTTTTTTCTCTTGTCTAGTATATAATTTTATTTAATGATGTTTGATGTGTTAAATCTATAATCAAACTCATAAATAAATAAGAAAATCCAGTCGCCATTTTAATTTAGATGATGCTATACTCTACTTCTCTTCTACAAAATTCCACCGAGTGGATAGTTCATAGATGGCTTAGAAAAGAGTCATGGACTAAATAAAGTCCTGTTTTCAGTTTCTTCAGTACAGCAAGGCCATTTTGAGGACTCTAACTCCACATTATATAGTGAATATCGATTATTTTTCCTTTATTCCTCAATTTACTACCCTACTTTTCCTACAGTCTCCAAGCATGAGTGAATATACATAGAACACACAACAAATTCAGACCAATCAAGCTACAGGGGAGAGTCTGGTCCCACAGATCTCGTTCTTCCTTCATCCTATGAGATTTCTTTCCATACATGAAAGCAAACCTCAAAAAAGAGGAAGTTCTTTTTAAAGGTCACAAAGAATCTTTAATCTAATTAAAATACTTGAGATTTCTACATCATTTTCCCACACCAGAAAACAGTGATGTCTCACATCTTTTTTTAAAGGCTACATTTTGTTCTGATGATAAAAGAGCTAAACAGGAAAAAGCAAGGGAAGAATAAAAAATAATAACAATTGAAAAAAGCTGAACAAAACTGAAACCTTGTTCACTGTATTCAACCTGCCTGGACGATTCTCACTGATGTTTCTTTCAACTACATTCCCTGATCTTTTCAATATAATATTACATCACTTATCTGCAAACAAAGCTGCATCTGTTGCTTATTAAAGAGGACTCTTCAACAAGCTTCTAATTGACAGATATTATTTAAGAAATCTTTTAAAATTATTTTTGATAGTCACAGTTTTTGTCATTAGTAGGGCAAACTGACAAATTATCAATGACATATTTATGCTGCAACTGGCATTCCCTGGCAGCCAGGGTGTAGAGGCAACATATCTGGAATACAATATGTATAGGATACACTTGTTTGCCATCTGGTTATTTAAAATGAATTTTGCATTAATTATGTGAGGGTTTGCTTCTCTTTTTTTTTTTTGTAAACTGGGCTATTCTCTCTGGGGTAAGAAGGAAATGCCATAGAACTGTGCTATTTTCAACACTGTTTCTCATTATGATAACAATTTCTTTTTATATGTTTTTAAATCTCAAACAGCTACATTCCATCACTTCTGAACTGCATCTGCGTTAATTGCATCTCTCCTTTTTTTTTTTTTTCTGAACTACATTTTAGATGAAAAGCCTTTTCATCTTTTCCCAAAATTAAGTCACCAAAAAAGAGAGGAAGAATCATCAGGGCTTGACCACCAGGTCTGTCCCAGTACCCTAGGGGAACAGGGCACTGAGGGCAACTAATGTGTCAGGCACCTACAGAGATGGTTAAGGCTTGCATTAGGAAGAGGTCTGTATTATGAAAGACATCAGATGACCATCTGGATGGTAGGTATTTATGATGCAGTTCATAATGTGCCAGCTGTTACAGATGTCTCATGCCTTGGGAAACAGTGGCTCAGTCACAGGTACATTTAAGTGCGCCAGCTATCCTAGCTGCTTGGTCAGTAACATCAACACTGGCTACAGAGTGGACCCTCCACTGAAGTATGTTTGTAGCACTTACTCAGAAATAGAATATATACTCTTAACTACTCAGCTCAAACAGTAGAAATGCTGCACTCCCTTGCAATGCAGTAGAAGAATATCACATTTTTCTTCAACAGAGACTGAAGCTCACTGCTCTCTGCTCAATCACATAAATACATGACAGGCTTCACCATGTGCACTGGATTCCTCCTGGAATTTATATTAGAAAATATAACCAATGTCTGCACTGTATCAAGCTGCTCCAAGTCGTGACATAGAGGGCCAGGCCTACACATGGTGGAAGCGTGTCTAGTTCTACCGAAGCTGACGCAGCCACTAGGCTTTCTACTAGGAGATCCAGAGTGTTAAATGCTTTCTAAATAAAATACAAAGAATGCAGATGACTGCTCTCATGATGGAATCATGACACTTAACTGTAAATACTGCGCTAATGCATAAGTGATAGCAGTATAGCGAAAGAAGTACAAAAGGGCGAGTATATATGTAACATTTGTAATCTATTATGTTCTGTAATTACATACTGTTCTCAGTACTGCGCTCTGTGTGATAGCCAAGCATCATTTAACATAATATTTATGTAGCTTCCTTCTTTACTGCAAAACAATTTCATAATATTTTGAAAAAAAAAATAGAAGTTAAAATCCTGTTCTTACTAAGAGCAGTACAGCTCTTTAACCCCAGAAGGCAAACCATGTTGTCAGTTGCATTCAAAAAGGCATGACCTTAAGTTCCTCATTACATTAGCAATGAGTCTTTACTTCTGCTAGTAGTTCTAATGTTAGCTCTAGGTTGCATTTCTCTAAGTAATTTCTGAGTTTTTGATTTTGTTATACTCTGGAGGTCAACTCAAAAAGGTCTGCTCTCTACTAAGTTGAGAAAAGTGGCAAAAGCAAACATTAGATCCATTGCTGATTTGAAGGCATCGACAGCGAATAGACTTCTATGATCTGAATTTACCAGAAACTTTCTTTTTCCTTTCGTATGAGTTTTTGCCTAGCAGTGAAACGGAGAATTGCACTTCTGACCTGATCTGAAATCAATGGAAAGAGTTCAGTAGGCTTGCTATAAGGTCTTAAGTTAATATTCCCTTTTCATTGCCTAGAATTGTATTATTTGGAAGAAGGGTTTGTGGTCCAACTTCTTCTTTCTTAACATACAGCAGAGCTGACACAATATCCTTCCTGAGTTCAGTATATATCTTGCAAAGTGAGAAATCCCATAATGGAATGTAGATTTCTTTCTCTATACCTCTTACATCTCTGCGTAGTGCTCTCTGTCTATGTGTGTGTATATATATATATATATATATATATATATATATGTTATTACATACTCTCATTTATATAATAAGAGTTCTGTATATAATTTATACGAGTTCAAACTCCACTATGCTTTGATGCAAATCAGATTCGTTCTTCTATTGAAAATCTGTCCCAAACTCCTTTTTATTATCAGCTGGTAATCATGAAAATCATAAAAACTTCACTATTAACGTACTACTTTAGCCACATTTGTTCTCAAAAATACAGACAAAAATAGTCAGAGAATAAGCTTATCTACCTCCTAGGTGTCTCAGATGTCTTTTTTTTTTCATTCCAGAAATTATATCTTCAATGAGAAACAGGGGAATTGAAAGATGATTTAAAAAGGGCCACTCATATGATACAGACTTCTGAAAACAGTCTTGTAACTCAAAGAGCTTAATCTACATAATCAATCCATATAATTTAACCACAAATTAGCAAAATCTCTGCAAAGAAAAGGCATAAAGAATGATGTGAATACTAGAAAAAAAGACTTTGCTTAAGTCTTTTGCGAATGCTTTGCAAATACTAGAAAAAAAGATGCTGCTTAAAATACCTGAGTAATATGATAACAACAGAGGACAAAATGGACCCTCAATTTTAGCAATAAAAATGTTTCATAACTACTGAAGGTATTGTTATTCACTTTAGAAGTTCCAGTTTCCAAAATATTAGGCTTCTTTCTGCTTGAAAAGTGTTTTGTAAATGATAATTGGTTGCAGCATAATCACTATATATGTGATTGTAAAATCTCTCTCACATCAGAGCAATTTTAGAGTATCATGAGCCTATCGGCTCAGCGAATATCACTTAAATGAACACTGAAATCAGTGCTGATTGATTATATCATTAACCTCACTCCACTTATCCATCAAATTTATTCCTGCGGACTTGTCATTGGAACTGATCACATTCATTGTTATGTTTGTGTTTTCAAGTTGTTTGAGAAGAGAGACTGCTACCAAAAAAGAAACCCTTATTAACCTAAGTATCTGTTGTAAACTAGTCACTAATACACATCTGCATGCTTAATATTCATTTTTCTCATTTTACACATGGTCATTTAAACTATACAGAAGTATTTATTTTTCCCTACCTGGATGACCTAACTGCAAACTCTTTTGAAAGAAGTAAAAAATAAATAGATATTTAGCTAAGTTTTTCTCTTACAGAGACAAGATGAAAAAGAAGAGACAACTGAGTGATACAATGAGAGGAGAAAACCAGACACAGTGAAATTCATAGCATTTAAGTTCATTCTTTCTCTTTGGCTAGGAAACCTGACAACTATTTAAAATACATAGATTCTTTCTTGACAGAAAAAGACATACAAGTTACCCTTCTGGACATTCCATTTTGCCTTGTCATATTTTCACAAAGTAACTGCACTGATATGTATTTGAAAAGGCATATATACATATAAAATACCATCTTTTATTCTGGCTTGGCCTTTTAAAATTATATTTTATGCTCTATTCACCAAAAAGGAAGGAGAGACTGAAGGAGAACACAATAGTCTTCCTAGCTGCAAAAGAAATGACTGCAAGTAGCAATTTTTCTGGTCTGCTGTGCAGATCATAAGTAACATGCTTAGGAGAACTCTGGAATAGCCTGCATAGTTAGCATGTAGAAACCCTATCATTGGAGACACTTAGGATTAAGTTAAGCAAGCAGCTACTAAGAATGGTTTAGAACTTACCTTAGCGGAAGGAATTAAAATACATATTTTTTTTCCAGGTACATCTCTCTATATATATAGATATATATTTCAATATATAGAAAAAAAAATCTTTGAAAGAAAAACTGAGAACTTCCAGGTCCACAGAGTTAAAACAGAATATTCCAGTCATTTTGACACTCCAAAGCTTTGCGTAACCCCAACCTCTGCACCTTGCATAACCAAACCCCAGGGTAAAAATTAATTCTTCTGCCATTCACATTGTTGTCATAATCAGGGCAGTAGCTGCTTACTCTTAATTGTAGATGAAAGAATTTGAATGAAAAAGCACTGCCCCCTGAATACTGGTGCAATCAAGTCACACCATAAATGTTCAGAGAAGATTTTCACATAGAAAAATGACTGGAACACAGCTGTTATTGAAGCTTTCGATATGGAAGGTTTATATAGTGGTACAAAATTAAATGAGTATTTATAATGACATAATCCACGGACATTTCATTTGTCAGCACTATTTGTTACGTGAGAAGGAGAGGCTCAGAGTTTTTGATCACTGTCCAGTTTTATTTGTAGGTACCCTAGTCTGGGTGTCTTCCTTCTGACACACTTCTAGATCTCAGTTTTCAATTCTTAAAACATAAGAGCTCCTCTGAGCCTGAGTTTTTTTTATTCCACACATTTCTTTTTAAAAGTCAACTATATGGATCCAAATTTTAAAAGGTAACTACTCCTCATTCTCATTTTTCTCTTCTAGGAATACATTTTTAAGAGTAACACTTTACTTTCAAGGCAGCATTCAGGCCCCAAAGTGTAAACAGTTCATTGTGAAAACATCATATGTGGAAATTAATTTCCCAAGGTTACTTTTCTTAAATATAGTTTTCCCCTTTTGCTAATTAATGTGGTGGAAAATATATCAATTTTGTTTCATAGGATTAGTTTTCAACAGCATACTTTCAAACTTTTCTGACAATACATGTTATTGAAGCTAGAATTTTTAATCTGATATTTTAGTATTGAATTTCTAATGCTATTATGTTTGAAATTGAATAGCTTATAAGATGATACAGGGATTATCTCATGAACCAGCTTCACTTTACTTCTGCAGCTACAGTAATATAAAGTAATATTAGAAGAGTTTTAACTGTTTTTAATTGAATAGTTTTAATTGAACTGAAGCTGTCTGCAGTCAAAGAAAAATCTTTTTTTCCTCTTCTGACTAGTTAAAATACATCTCTCTTGGTCCTAATCAGTCCCTGCTTCCTTTCTTTTTCTTGAAAAGGCAATAGATTGTGTTTTAGCTCCTAAGCCCATAGCACAGAGCTCAACAGCATGTATATACATACACTGTCCTGAAGTCCTTGTCTACAGTTCTGCACAGTGCATCTCAAATACTATGGAGTCACAAAACCTAGTGATAAACCTACAAAAACAATTTTGCAGTAGTCAAGGAGATGACCAAAAAACTAGGTTGGTAGTTTCTTACAGAAAAAATAAAAATCATTTGGCTACAATTCAGGAATAAACATGATAATACTGAATCTCTAAATCACCCCTAAGAAAAAGCTCAGAGGGGTATTTTCCGCAAATTACTGTGTATATGGAGCAGAGAGGTTTTAGCAGGACACCTGGCCAGATACCTATATATGGTAGAGTGGTAAACAATATGTCTTAGCAGTACTCATTAGCATGTGGCTACATAAATTAAAGCATACTCCCAATGGATATGGTGAAAAAGTGTGTTCAGTAAATCATATTAAGTTAAACAGAGAGGGTTAAGTAGTGAAGCAATGGCTGCTAAAAATACTAAAGACACTGAAAATAGCCATGGCTTAAAGCAGTAAGGTGGTATATGGAGTGCCTGCTTCATTACACTACAGAAAACAGCAAAACTCTCCAAAATAAATGTGTCCAAGAGCCTCTTCTCTTCTTGGCAAGACTATCCTATATACGTTCTTCATTGCTTAACACAGAATAATTCATTTATCACTCACCGTACACATCATTATTTCACCTGACCAGGCAAGCTCCACAAACACATTTGGATTTCAAGTATATTTTTGTCTCCTGCAAAAATTCAGTGATCTACAGCATTCTTTTATGTATGCTTCCACTTATTTTTTATAATGTTTACTTTTGGTTGTCATTATCTCTGCAGCTGGCTCATTAAATGGTAAAGCTCAATAGTCTGGTCCAAAACCACAACCTCTTACATAGTAAATGAAGTTTGCAACTGGCAGCCCTTACTGTTTTTTTTTTTTTTTCGTCTTGCAGGAACAGCTGTATATCAGATAGCTGTGTTGAAAATGAGACGTCATGAAATTGTCCATTGATTTCTCTGTTTTGGGCTTCCATAACCCAACATAGAAATGTGCACATCAACACAGAGAAAAACAATTCATAGTCCTTGCATACCTAGCAGTGCCACTGCAAAAATCATCTTTGCATATAATGTGACTCACAGTGTAAAGTCTTACATGTGATACATCTATTTGCCTAGCTTGTTGCTTAGGATGTGCTGGCCTACTCCCAATTTTTAAAGTTTTTCTAAAATATTTCCTCCTGCAATTAAACAATGACTACAACCATTTTTTTTCTAGAGTCAGCTAGCTCATAACTGAATGAAGTGAGATGATATTCCATGGATGGCACCATCAGACAGCTCCAAACTAAGCCATTTGTATTTATATGTGCATCTGTATATGTTTGCATATATGCACAAGCCTATTATAGTCAACAGTGATATCTAGTCTATACAAACAGTACAGCCTAGAGAGTAATTTCAATGCAGAGTAGATGCCTTGCACAATGCTTTCGTTCACTTTCACCAATTCTCATGATCTAGGATTGATTGGTTTCCGAAGGAAAGGGGAGACATCAGATGCCCTGAAGTACTAAACTGCTTCTTCCCTCACAAAAAAAGAAAAAAATCACACCTGATCTCATTGATATATTGAGCACTACCAACGTGATATACACTGTAAAGTATAGACCTAACCATAAGGGCTCATTTCAATAAGTCCCATAGAGTATACACCTTTTGCATGCTAGAATGTTTCCTGTGAATGCCAAGAGACACACATATTTACCTTACTGAAATAAATTAGTTGTTTGTTTTGCTTTTCCATCTGCCTGGTCCTATGTTGAACTGACTATGCTATGAAGGATGTTCTGTTCTTTGCTTTACTGCATTAAAACTAGTTTATTATTCCAAATCAGTTATCACCCTATATGAGTACTCATGCCTCCGTGGAGTCACAAGGAATAGACTTTCAGCTGTAGGCTGAACATACTAATATGCAGATTCCATAGAGAAGAAACATAGAACTTTTACACTATACTCATTTTTGAGTCTTATTGCAGAGCAGTATTCCCTCATTTTGTACAAGCCCACCCAGCGATACAAGCCAATACAAAACCCTAGCTGACTAGGAATGTTTTCTGAAGATCTGGAGACAATTAGAAAGAGACACTAAAGATCTCATTTGTAATGAAAACTTAATTCAATCCAGGCCATACAAAGGAAGCGAAAAGGATTTTTATCAATTTGCTTAAGTTCCTCACAGATGCTAGGGCAGATGCATAAGAAAAATCCAGGGAGTTACTG
Source organism: Crypturellus undulatus (assembly GCA_013389825.1). Classification (NCBI taxonomy): domain Eukaryota; kingdom Metazoa; phylum Chordata; class Aves; order Tinamiformes; family Tinamidae; genus Crypturellus; species Crypturellus undulatus. The sequence goes on along the minus strand of VWPW01008808.1, from coordinate 585,058 downwards.
AGAATGCACTGTTCCATTGAGTCACTGTGCCTGCTAGCACTGAAAGAATATTCCCTACTGATTCTTCCTCATTACTCTGAGAAAAATACGAACCACCAAGAGATATCCATTTGAGAAATAAAATAAAATTTTCTGAATACCTTCATTACTATGTTTCCGATGTTTGTTGTAGTTTGATTTTGCTGTAATCTATAAAAGAGATTATTTATTATCAGCTACACTCAGACTTCATCAGATTCCCACCACCACGTTTTGTCTTGCAGATGGGTGCTACGTAAATAACATTCCCCTTCACTTTCCTTTGAAATCAAGCAGGTTTTGATGAATTTTTGGAGGATCATATACTTAAGATAAAAGATATATAACTCTGGAAAAGCAGTAACTCATATGAAAAGCTGTTTGAAAACTGCTTTGAAAGCATCTTCCAGATTCTTTGTATGCGGTGGAAAAAAAAATTAAAAATCTAATACATAAGTGAAAGACAACTTTAAGCAGTTTATACTCCTAGTCTTAAACAATGATCGTCTTCAACTTGCTTTCTAGTTGCAGCTTCAGTGTTTAGTATCAGGGACAAAAAGGGGCTCACTGTGATACTGCACACCTTAAACACTAAAATCACGAGGAGAAAACAACTTTTTTCATCTGACAATTTTACTAGACCATTATCCTCACTTTCTCCTCCTGACATTGCTTTTTCGTGTCTTTGCCACCATATACCGATTACTACATATAACAGATAATGTACCTGAAGTTGTTCTGGATCAAAGGGAAATAAAATTTCAAAACAGTGTGGCAAGGTTAGTCTCCAATGCAACATACTATCATATTTCATGTATTTCCTGTGAATCATTTAACTGATTTCCCATAAAGTCATGATGTAAATGATGTAAAAAATTGCTTTTAATCTACAAGGTCCTTCATGGATATAGCTTGCTATTCCCCTTGAGTTCCATTTCAAACTTTGAATTCCTCTGAAACTAAGTTTCCTAAATGCTCAAAGGCTTACTTTGAATTTTGTAAGAGGGAAATCAGTACTAAATTACTAAAGAGAAATGAATCATTTTTTAATGGACCAAAAGAGATAACAAGTATTTTAGGACACGAAAGCAGTACATCAGAGTATGGCTCCTCAGGTTCTGTACAGGTTATCTTTGTTCTGTGACCATATGCTTGATAATGAAGGCAAGGTCCAGCACACACAAAACAGCAATTATATTTTTGTCAACTGAAAAACAAATACAGGATTTCAGGCTCTAGTTACTACAGTATTCACATACTCATACAAGCAGAGTGAGCTTCTTTTAGTTCTCAGTTTAATCATTTGAAAACACTCATCCTTTTGGTGTTTTGCCACTTCTGTTTGGTTTTGGTTTTATTTCTTTCACAGCTGGATCATGTCATGAAAATCAATGTTAGTCAGATACACAAGAATTTTGTAACTTTGGGACTGTTTCCAGCTACAGGATTTAAAATTGGCAGAGAAAACAGCTATGCTTCATTTTAAATACTTGATATTGCAAGAAATTCTGCACAAGCATTAATGGTATAACTTTAAGACTTTATGCTACACACTGCTAATTTTGATAATGGAATTTAATGGGGTGAAAAGAAAAGTCTTGAAGATTTAATGAAATGTATCTGTACAAGACTCAACTTGATATAGAACATTGTAAACTGTGCATTAAAAAAACATCATCTGTCAGCCATTAGAATAAGCACACTGTATAAACACCCCCTCAAAATGCTTTCTTTTTTTTTCTTTGCCTGTTAAATAATAGCCATTTGAAGCTGCAAATCCCAGCAACAGAAAAGACCACTTATTTAATGGGCAGATATTCTCCAAACATAAAGTCCTAATAAGAAAAAGCTGCTGGAGTTTCATTCTGAAAGCTGAGAAAGTGTTAATTGTGATACCAAAAGAAAGAAATGAATAAAAAATGTTGTTCATTTCCAGCCCAGACACTATGATGGAAGGGGCCTGCAAAGTGCACACAGAAATGTTTTGTTTTTAATTTCCACTTTTACTGAACAAGCCACATCCATGTCACTGATGTTAGTCACCTTTTATAGTGAAGTCAAACTTTCTGATGCTTTGGTTTTCCCTGAGCATTTTCTTTGTGAGCAGAAGCCTGAGGTGATGCAAAGCCTTTGGCAGAGCTTCAAATGGGCTGGCCTGCAGGCCAGGGCTGAGAGCCTGGTGCTACCAGGAAAGGCACATTTGAACGAACAACAAATCTCTTCCGGCGGACAACTGGCTTGGGAAAGGCTCATTTCTATTCTGTTTCTCATAGTCTTTATTCTTATTCCTCCCACCCGCCCCTGTCCCTCATTATTCATCAAAGTTAAAATCTCAGAGAACATGAACATCCAGAGCAGCAATGGGTGGTAGAATTTTCTGATAGTGTTTGTATCAGGTGAGCTAACAGCTGACAGTTCAGCACTGAGAAAATAGTGAGATATAAGAAGATTGTATTAATAAACTAATTAATACTGCCACACAATTGAATTTGCTCTCTGGAGTTCAATCATGCTGCTCTGAATGACTTTAAAGCTGACAACAGAATAGTCCTCACTGAGGTTTTGGACAAATTACAGAATCATTAGTTCCATAACTTTAATAAAAAAGTAGAAACAGGAAGTTTTGTTTTCATTATTACTTTTTTTCATTTTTTTAACTCTCAGATTTGTGTGAACAAAAGACTACAGTTCTTCTCACATATTACATTCACTACTTTGAAAGCCCAAAGACCATCTGCAGCTGTTTTCAAATTGTTTTAAAGAAACAAGTCAAACGACAGCATTTATAAGGCATTTTGCCTTTTTTCTCATTGTATAGAGTATAGCCTTTTAGGTGAGATGAGATTAACAAACTCTGAAAAAGATATGGGAAATTTAAAAATTATTCCTCTGGAACACTTTTGCACTACTGTATTTTTTCGTTATTTGATTGAAACCACTTGTACTAATTACAACTAAATAAAAAAAAAAAAAAAGAGAGAGAGAAAATACTAGAAAATATTTAGTCCAGATTCTTCTTTTAACAAGAAGAGCCTGTCTTCTTTTAACAAGAAGAATCATGCTAAAAACCCAGTGACTTATGCCCTAGAAAGCTGCTACACAAAACACTATTTATTTATTGCATTTTGGATGTTTTACATTGATCCCATTACACGTCCCCTCATCAAAGTTTACTCCCAAATCAGAAGCCCTAGCATAAAATATTAAAATACTTCTACTTAGGTTGTTAGATTTTGGTCTTCCTCTCTCATAGCAAGGCACAGCCGGAAAAGTGCATAGCACAAACACCAGGTGGATGCAGTCAACCCACAGAAAAGGAAAGGAAGATTCCTTCCTCTTATTGTCAAATCTGTGAACATAGTACAAGGTCAAAGAGAAGCAAAACACAAACGGATCGGCTTGGAAAGATGCTACCTTCCATTTCTGTGATCTGAGATATCCACTGAACACAACTTGAGAAAAAAAACAACTGGAAAATGTTCACTGCTCTTTCCTTCTTTGCCAAGGAAAATATAATAGCACATGCTGTATGAGGAAAACACTGACAGGCAGAAAATGACCTACAAACTCAGGTGTAAATATCCAGCAGAGAAACATCGTATTGTTAGAAAAATCCTTAAAGCCTCTGCACTGCAGCTGAGACCTAGTCCTTCGCACAATTCTGGCTACACACATGATACAGTGCAGTCCTCCATTTGTGTATACTGTAAACTTTCATTTCAAACATACCATAGAATCTGCTAGAAAACTCTTTTAACAGTCGGCTTGCCTGGAGTCAGCCCTGCAATGATCTTCCACCTGAATTCAAGGGCTTCATTTAGGCACAACGGAGAGTCAAGCCCTAGAGGTTTAAACGTGAAGCATTAAGTTACTTCCCAGTACAACTATCCTAGCAAAAAAGACGGTAATCTTGTTCTGTGTTACATCTCTCTCTCGATAGCGATAAGAATAGCTTATTTTTCTCCCAATACACAGCTTGTTCTGTAAATAAATCTTATGCTCTAAGTCAATGAAAAACCTTGCCTTTTTTTCTGTGCATGAATGATTCCCTGAGAAATCCATGTTACAGATGCCCTAATGCTTGCATATCTGAAGCTACATCAGCTCATCTGTAAGCCTCTCATCACCCTTAATCTCAATTAAAAAGTACAACTGCTGCTTCAGCTCTGACAACTTCTACAGAGTGCCAGCATGCCAGCAATAACTAATGTAAATCAGTTTTCATTCTCTCCTACTTTCTCACCACTAGTCACTGTCATAACTCTCCTCTTCTCAAAGTCTGGAAAGATGGACTATGTTTTGCTATATGCTCTGAGAGACCAGCTAGAAAAGGGACCTCACATGAAACACGTGCTGAGAGCTCACATGCAAAGTCCTTTAATACACTACTTCAGTCTCCAAAAAGTCTAAGTATTGATGGCATTAGGGAAGACACTAGGTCTTTGTCTTATGGATATGCATTTGAAAATATTTGGATAACATTTGCAAATCAAGTGCAAGTTCCAGTCTAGTCTGACATTTTCTTCAATTTTCTGAAAATATATATAAAATGATAATTTTAAATGGACTAACTTTATGGATATTGCAAGCAGACTATTGATATTGCAAAGTAAGAAATACACGTAAGATTTCTTCAAATATTGTCCTTAATTTGCTTTCACCACTGCATACAGAATTTCTATTTTTAGATGAAATCATCAATTCTGTTTCAGAAACGGTAGTTCAAAAAGTTAAGGAAAAATAAAGAAAGCACTATAAATCATCATTTGGCTCAAGTAAGTCCATAGATAATTCTGGACTGTATCTTAAAAACTGTAAAACCGTGTGTAAGAACATTAAACAATAGCATTGAAGGAGGAAAAAGATAATTTCACAGGAGCATATCTGTACAGCTACAGAGAGTGGCTGCAAAAGTGTTAAAAAAGAACCTAAAGTCAGATCACACTCTTCCATAAGTCCATTTAAATACGCTTTGGTCAACTGATCTTTAATCTATGCAAATGTGTTATGATAAAATCAATCATACTATAGCAATAGAAAAAACAACATCTGCATACAACCAAAGTACAGTGGAAAGCACAGGAGCCATTATAGTAATAGTTGTAAGCCCAGACATCAACACCTGTGAATTAGTTTTTGTCAGTGTATTGCTCCAGGTGCATGAGACTACATAAAATATCCTGATTTGTCCATAACAAGTTACCCTTTACACTTCATCTATAACTGCCTCTATGGCTTAAAATGAGTAGGAAAGCATGACAAAAGGAATCTGAAAGGTGTAACAACTTCTTTAACAACTTCCACACATATTCATATTCATCTTCAAAGTGATTTGCTAGATTGCATCCTAGTAGTTAAGAACCCTCCCTTCTTTCCCTCCTGAGTGGAAATACATTGCACAAGCTCCCTAACAATGGTCTGATACTTCAGTACATGGATCTTTTTCATATATAGTAGAAACTGTCTTGAAGATAGGCAGAAAAAAAACCGACAGTTTAATACAGGAAAAAATATGCATATGTTGCTTGTGAACTTGCCCATATATACAAGTACATTTTTATGTGTGTGTATTACTGGGTATGTATACACCCAGTAATATATGCAAATTATGCATATTATATATAGAAAATAATTCTTAAACATATCATTAAAATACAAAATAATATATATATATTTTATCTCCTTTATGATGAGAATGCGAACTGTTAAAAGAAAACTAGAGACACCTTGCCAGGAATCATGAAAGGAAAATTAGAAGCTAAGTGTGTTGCAAAAAGCAAAAAGATCTGGCCTATTTGTATCTGCAGTATCTCTCTGACTTTGGGACTATTTTGGGAACAATCTTAGATGAGATTCACAGGAATACTGTGACTTTCTCTGCTTGGTCTTCTGACTTAAGAGTAAAAATTAAACTGCTTCATCTCAAGATGCAAGCAAATGCATAGTGCTCTTACCTCCCCTGGTAAGAGCACTATCTTCCCTCACTATATCCAAGTCATACAATTATCAGATAAACTGCACTACGCAACTCATTTTTTTCATATTTTTCTTTTTTGAAAAAGTCATCCTAGGTCATTTTATTTATACTACCATTCTCTGTTTTTATACTATGAAACTATAAGATATATATTAGGTCTGTACTAAATTTCTCAGCTATTCTAACATGCAGCATATTATTAAAAAAGGCAGGCAACAAAAATAGTCTGTTTTTTAATACACTAATGTATATCACTATTATATCAAAAGCTCCAGGCAAGCCATTCATTGATGGATGAGATTAAAGAACAAAAAACAAAATATCTGCAATATTTACAACATAAACTTTTTTTTTGCCAAACAACTGGAGAACATGAGAAACTTTCAAGTTTGTAAATATATCATCTACATTATAGTGATTTTCTTTAAAGTACTGAAATGTTATTTATAGAACACACAGGTCAGAAAGGACCTCTTGAATCAGGGAGTTTCTGCTCTTTCAAAAACCTGTGTCACATAGTGTCCTCCATAAATGCTTCAAATACCCAACACCTAGTCTCACTGCAGGGGCAGAATTTTTGGCATTACTTCCCCCACAAAGTTTCAGGAATAAAGAAACAGGAACATCAGTCCTAATTATGGGATTTTTTTTTTTTTTGCAACAAAAACAGAACATAAGAAAGCAAGTACAGAGGAGTTTTTGAAAACTGTTGTTCCTGTTTTTCTAAAAGGAAGGACTGGACCAAACGGACACAAAGATCATTGATTTGTCTGGTACTCCTTTGGACCTCCTGGCACTGGAAGCCTTCAGAAATTTGTGCTCTTGTCTTTGCAAGTATATTCTATTTTACTTTGTTGTGTTCTCTTCTTGCAAGATGGAGGCAGACTTAAGGGAGAGTTGCGTTTCAGATGATCATGGGAAAGCACTCCGACACCTGAGATATGTAGGAGAAGACAACCTGATGAAAAAAAAAAAGGGAAAGGAAAAAAAAGTATATCCTTCCCTAGAAAACACCATTTGCTTTTCTTGGCTTCACAAAAGAGAGAAAAGGATCAGAGGGAAGTGTGTAGCAGAGGAGCTGTTTTCATCACTGCCTCAGTCACAGCTGCTTCTGTTCTGCTTCGGCAGCAGACTAAAGTGATAGGATCTTTTTGAAGAAGCAAGACTAGAATACCAAGACTTCAAGGAGTGACATTGTTTTTCTCCCTAATGCAGCAGGACTGTGCACTTATCAGACAACAGAGTACAGGAAATTTTATGTGCACATTGCTTTCCAAATGTAAGTGAGCCACAATATCTACTTCAGTAACTCCGTACTGGATTAGACATTACACTGTTCATAAACTGGGAATCATTATAGTTTTTCTGGAAAGTCTGGTTAATGGACCTTACTGGGCAGGATTTTGGAAACTGAAAAAAAAAGATAGCAATCCAGCTTCATAAGTAGCAACCGCTCCCATATATTTCTGGCCATACACATTTAGCTCTTGGAAACGTGATAGTATGAACTATGCCAGTGATTATGTACAGTACATATACAGATTGCATTTCTGCAGCCAACTGCAGCCACGCATTCTTCTACAGCACCTATTAGAACAATAAAATTCAGATAAGTCTAGTAACCCAGACAAATATTTTTTTCAATAAAAATATACAAGATATCCCATTGACTGAACTACTGAGTATTAAATTCTATAAATAAATAAATAAATAAAAGCCCATATCCTGGTTAATTGACAAAGAACACACATTTCTATAAAATATGTTTGCAGAGAAGTGCAAACATGTGTTACGTGTCACATGTGTCACAGTATATGTGTCACAATATTACAACATATTTGTTGGTTGACTTCATTGCAAAGTAAAGCTCTATAAAACTGAATGGTCTTCAGGATAAAAAAGTCCTGAATCACTGGAAAAAGGGAAAATATTACATTGTTCTATAAAAAGGGCAAAAGGAATGATGCAGGAAAAGACAGACTAGTTAGCCTCACTTCAGCCCTTGGGAAAATTATGTTACAGGTCTTCACTGAGATTCTTACCAGGAGAAAAAGGTGACAGGGAAAGACCAAAATGGATTTACCATGGGTAAATCATGTTTTATCAGCCTGATCATCCTTTGTGATGAAACAGCTTTCTCACTGGATAAGGATAGGCCTGTGGACATCACTTACCTTGACTTTTATGGGTGTGACATGGTCTCACAGAACAATCGGGTAAGGTACAGAATGGGCAAATAGACCACAAGATGGGTGGAGAGGTAGCTGCACAGCTGAGCTCCAAGAGTGGTGATCAACGACACACAGTCAAACCAGAAGCTGTCACAACCATAGCTGTCCAAGGTTGGTATTGAGTGCAATATAATCAATATATTTATATCATTATAAACAATTGCAGTGACAGAGCCGCATATACCCTCTCCAAGTTTCTGTATGACACCAAATTAGAAGTAAAAAAGCTACTCTATAGAAAGATGTCAACAACTTGAAAGACTGTGTCAGAAAGAGCTGCATGAGGTTTACCAAAGAGAAATGTGAAGTCTAGTAGTGGCCTGGAGGAATCCCAGGCTATAGTACTGTCTGAGACTGCCTGGCTGGAAGGCAACGCTACTGAAAAATGCCTGTGCTGCAGCAAGCTGAGAATGAGAAAGCTGTGTCCTGGCAGCAGTGAAGGCCAACTGCATTCTGGTCCACATCACGCAGAAGTATAGACAGTAGACCAAAGTATGTGGTTATCCCACTTGGTATTTTTCAGAACACATATGGAGTGGTCTGAAGGAGGAGACCACATATGCATTCAGTGTTTGTCCCCAGTTCAAAACAGACAATGAAAAAAGCATTGAGAGTCTAACAGAGGAGAGCTTTCAGGATGATTAGAGGGTTAGAGAAGTTGACATAAGCAGAAAGACTGAAGAAATAGGGTTTGCTTAGTGTTAAGAGAAGGCTCAGGGGAATCTAACCACAACCTTTCAGTTCCTAAAAATTAGTTAAAATATGGAGGTACTCCCTTTACAAGAGTAAAATGACAGGACAAAGGACAATGGGCTAAGTTGCTTCTGTCAGGACATAAGAAGAACTGCTCTCATTCTGAGAGCAGTTAAACATTGCAATAATTTGCCCAAAGAGTGTCCCCTCTCTGGAGTTGACTCAACAGGGCTCTGGATAACCTACTCTAAGCTCTGCTTTCAACAGAAGATAGGATCAGGTGATGTCCAGAGACCTCTGCCAGATTAGACATTTCTATAAAGCAAGGTAGATAGATTATGTAAATCAGAAGGAAAGATGCCCATCATTTTTTAAGTGATGCTCTGACCATGGAGTGGGCCATGTGTGGGATTGATTTCAAGCTCTGACAAAATAGGTTAGGGTGAGTCATTATATGGTTCTGCCATGGAGTCAAGTGAGTCATAATGAAATGGTAAAAGCAAACATTTTGTCTTTAATGTCTTTGCCATTTGTGGTACTATACTACTCCTTTCCAAAGCTCGTCTTGTAGACTACAGTCATCATTCTGCTTTATTTTGAGAGACTTAGAAACACGTAAAAAGGTAGGGACTCCTACAAATACAGTTTGAAGTTTACCTATGTTTGCTCAGCCAACAATTCCCAGGAAAACCAGATTTTCATTGCCTCTGTCACAGATTAGAAGACTGACTCACCTCTATTATTATAAAGCTCAAGCTAGCAGACTGGAGAAATTGAAAAGGCCATACGTAAGTCATACATCCACGAAATGCACAGCTAGAAAATGCCCCAAAATTGATATAGATCTATAAGCCCTATCCACAGATCTATTCCCTTATTCTGATTTGGGGAATTCATAGTGAACCTTTTTCTGCCCCACACAATGACAAGAGTCTTCCTGTTGATTATGCTTTCCCAAACCAACTCTTTCTTAGAATTCCTTATAAATTCAGACAAATGTTAATTTAGAACACTGGTAGAAGCCATCATTTTGTATTACTATATTTACAAATATCTCTTAGAAACAAACTTCATTATATTTCCATCCTGAAAAAAAGGTTAATGATAACATGGCAATATAAAAAAGGCAAGGTGACCTAATTTAGCACCTCTGGTATTAGTGGAGTCACTCCCAATAAAAACAAGCTAAATCCTTTGAACTCATACATCATACAAAAGCAGGCAGTAAAATCCAAAGTATCATAGTAAAGGCATAAAACTACTTATACAGAGATGTCTTATCAGTCTTCACGCCCAGGAATTTTACTGTAAACCACATAGTGTCTATCTAGGGACACATATACTATTAGTCCTTACCTATGTATGAAACAAGACTTTGAGGGCAGTTTTTGGAAATCTGCAACAACTTGTCCTCAAAAAAAAAAAAAAAACCCTCACCCAATATTTATAGATTTCATGAGAAAGGGAAGAAAGCAAGTTGTATCCAATTTAGTTGAAGTAAAAAAAACAGTCAGTACTGCTTTCTATGCACTACCCCATGCAGGTGACATTTATTAGTTATCTTCAAGTGAATTTCATTAAAAAATTGAAATTTCAGTTCCCATTTTCTCATCAATTTCTCTTAATGGCAAGCTTTGGTAAAAAAAATTAAAAAATGACACAAGTACTAATTTTTGACAGTAAAAAACAGTGTGCAGAATTATAATTATAAATTATAAGCAGTTTCAGTAAGCGAAACTAAATAGTATGATCAAAATTATATCTGAGCTATTTTTATTATCCTTGTTTGCCTAGTGCACTTCACTTGAATTTCTTAATTTTTGTACTTTGTTTCAAATTATGCACATTTGCAAATTATTGCAAATTATGCAATTATGCAACAGTCAAAATAAGTCTGATCTAATAAGGGTAGATTCAGTATTTTTCTAGGCAATCCTTCAAAAAGTAAAACATAAGTGAACATAATCCCTGGATTGTGTGCCTGAAGCCTTATATCAACCATCTAAATAAAGGCAGCTGTTATATTTGAAAGAGAAGAAAATTATTCTAAAGCCAAGTAACACTCTCTCTATAAAAAGGCCATATTCATTCTCAGCTGTTTTCTTTGTCTCCACTTCAGGAAATTCAACAGCCTATTATGTGCTTTTTGTCAAATATTATTCTAAAAATTATTATATTATTTACTTCTGAGGTATACAGTTAAGATGTATTTTCTTTAAAATATTCTTGAAATTATACATTTTGTTCATCAGAAAGAGAAGGGAAATATTGTAGGACCATTACTAGAAAAATATGCTAACCACAAAGATCCTTCAAATCCTCACATAATTTATGTGTACTAGTAAGTGCTGTTTTTGACATGCTTAACAGACATAAATTATTGAAAAAGGACACTATTATATAATTTTATGCCAGTTTTCTGAATCTTCAAATATTTTTAAAAGTCATAAATAAGGCAATGAAAAATGAGACAACTCTATTACCTGTAGACTAACCTGTATGTTCTCTGTGAGCTACTGCTCAGTTTCCAAAAAATAATAAATAAATAAATAAATAAAAAGAACGTAAAAACAGAATTTGAGAATTCAAATTCATTTATATCTTCCTATTTTGGAATTTGGGGTGAAAAAAAAGAAAAAAAAACAAAAAAGAAAAAAAACCTTCAACAAACCTGCACAAAAGGTGCATCTTTCAGCAACTTATACATCTTACGCATTTTTCTTAATAGATGGACAGCGATGGTTTTTCTGTATTATATGACATTATATAAAGCGATGGTTTTTCTGTATTATATGACATTATATAAAGCCAGGTGCTCCTGCGCACATTCACACAACCAACCACCCACTGACCACCAAATACAGCACACCATTTTCCAGCAAGATAAAACAGGAAATGCAAAAACAGGAAAAAGTGTTCTTTGTGGGAATAGAGGAAATAAGGCAAGGAAATCACAGAATCACAGAATCCAAGAATGGTTGAAGTTGGAAAGGACCTCTGGAGATCATCCAGTCCAACTCCCCTGCTCAAGTACTAGAACACGGGGCACCGGGTGGCACCCAGGCGGGTTTGGAAGATCTCCAGAGAAGGAGACTCCACAGCCTCTCTGGGCAGCCTGTGCCAGGGCTCTGGCACCCTCACAGGAAAGAAGTTCTTCCTCACATGGAGGTGGGACTTCCTGTGTTTCAACTTGTACTCGTTACCCCTCATCCTGTCACTGGCCACCACGGAGAAGAGCCTGGCCTCATCCTACCTACATTCACCCCTCAAGTTAGACTTACTCTCAATCTTCTCTTCTCCAGACTAAACAGGCCCAGCTCACTTAGTCTTTCCTCATACAATAGATGCTCCAGTCCCTTAATCATTTGTCACTCTCCGCTGGACCCTCTCTAGAAGCTACACGTTCCTCTTGTCCTGAGGAGCCCCACGGAGAAGAGCCTGGCCTCATCCTACCTACATTCACCCCTCAAGTTAGACTTACTCTCAATCTTCTCTTCTCCAGACTAAACAGGCCCAGCTCACTTAGTCTTTCCTCATACAATAGATGCTCCAGTCCCTTAATCATTTGTCACTCTCCGCTGGACCCTCTCTAGAAGCTACACGTTCCTCTTGTCCTGAGGAGCCCCGAACTGCTCCCAATACTCCAGGTGCGGCCTCACCAGAGCTGAGCAGAGGGGCAGGATCCCCTCCCTCGACCTGCTGGCAACGCTCCTCCTGATGAGGCCAGGATCCCATGGGCCTTCTTGGCCACAAGGGCACATTGCTGCCTCATGGTTAACCTGTTGGCAACCAGGACTCCCAAATCCCTCCCTGTGGAGTTGCTTTCCTAATCTGTACTGCTTCCTTCATCTGTCCTGTTGCCTAGGGTTATTACTGTCCAGGTGCAGGACCCTGCACTTGTCCTTGCTGAACCTCATGAGGTTCCTCTCTGCCCAACTCTCTATCCTCTCCAGGTCCCTCTGAATGGCAGCACAGCCCTCAGGAGTGTCGGCCACTCCTCCCAGTTTGGTATCGTCAACAAACTTGCTGAGGGTGCACTCTGTGCCCTCGTCCAAGTCATCGATGAACAAGTTGAACAGCCCTGGGCCCAGTACTGACTCCTGTGGGACACCACTGGCCACAGGCCTTCAGCTAGACTCCATTTATCACAACCCTCTGAGGTCTGTCATCTAGCCAGTCCTCAATCGACCTCACTATCTACTCATTAATCCCACATTTCCTGAGTTTCTCCATGATGACGTTATGAGAGATGGTTTCAAAATCCTTCCTGAAGTCAAGGTAGACAACATTCACAGCTCTCCCATCATCCATCCAGCCAGTCATCCTATCGTAGAAGGCTATCAGGTTCATCAAGCATGACTTTGTCTTGGTGAATCCATGCTGCCTACTCTTGATCACCTTCTTTTCTTTCACATGCATACAGATGGTCTCTATCTATCTTTCCAGGGATGGCAGTGAGGCTGACCAGCCTGTAGTTTCCCGGCTCCTCCCTGTTGTCTTTTTTGAAGACTGGAGTGATGCTGGTTTATTCCAGTCCTCAGGCACCTCCCCCGCTCTCCAAGATGATGGAGAGCGGCTGAGCGATGACCTCCACCAGTTCTCTCAGCACTCTTGGTTGCACCTCATCTGGGCCCATAGATTTAGGGGTGTCCAGTTTGCCTAAATAATCCCTAACCAATATCCTCCTCAACCAGCAGAAAGTCCTTCTCTTTCCTGGTTATCTCTTGCCTCCAGGTTCTAGAGTTCATGGGGACTAGCCTTTAACAGTAAAGACAGAAGCAAAGATTTAGTATTTAGTAACTCTGCCTTCTCTGCATCCTCCGTCACCAAGGCACCTTCCTCGCTCAGCAGCGGACTAACATTTTCCCTAGTCTTCCTCTTGCTGCTGATATAGAAGCCCTTCCTGTTGCCCCTGATATCTCTTACTAATTCTAATTCCAAACGGGCCTTGGCCTTCCTTGTTGCATCCCTGCATTCTCTGACAGTGCTCCTGTATTCTTCCCAGGTGGTCTGGCCCTTCTTCCACACTATGTACGCTCTCTTTTTCTCTTTACGTTTTCCCAAGAGCTCCTTGCCCATCCACGCAGGTCTCCTGCCCGCCTCGCTTAACTTCTTTCTTATAGGAATGTACTGATCCTGAGCTTGGAGAAAGTGATGCTTGAATGTTAGCCAGCTCTCCTGGACCCTGGCCCAGTGGATTCCTCCAAGAAACCTCCTGAAGAGGTCAGAGTTTTCTCTCCTGAAGTCCAGGGTTGCAATCCTACTTCTTGTCCATCTTCTTCCTTACAGGGTCATGAATTCCGTCATCTCATGGTCACTGCAGCTAAGACTGCCCCCAACCCTCACATTTCCCACTAGACCATCTCTGTTTGTTAGTATCAGGTCTAGCAGCGCCTCCCACCTTGTTGGCTCATCAACCACTTGCATCAAGAAGCTATCCACAATGCTCTGCAGGAACCTCCTGGTCTGTCTGTTCCTGGCTGTGTGATCATCCTAGCAGACATCAGATATCTAGATATCTGATTTATGATGTTTAAATTTCACATTATAGAGGGTCTACTTAAAGAGCTATAGATCTGGTTTTGCCAAAACATCCACAAAAAGGAGCTGGTTGGGGGCAGAAGGGAGTGGAGATCTTCACACAGCTGTGACCGTTGTACAGGCTGACAGGTTCATATTAATACTCAAAGTGGTAAGCAGAATCAAAACTATCCAATCTGAATTTTCCATTTAGTTTTTAGAAATACAGTGAAATATACTGATTACATGGCTTTATGAAGTCTTTTATCCATTTTAATAAGGCTTGATGTATTCTTTCAGTTCATTTCCATAAAAAAAAAAACTTATAATTTCTTTTAAAAGTTTCTATTTATGATGAATATTCGGAGGGGGGAGGAAGAAGAAAGAAAAAAAATCCAAGGTAGAAGGTAAAAACATTAGAAAATCCAAAATTTTAACTTTTTTTTTTAAAAAATCTCCATCATATGTAAAGAAATCATATGCTTCCCTGGAGCTTGTCAATATTTTGAAGCACTGAGGACAGCAAGACCTTTTCATGACAAAACCATTAGAACTTCTGTTAAAAACTCTCCAACATCTCAAAATAAAAACAGAATGCATTTCTCCACCAACAGTGCTAAAGAGGTAAAATATAACTGAAAATTATACAATGTATGCATTATATATTAGAGAAAATTTACAAATACAGAAGCACTGGATTTTAGCACCTGTTAAGTTAGTGTAATAACTGCTTAAACCCTATGAAGACATGTGGTATTACCACTCTCTCAAGGCACATTTCTTAAACGAACCTGATACAGAAACAGATGCTTAAGTAACCCAGTCTTAAATTTCACTTTGCATTGAACATTTTAGCAAAATCTGGAAGCTTTCTTTTCCAGCTTGATTAGTCAGCTTTCTACTAAATGACTTGTAAGCCAGTCTCAAAGTATCTTTTCTCTCTTTCTGGACCACAACTTCTCAACTAACTTTCTAGATAACTACCTGTAGTTAACTTTTTGCATTCTAAATTCTTATTTAAATAAACTAGAAGTAATCTTTAATGATTTTTAAGGTAAATAGCCTTTCCTAGTACAGTAAAGTACCTAGGTAAGTAGTTGTTTTAGATAAAGGTCTTAAATCTAGCTTATAAACTTGAAAGGTAATAAAAGGTTATAAACTTATAGGTTATACACTATAAACCCACTTAAGATTATGTTGCCATTCTTTTTGATATCACGGATTTGTTTGCAACCACAAGGACTTGTATCACAACTGTACATTTTTGATTAATGTTAACAGGTGTTGCTTAAAATACAGATTATTGAATGACCTCTGATTAATACATTTTATCAGGAAGTCCTTTGGTAGAATCTAATCATATTAACAGAATTCATGGTGATTTCTTTACCTAAAGAATCTACCTACCTCTCCTTATGGAGTTATTATATTCCACACACTGAGCTGACAGGATGTCCTTAAGAGCCTGCCAAGTTCATCTCAGTATGCACTATTTACCCACCAAATATTCTTATAATTTATGTCTAACCAATTTTAACCATTGTATGTATGTATACATAATAAAAATATATATGCAGCTATTGCTACTTTGAACTTTACCTAAATTCATATTATTCAGGAACAGCAAAACTTTCAGAGCCAATATGACCTCTCCCGTAGCATTGCCACAACACTTCTCCTGGTAACGCTAAAACGAAGTTACTTTTAACTGAATTGTAATATGTCTGCCAGAGAGATATCTAGGGAGAGAGTGAAAATTTTAATATATATGTTGGTAAAATAGGTATTTACTCCACTTTATTTCCAATTTAATGTTTCCACGAGCAACTACCAAATACTAGATTTTGTTTCTCTACAGTATTAAACCTAATGCAGAATGATGCCATTTCTGCCTTAAAAAAAAAAAAAAAAAGGAAGAGGTGCCATTATTCTATAAATATATTAACAGTAAAAGGAAGATCAGGGAAAATATGGGTCCTCTAGTGAATGGGATGGGCACCCTGGTTACAAATAACACAGAAAAAGCAGAGCTGCTGAATGCTGCCTTTGCTTTGGTGTTTACCAAGGGCAGCCCTGTAGAGTCCCAGGCCCTAGCGACAGGAGAAGAAGCCGGAAGAAAGGAAGACTGGCCCAGGGTAGAGGAAGATTGGGTCAGAGAGCACCTAAGGCACCTCGATACCCACAAATCCATGAGCCCCGATGGGATGCACCCCAGAGTTCTGCGAGAGCTGGCGGATGTCGTGGCTAAGCCGCTCTCCATCATCTTTGAAAGATCCTGGAGAACGAGGGAGGTGCCGGAGGACTGGAAGAAGGCCAATGTCACGCCAGTCTTCAAAAAAGGCAAGAAGGAGGACCCGGGCAACTACAGGCCGGTCAGCCTCACCTGCATACCTGGAAAAGTGATGGAACGGCTCATCCTGGCCGTTGTCTCCAGGCACGTGGAGGACAAGAAGGTGCTCAAGACTAGTCAGCATGGAGTCGCGAAAGGGAAATCATGCTTGACTAATCTGATAGCCTTCTATGATGGGATGACCGGCTGGATAGATGAGGGGAGAGCGGTGGATGTCATCTACCTTGACTTCACCAAGGCTTTTGACACCGTCCCTCACAACATCCTCCTGGACAAGCTCCGGAGGTGTGGGCTGGATGAGTGGTCGGTGAGGTAGATTGAGAATTGGCTAGATGGCAGAACTCAGAGGGTGGTGATCAGCGGTGCAGAGTCTAGTTGGAGGCCTGTGTTGAGCGGAGTGCCCCAGGGGTCAGTCCTCATTCCAGTCCTGTTCAATTTATTCATCAACGACCTGGATGAAGGCACAGAGTGCTCCCTCAGCAAGTTTGCAGATGATACGAAGCTGGGAGGAGTAGCGGATACTCCAGAGGGCTGTGCTGCCATCCAGAGGGACCTGGACAGACTGGACAACTGGGCGGT